>OZ019981.1:2742072-2957072 GCA_963970395.1 Ephialtes manifestator
TTGAGGTTAGATACAAGCGAGAGTCGTGTCACCGAGCACAACGTAAAGTTAGAGGCGTTTACGAGTATAATACCTACCTTGGAAATGCGATAAGTGTCCTTATCGCGTGTACACACACATAATAGTGTACGACGAGTGTACATTGCCCTCTCCCTTTCCGCACCCTCATCTGTCTTCGCTTCACCGTTCGCTCGGAGCTGCTGCACGCCTGCTCTGTTTCCCTACTTTGCAGAAGCCAGCCAGCCAGGCCGGCAGCTTCCGAGCTTCACAGCAGTAGCAAACGTGACGCGGCCGAGAACCTGACAGCGGCAATAGAGGCTCGCTTGCCGTGAGCCATACCGTGAGCGAACTCGAGGCACGTGACCCGAGAGCCTCGACTTGCGCGAGACAATGCGAAACACTCCTCGTCGTACAGCCGGCAGGGGCAATATCAGGGGGTGCCAACGACAGCACGTGTACTACAAGCCACTCTCTGCTCTTCATTCGCTCGACTCTGCATATATATACCTAAAAGCATATACTGTACGTCCTATATGCATACCGGATGCTTATAAGTAAGACAGAGTGGGGCAAAATTGATCGTTTCTGCTGAAACGATCATTTTCGCATTTTATATTGCTATATAATGCGAGTTCTAATGACTTACAATCCACATATTATCGATTTCCACAAAAATTCCGAATTGCGTATATTATTTACTTTTCATTTTTGGTTCGGCATATGTAACACATGATTTTTAATCTTCAACAAAAAAATTGTTACTTTACGCATATATGTAGTGAAATATGGAGTGGAATATTAGGTCTGTCAGATCGACTACTTTTACTTGTTTTAATACTTTTTTCACTTATTCGGACACTTTTTTATTTTGTTCTTAATTTAATGCAACGTACAATGATATGAAGTAGAGGAAAAATGGCAGAATGGGCAAAGAAGAGTTTGGAGGGATAAGGGAAAAGCTTTTCAAATGTTACCGCTGATTGTCTCATAGCAATTATTACCGTATTTCTATGAGTGCAGCAAAATTAATGAATATTTGAAATATACGCTGTTTAAGCGAAAAATGTATTTTTCAGTGCTTTACCCCATACGCGCGCTCCGCGCGCTTTCCCAGTTGATGTTATATTATTTTATTAAATTTTTTGATGAAAATTTTTCTCTAAAACGAATTATTGGACGATGGAAATAAAATCAAAGCTTCCTATATGAGGAAGCAAAAAATGAACTGCTCCTTTACCTGTCGGCCTCCGTCTTTGCATCTATTTTTGCCACTATCTATTTGTCTCTACTGTAAAAGATTTCTATCACATTTGTGCGTTTAAATTGAATATACCATTTTGTGCATAAAAACTTCCCATCACAAAAATTAGCTTACATATTTTTTTTACCATTGTTTTCTCTCTGCCGCTCTTTTTTCTCCCTTTCCCTGGCCTCTGCCTCATGGTGTACTGGAGCCAGAGATAAATTTTTATGGATTCTAAGAGCTTTCCGTTCAATTACTTGTGTCGTCTATGATTTTTTTTTCCTGGAACAGTTTGACTGAAGTACGGCTTTCTTTTCTTATGCATCGCACTCCAACTCAATTTGCTATTTTTACAATTTTTCTTAAGCATCGTTATGCGACAAAGTAGCAGTGCCCTTCTCGAAATAACCGTCAAACCTCGCACGCCCGAGAACTGTCAACATACATTAACACGTCTGCAGCTGCTCATCGGTTAGCACGCGTTTCATTTAATCCGACAGCCAATCAGAGAACGAATAAACCGACAACAATACTTAGATCGAAAATTAAAGATATGTTATCTACTGCTTTTTTTAAGAAAGTGATTTTTAAAATATCAGGTATTTTCAATTATCCAGAAAACTATTAGATATCATTTTTTTGTATTACTGTTTTATGTGAGGCATTCCATACCAATTCGAGCTGGATCTGACACTTGACCTCTCGCATTTGGCCCGCGTTTTTTAAATAAGTTAGTTCCAACTTTTGAAGCCATTTAGTTATTTAGCATTTGTTTTTGATCGATTTAAATTATCTACAATTTTTTTAACACGAATATTTTGATCGACACAAATTAAAAATTTAAAAAGTACTGAAAACAACTGTGTCTGATATAACAAAATTTAAGCTTGAAGACGGAGTGGGCGAGTTCTCCCTTCGATTTTCTTTTAACCAAAAAAAAAAAACTTTTTCTGTTGAAACAAATAAAAAACCATTGTAATGAGTAGTCAGTCTACTATGGTCGAATGCTCAAACCTTTTTACACGTAACACTGGATTTTAAAGATTTTTTCCGGATTTATTCAAATCTCTTTACCGTTTGCAATTTTTTTTGTCGGTAGCATTTTGAAGAGCATCGCAAGAGCAACAGGAATTGTTAAGTTTTAATTATAGAAAAAAAAAATAGTTCATACATTTTTTTCAATTTTAATTTGAAGTCCATCAGTTCAAATCACAAATCAAAATTGTACATAATCAAAATCGATAAAAAAAGAAATCGAAAAAAATGAATGCTTTCGAATATCAAAACAATCGTATAAAAAATCGTGGCCAAATCTGAGAGGTCAACGATCAGACCCAGGTCGAAGTGGTATGAAATGCCCCACATATAAAATAATATTAAAATAAAAAAGAATGAAATAAGTGCTATTAAAAATATAATCTCTGAATAAATTGTAGTGAAAATGAGTTTTGAAATCCGTTTTTTAGTTTATAGGACGTACTATAAATAATTTGTATTTAAACATTAGTAAAATAAATTGGAAAAACTGATGACGTTATAAAATTCTACATACATAATATTACCACAAAAGTACATGGGTCCATAAATATCCAATATGTTGTTGATGAAACCGGAAACTGTTGGTTGATAACATTTATGTCCAACAAATTTTACTTCCTGCGAAGTAGAAAATAATAGTACCGTATAAGATTGAGATCCTTTACGCGTTGGTCATTCCGAGGGATTATCATATGGTGGAAGAAGCAATGTTCTGCCATTCGTTCGACATTTCCAAAGAAAATCCAGTCGATGTATGGGAAACGTACAATGGGGAAGAGTGGAAGCCCGTGATGAAAGTCGCGTTCGCTAGTATGTCTCAAAGATTTTTGTGGCGTAGTAGTAGTAGTAGTAGTAGTGGGGTGAGAGAGGTTGAGATTTTTCTCACGATCGTAGAGTTCGCTCGTTCAGAATCGAACGGCAACGACGACTGCGACGTAAAATAGAGCAAGGATCTCTCACGTTTGTGGCAAAAAAAGTAAGAGCAGAAATAAAAGAGTGAGGAGGAAAGGATAGCGAGTTTTCGAACAATGAGACGGGGTCAGGGTCGACGTCTCACTCTTTTTGCCTCAGAGTATATACTAACCGATAGTAGTGTGTAAAGCAGGTCTAGCGACGTGCCTCTCCACCGTTCTCGTACCTCCAACCGCGATTTTTATAAAGACGCATGTCTATCCTTTCACGATCCGAGATCTCCTGTTATTTTTCTCCCCTTTCGATTTTTTTCTTCTCCTCAGCAAAGAAAAACAAAGTGAGGTGAAAGGAGTATCTTCAAGAACCGAATCACCGTTTTATATCTTTTTTAAGACGTTCAGATCTTTTTTGGTAATCCAGAAAGTTCTCTTTTAAGGGCAATAATTTTTTTCCATTTATAAATTAAATGAGTAATAATCATAATAATGGAATTCTAAGACACGTTTTATACTTAACGCCATGCCGAGATTTGTATCGAAAGCTTTATCGACTCTATAAAAATGTAGTTAATGATTTTAGTTTTAGATAAACTGAACTTTTATTTAAATTGTTTATAATAATAAAATATTTAAGAAATATACGTAATACTACGTGCAACAAAAGTTCGATTTTTCGTCCCTCCGAACTAATAGCAAAAAGACACTTTCTGTAGCACCTTCTGTAAAAAATCTCGGTGCATGCACATTAAATTTACATGGGTTTTTAATGCATTAGACACAGAAATAACTATTTTGAAATATTTTCTTTAATTTATATCTGAAATCTCTGAACAAGTTTGACGAACAGTTATACAGGATATATTAGTATTATTGTGAATAAAGTTTCACCAACAAAATTGCATATATTTTTTGTTAATTTTCGTGTAAGATATTAAAAATTGAATTTTTAAAAATGATATTAATATTTTGATACAGATAAGTGTTGAGCAGTAAAAGGCTTTGGATTTAAATGTTAAAAAGTAAATTCATGCAAAAATGTTCGTCTTATACTTTGCGACAGGAACCATAGTTGGGCGAAACTAAGTTTTGGGAGAAAAAAATATCTGATCCGTAATTCGTTATCGAGATTTGAGGGATCGTTTGTTGCACTAGAATGCACCAATATGCACGACAGACTATTATACAGGGTGTTTCGTAATTGGCATACACGGTTGATATTTCTAAGGATATTTTGATCTCTCGAGTCTGAAACTACTTTGCGTTTTGTTGTACGATGAGTATTTTCGGAGATACAGCGATTCTGCGACAGGCAATCATGTACTTTGCTTCACGGTGGTCAGACAATCGACGGTCGATTGTGAGTTCGTTCGGTGTACGAACCGAAGCGAGCGTGAAACAACTGACGGTTAGGCTACCAGCCACGCGTATAACACATAAAATTGTAATATTTTATTCAGGATAAATTTATCTAATACCGTGAAGAGCTCGAAAACTGATTTAAACATTCGGTTGTTGGATGGAGCCCTGTCAATGAGTTTCCCATTGACTCGCATTCTGCATTGAATGTCGAATCCCACAAACTGGGCCGTTTACCTTACATCAATCCGGACATTTTTTCTAAACCACGTTTTTCAATGTTTTATACCATTTTGAGTACTCTGACATGAAAATGCAGGAAATGTTCTGTATTCTCGGGATTCCTATGACACACTTCACGTAGTGGGTGCGCTCAACAGTAAAATAGCTGGTAATAATTCAGAATGGTCCAAAGTGTAAAATAAAAGTGGCTTCGTAAAAAAAGGTTTGTAAATGTGCGTGTGTGTGTGTCATACAATGACACACCGCCTTATTGCGGCAACCCTAGAAAAATAAAAACGTTAGAAGAAGAATATTTTAGTCATGACGTTGCTTCAACTCGCATTGAAAATTGAAATAATATTCCCATTACCGTTCTGCTTTCATCTGGACGCGAAATAGTTTTGTATTTTTTTTTTTCAATTTTTCAAATTTGTTAGAGTCGAAGCAACTTCAAATAAGCATTCATTTTCGATATTTGTTACTTTTATACGCATTGTTTTATTAACAGCGTTGCTTCGCCCCCGTGTAGGGAACATGAAAATATTACCACAGTGGTTCCACCGTGATCTGAAAACGAAATAGTTATGTATTTTGTTTTTAATTTTTTAATTTTTTTAGAGTCGAAGCAACTTCAAATAAGCATTCCTTTTCGATATTTGTTACTTTTGTACGGATTCGTTTATTAACATCGTTGCTTCGACCCCGAAAAGGGAACATGAAAATATGCCTGCAGTCATACCACCTTGATCTGAATGCGAAATAGTTTTTAATTTTTTTTTCTTTTTAATTTTTCAATTTTTTCAGAGTCGAAGCAACTTTAAATGAGCATTCCTTTTCGATATTTGTTACTTTTGTACGGATTCATTTATTAACATCGTTGCTTCGACCCCGAATAGGGAACATGAAAATATTACCACAGTGATTCCGACATGATCTGAAAGCAAAAGAGTTTTGTATTTGTTTTTTTTCTTCAATTTTTCAACTTTTAGAGTCGAAGTAACTTCAAATAAGCATTCATTTTCGAGATTTGTTGCTTTTGTATGCATTGTTTTGTTAATAGCGTTGCTTCGACCCCGACTATGGTACACCAGAATATTGCCGCAATCGTTCCACCTTGATTCGAACGCAAAAGATTTTTGTATTTTTTTTCAGTTTTTCAACTTGTTTAGAGTCGAAGCAGCTTCAAATAAGCATTCATTTTCGATATTTATTACTTTTCTACGGATTCTTTTATTATCATCGTTGCTTCGACCCCGTGTAGGGAACATGAAAATATTACTAGTTACCAGTTACCAATTTTTTCATGTTCCTTTTTCGGGGTCGAAGCAACGATGTTAATAAAAGAATCTGTACGAAGGTAATAAATATCGAAACTGAATGCTCATTTGAAGTTGCTTCGGCTCTAAAAAAATTGAAAAATTGAAAAAAAAAATACAAAACTATTTCGCGTCCAGATGAAAGCAGAACGGTAATGGGAATATTATTTTAATTTTCAATGCGAGTTGAAGCAACGTCATGACTAAAATATTCTTCTTCTAACGTTTTTATTTTTCTAGGGTTGCCGCAATAAGGGGGTGTGTCATTGTATGATTCACACACATACGCACATTTACAAACCTGTTTTTACGAAGCCACTTTTATTTTACACTTTGGACCATTCTGAATTATTACCAGCTATTTTACTGTTGAGCGCACCCACTATGTGAAGTGTGTCATAGGAATCCCGAGAATACGGAACATTTCCTTTTTTGAACATTTCCTGCATTTTCATGTCAGAGTACTCAAAATGGTCTAAAACATCGAAAAACGTGGTTTAGAAAAAATGTCCGGATTGATGTAAGGTAAACGGTCCAGTTTGTGGGATTCGACATTCAATGCAGAATGCGAGTCAATGGGAAACTCATTGACAGGGTTTCATCCAACAACCGAATGTTTAAATCAGTTTTCGAGCTCTTCACGGTATTAGATAAATTTATCCTGAATAAAATATTACAATTTTATGTGTTATACGCGCGGCTGGTAGCCTAACCGTCAGTTGTTTGACGCTCGCTTCGGTTCGTACACCGAACGAACTCACAATCGACCGTCGATTGTCTGACCACCGTAAAGCAAAGTACATCGAAGTATCCTATTGTTATTCATGCCACGACGCCTCGGCTAAAGGTGTGCTCTGATTGGCTGTCGCAGAATCGCTGAATCTCCGAAAATACTCATCGTACAACAAAACGCAAAGTAGTTTCAGACTCGGGAGACAAAATATTCTTAGAAATATCAACCGTGTATGCCAATTACGAAACACCCTGTATATAAGATAGTACAGGTGGCGGAAGTGGCTAGAGATGCACGGATCGAGCGACCGCGCCCGTGACAACCAACTGGCGCACAGAGAATTTTTACGACGTCAGTCGTCCTGGGTCCGCACTCGCTCAGAGCCATTCCCGTGTACGTTGAATATCGCGCGGATATGGCGCATAAAAGGTTCTCTATTCTCTCGCTTTTTATATTGCACCGGCAACGTTCGTTCGTTCACTGGAGGGGCTGGAACGTTTTTATTTTACGTTTTAATATTCACTGGCTGCTCGGCCACACCCCGTTGGCTGCTGCACTCCCCCAGTGAAGCCATGCTCTTGTTCTATTATTCCTCGACGCGTTCTCCTTTGTTTCACCAGCGAGAATTGCCACGGCCATCATTCGTGTCTAATATTCTATCGCTTAGCATCTTCCCGTGCATGAATTTCGTTACATTAACTAGACTCTTTACCAGGCCGCAAAAAAAATAACAACAATCATACGAGACAAGCTTAATTACACTCGCAAAAAGTGATACCAGATTTGCACATACAAGGCTTATCTGGCATGCGGTTTTATTCTATAATTTCATGACTGACTGCAGAAAAGACATTGGATATGCTCCTCTACTTTGTGAGGTAATGATTCAATTAAAGATGCCTCCACGGGTGACGCGGATGATTACCTGAATGACGCTGAAGATCGATAGTCAGCACCTCTATCCGTGTCGTCTTTAACTATTGAATTACCAACCAACAGAAGAATATAAAGTTAAGGAATTGTGTACGCATTTCTTATCTGTATACGCATGCTCAGTTGATTCATGTAACTGCGATTGTTCACCGGTAGGTGGCTAAATTACAAATCATTTCGCACAAATAAAATGGTTGCTCGGAATAAATGTACTGTAGATAAATCACGAGAGTAATAATTAAAAAATACACAATAAAATAAGAATTCAATAATGTACAATCATAACAAAAAATAAAAAAATTTTGATCTCATCTTGATGATTCTACACGGAGAGAAATGTATCCGCGAATATAGAGGTTAATCGGAGAAAATATGGTACGGCGGTGACACATGGGCTATATTGTAAAAGCTCATATGAACAACTTACAGCTTATGATACGTATAGTAATCGTCCCAAATTTGCTTGATGACATCCGCGCAGAAAAAAATAATCCGGGATGGAGTCCGGGATGGAGTCCGGGATGGAGTCCGAGATGGAGTCCGGGATGGAGTCCGGGACGGAGTCCAGGACGGAGTCCAGGACGGAGTCCAGGATAATGTCCAGAATGGAGTTCCGGATGGAATCTGGGTAGTCCGGGATCGAGTCCAGATGGACTCTCATATGGACTTCGGCTTTTAATCCGATCCCGAAGTCCATCCTGAAGTCCATCACTCCATCCGGGACTCCCAAAAGGACTCAATCTGGATTCCATCCTGGACTCAAAAAACTTTCCTGGACTCCATACGGGACTCCATCTGGGATGCCAAATACTCTCTTGGACTCCACCCTGGACGATCAGCGAATCCGGGCAAATCAATTGCAGAGTCCATCCTGGTGTCCATTTTCGATTCTCGCCTGGACTGTTTTGGTATCCATCCTGGACTCTACCCTGGACTCCATCCTGGTCATAGTTAATCCTGGTGGATACTAGGACCGGACGGTATCCACCTTGGACACCTCGGTGTCCAAACGGTCCATTTTGGACCGTCAACGAAGGGTAGACACCTCGTGTGTAGTCGAACTCAGGAGAATTTAGCACAGTCTTATATACGCTAGCGCTTCAAAACACTTGCGAGAAACGCTCCTTCCGTTCGCCATCTAGTGGCATCATATGAAACACAGATGCACAATGTTCCGCTAGATGGCGAGCGGTCGAAGTGTTTCTCGCAAGTGACTTGAAGCCTCCGCGTACACATGTAAGACTGCAAAGCTGTCATGAGTTCATCTACACACGAGGGGCCTACCGTTCGTTGACGATCCAAAATCGACCATCGGGACTCCAAGGTGTCCAAGGTCGATACCGTCTGATCCTGGTATCCACCATCCTGGTGGACACCAGGATGGACTCTGTCCAGCATGGAGTCCAGGGTAGAGTCTGGGATGGAGACCAAAACGGACCAGGCGAGAATCCAAAATGGACACCAGGATGGACTCTGTCATTGATTCGCCGAGATTCGCGGATCGTCCAGGGTGGAGTCCAGGAGAGTATTTGGCATCCCAGATGGAGTCCGGGAAAGTTTTTTGAGTCCAGGATGGAATACAGATTGGTCCTTGCGGGAGTCCCGGATGGAGTGATGGACTTCAGGATGGACATCGGGATCGGATTAAAAGCCGAAGTCCATATGAGAGTCCATCTGAACTCCGTCCCGGACTGCTCAGATTCCATCCGGGACTCCATTCTGGACATTATTCTGGACTCCATCCTGGACTATTTTTTTCTGCGCGGGCAGCAATGACTTATTCCTTAAGAGTAATCCGTTATATCTGTATCTATTTGAAATGTGAAAACATTGGAGTAATCTTCATTTACATGGAACTTATTATCATCGATCAGTATTAATTTCCTATGCTGCTTTGGTATTATCAACATGTAAGGATTTTTGAGATTCGCAAATAAGAATATGGTTAATGATGACGTCGTGAATTTATTCATCCACTGCATATGTAGAATTTTCCTGACAGCATACGTTTGTTGTTTGAGGTTTTTTTAAAAGTCTTTCTTTCAAAAAGAGTCTTTCTTTCAAAAGCGCTGGGTCGTTACTATGTCATAACGACCCGAAGAGAGCGACAAAAAATCGATATGTTGCCCTGTGGTATAATGCCACAGGACGAATCGGCATGAAACCTCCCCGCTTATATGCACCTCCGTAGTCACTTCCATTTACGAGAATCGGTACACGAATTTGCCATCTAGTGGCAGCACAAATAAGTAGAACTGTGAATCTAGGGTGTCTAAGAATTGTTGAGATTACATGTACATGGCGATTTTATACGTGCAGCTGTAAGTATTATACACGATAAGAAACATTTATATGTCATATTTATATGGTAAACAAACACAGAGAACATTGAGTGAGTTTTCAGTCGCTAGATGGCGAATAACCACGACTTTTCTCGTCAACGAAAAGATCTACGGCGGTGCATATAAACAGCAGAGTTTTCGCCAAAAGTGTCTTTTGTAGGACATCGAATACATGACAGTGATGCTGCCCGGTATTTGTATTTTTGGCCGAGTTGTCATATGATAAGTTTAAACTCTATGACTTATCGATCTACTTTGGGTGGCGTGTTGCATTTTCAACAGTCAGAGAAACAAAATTAAATTAAAAAATATGATGGCGTCTTTAAAAATGTTCACATTTTTTATACACTAACTTGTAAAGCATATTAAATACATTTCCCCTTCCTTCCCTTCAATACATTTAAGGGAACGCATAGAAAATCCTTCCATAATTAATTCCAGTATGATATTGAAAACAGTATGAAAAATCCACTAATTATTACTATTGGAAACATTAATATAGGAATAATGAGCTTGGTACTAAAGCAAAATCGGAAAGATTACAATAATATACATTTTGAAAGCTTCTACGTGTATAAGAACAACTACGATAAAGCCCATGTGTCACCGCTGTACGCAAGTTATAGTAATTAAAAACGGAAACCCTCGTACTATCCATAGACTTTTCTCTCCGTGTAGTCTGATCATGCAGATTAAATAAGTTCCTGATGTGGAATTGTAGTTTTTTTAGGATCGCATAACGTTTTCTAAATAGCTCCTGACATCCCGCGTAGAAAAAAGAATCTGGCCGAGATTCTTAAGAAGATTCTCTCCGAGATTCTCGCTGAGAATCTCAGCGAGAATCACGGTTGCACGCCGATCTGAGATTCTTTTAAAATCTATCTGAGAATCTCGGTCAGCTGCTTAGCGAGATTCGTTAGTGGGCAGCTGAAAATAAAAAGAATCTCTATCAGAATCTCGCCCAGCGAGATTCTTTCCATTTTCATTGAAAATGAAATGAATCTATATCAAAAATGATCTTTACGAATATTAAAGGACTGCTAACACTAATTAGTTAGTACATCAACGAAGGTTCAACCTCTCGTGTGTAGTCGACTCAGGAAATCTTTCCAGTCTTATATATACGTTAAGGCTTCAAACCACTTGCAAGAAATGCTCCGTCCGTTCGCCACCTAGTGACATCATACGAAACACAGGTGGACAATACTCCGCTAGATGGCGAAGGAACGAAGCGTTTCTCGCAAGTGACTTGAAGCCCCAACGTATATATAAGACTGGAAAGCTTTTCTGAGCTCGATTACACACGAGGGGTCTAACCTTCGTTGATGTACTAACAAATTAGTGTTAGCAATATTAAAATATTCGTAAAGATCTTTTTTATATAGATTTTTTCATTTTCAATGAAAATGAAAATGAGAAGGATCTCGCTAAGAAGCTGGTCGAGATTCTGATAGAAATTCTTTTTATTTCCAGCTACCCATTACAGAATCTCTATAAGTATCTCGCTGGGATTCTAGAGATCTCTATCAGATTCTCGGCGAGATTCTGATAGAGATTCTTTTTATTTTCGGCGAACCCCTAAAGAATCTCGGTAAGAATCTGGCCGTGATTCTCGCCGTGATTCTCGCTGAGAATCTCGTTGAGATTCTTATGAATCACGCTGAGAATCTCAGCGAGAATCTTCTTAAGAATCTCGGCCAGATTCTTTTTTTCTACGCGAGATGGTATTTGATCAAAACTGATCGCTTTCTCAGATAAGGTGTTCTGGAAATTCTACCGGCTTATTTCTTAAGGGAATGCTGGAGTAGATTTTGATACCGACTTTGGTCGGTAAGTTTCCCGATTAGGACACAGGTGGCGCCGAGAAGTCTGCTTACTTTTGGCAAAAGATACCAAAAGCAAAATGGCCGCATACCATATGTCAACAAACCTTTGCTGTAAGATATAATTGTTTCTGGAAATTAGATATGTAAAATTAGACCGGACGTCAGTTCTGTGATGATTTCTAAATATTCCAAAACCATCAGAATGTTAACTACACAAGCCAAATCCATATATAGTGTATACTACGCTCGCATTCCAGAGGCTCGGAGCTTTTGCCAAAAGTAAGCATCGCCACCTGTCTCCTAATGACGAAACTATATTCATGATCTTTACCAGCTCTGAGACTGTAGTGTACACTATTCGTGGATTTGGTTTGTGTAATCGACATTCCGACGGTTTTGAAAGGTTCAGGAATAATCAAAGAATGGGTGTCCGGTCTGATTTAACACATCTGAGTTCCAGAAACGTTTATATCTTATCTCAAAGGACCTGTTGACATTTCGAGCGGTCATGTTGGCTTTTGAGAGGTTCAGTAATATACAATTTCTTACATTTCTTGTGTGTTTTGAACAGTAATTCGACCGGACACCCAAGCATGAATGTTTATATTACATCCCTGCCAAATTTGACGTATATTTGTAGCACATTTTCGATGAACAGTGTACACTACGAAATCGCCTATTTTGAGCGACCAAAGTCGTCAAAAAAATCTACTCTAGCATCCCCTGAAGTGGCACTCCTGCAAATTTCCTACAGACTCTACTTCATGTCTACAAACATTCTCATACGAAGAGCTGCAAAAAGGTCGGGTGGTCTTAATCCACAATTTCTCAGAATTCATGTTAACAATTCTACGTGACTTTCCACACCTTTAGGGCATTTTATAAAATTTATAAAGTTACATACATGTACACTTCACCACTACGACTGTTCTTTGCTTCCTCTCTTTCTTCACCTACTAGATAAATATTACATCTGACGTGCTACAGCAAGAGCACATTACTACAATTTTCTTTTCACCTTAAGCACAATGTTTTCTCCGCGATGTTGCCTTGCAGCAGTACGTTATAAGAACTGCTTGGTGCACTGTGGTTTCCCAGAATGGACATAGAATTTTTCTCGTTTTCCATTTCCACAGAGAACGCTATACTTTCTCTATTTCCCCATCCTTTTCCGGTGCGATAGACCGAGCACCGCGCCAGGGGTTCGTACGCGTACAGAAGTACCAGGGGAGACGAACCATATCTACCACCACTGTACTTGTGTATAAGCCACTGGCGAATGAGGGTAGTTACCTATTTTGCCCGCTCGTAGAGATTGCAATGGACGAAGCAGCGGCAGAGGAAAATTTTTAGATTTCGCTTCTGGCTGTGCTACGTACGTAGCCAGTAGGGATAGTTAAGTGTACAGCCGTCCTCCTTCATTCCCTCCATAGCCACTATGTGTGCAACACTGACCACTACCACCGGTTCCATTACTTTTGCATTCTATCTGCTTGCAGCATTCTTTCCTTCCTTCTCCAACCCTAGCAGAATAGTCGAGAGCCCTCTGCCGGTGCATCCGGATGCAAAACATCTACGTATTAGTAGTGGTAGCAGTTGTTCAACCCTTGCAGCGTGTGCGCTTTTATTTAACTCTCTCTTTCCCTTTTTTCACCTTCACCCTTACCCCCACAGCACCCCCTGCGAGCTCCCCTTTGATTCTTGGCAAGGAACTTTCTTGGCATCCGAACAATTTCCTTCCCAGGATGTGTACCGTGGTTTTGAATATTTTGGATCCAATCCTGCTGCGTCTCTTCAGCACTCTTCGTGTGTAGTATTGGTACACGCCAGACGATTATAATCGTAAAGACATAACAGCGTGCAACCGAAACTTCGACGAGTACCGTGCTGTGTCTATTTATTACACTCGTGAGAATTTCGCGTTGGCTTATCTCCTACTATTCTCATTATATTTTCTGCCAACTTTTCCACTGCGACACTCAAACACCGAACGAAAGAACGGAATTGGAGTGTAGCCGGGGAAACAACGTGATTATGTCAGACTCAGGTAGTTTGCAGGATGATGAGCGATGGTACTGTATAAACTATAACGTCAGACAAAGTTTTCTATATACTATCCTACTGGTCGTATCGTCGAGAGTTGCATGGAGGGTCGCCTGCTGCTGAAGCGGCGATAGCTAACGGCCCGCCACGTTACCCCCGACGATTTTGATTCGTAGAGAAGTATATGACGGTAACAACCGACATCCGCTCGGGAGAAATTGCATGTAAAATAAAATAATTGGGAAATTGTAGATTGCGATACTAGTGCAGGAAAGCGGATATTCTATGAAGATTAGGTAGCGGCGCACGAGCTGAATCGAACGTTACAGTGACACGAGGCAAAGCCGAGTATAACGTGTAGCGCGAGAGAAGGCGAGTGCAGCCTGCTTCCTAACCGCCGTGGGGTATCCGCTTATTCATACAAGTACCGCATACTGCTTTTTTCATCGAATAACCGGTATGTTCCGAGTGTCGTGCCTGTAACCCTTCTGCGTGCGCAAAAGTATCTAAGATACATGCTCGCACACGTTTGCGTGCACAAAAGTATCTAAGATACATGCTCGCACACATGCGCGAATGTATCTACATCGATGGTGCGCATGCGCAGTATATTCTCGTATTACAATACGCCATTTATGCCACGAGTAACAAGCACGGAAAGAGGGACATTCCGTGCATGAGTTATAAAAAATGAATTATGGTAGTAATCGTTTCTAATAATCGTGTCTGATCGCCTGGCAGGGACTCGTTCCGTAAGGAAGACCGTCATTACGTTCTTTTTGTGGCGACGGCTGAAAAAC
This sequence comes from Ephialtes manifestator, assembly GCA_963970395.1. NCBI lineage: Eukaryota > Metazoa > Arthropoda > Insecta > Hymenoptera > Ichneumonidae > Ephialtes > Ephialtes manifestator. The sequence goes on from OZ019981.1 coordinate 2,756,836, forward strand.
ACCATCGCAACTCTCTCCCCCCCCCCCCCCCCCCCCCACCGGAAGGTCGTCCCAGTCGTATAACACCGCGGTGCCGTCCGGAAAACTTCTAAATCCTTCATTTTATTTTCGGGCCACGACAGATTTCCGTACGCAGCCATCAGACGCGATATTTCACTACTAGCACATTCTTTTCTAAACCAACTCTACCCTCCACCAAATAAGACAAACAATTGCTTTCTTATATTCCATACCCAACAGTTTTTTTTTCCAGAATGGAACGGGTAGGTTGGAGACATAGAAAAACACGATATTATACCATGAAAAAAAACCGAAAAATTAAAAACTGACGAGGGACGAAGTTCTGGACGTCGCAGTTCGGCGACCTTCGGATCGGTGGTTTGGAGCCTACGAGATCCTTCCTCTCCGGAAGCCAAGTCGACGCGCAAATTTCCTCTGCTTCGCCAATGCTCGGCGGACCCAGGTTTGCCAGGTTTTCTGTAGCTCAAGTCGCCACTAGAAGTCATGGAAGTCGCCCAAAATCGCCAAATTCAGAATACATGGAAATCGCCAAAAGTCGCCAACATTACGAGTATGTGAAACGACTCAGTCGGTAATCAAAATCTGTAATGATTGTCGGATGTACAATTTAATACCGCGTCCGATGATGCTTTCCTTTTATCCGAAACGTCAATCATTTTCAAATGGCATTCATTCGAAAAGTGCAACTATCTCTGTCGCACTCATATGTCACGAGATGTATCTACTGGCATCCTAATATGTTTGCAGTCGGCGGTCCTATTAAAATTCAAAAAGTCGATCGCCATGTTTGTCTCAAGTATTTTATTTTCTTGACATAAACAGTTATTACGATAAAATCTTTTTTATGTGATCATTGATCAACGTAGTTTAAAACTCCTGGCTATATAACGTTCCCATATCTCCTATGGATCTCTGAATCTTAAAAAAATATCTCCAATTATGTCGATTATTTCGTCAAGACTGTCGGCATCATTCGCCACGCTGTTATCATCAGCTGCTGATGTTGCTGCACTTTCGTACATGTAGCTCGTTTTAAAGCGGTTCAGCATTTCCGTAGATGGTTGATGTGTTTTGCAACACATCTCGTGAGACTGAAAGAACATTCGGATACTTAGAAGTGACTGAAGCGTTGAAGTTCTCAGTTTGTTTCGAACCCGTGTCTTGATTAATATCAAGGCTGAGAAAGCTCGTTCAACCACGGCATTACTCGTGAGAATTGTGAGCAATTTGAGTACGACTACAGCCAGATCTCGGAAAACGAATCGACCGCATGTATTTGTGTACTTGTACACGTCAGGCCAGAACGATACAATATTAGTTGGAATATCTCCTTTAAAGAGAGCTTTCCAATCGACGAAAATAAGTTTTTCCCACTGGCTTTTGTAAACGGATATGTCACAGAGGGGATCGAGAAAGTCCTGCAGAGGTAGCTCCTCGAATCGAGCTCGGACTTGCGAAGTACAGTTGGCCGGACTCAACAAATTCATTTTTTTTAATGTTTTAAAGTTGGTTGGCAGTCTCTGAGCCATTTCGGTTAATAGTTTTTTCATAAAGGCGAAACACCTGTGCTTCTCTTGTTCTGTCATCTCCGACGAGATTTGCGATCCCGTACGATCTTTAGCAAACTCAGCTCCAAAATCCGTTTCTGAGACGGGCAAGAAAGCTAGAGGATTCTCGACAGCCTGTAGAACTTATCGCAGCAGGAACTTTCCTTCCGTCACTTTCATAAAATCGGGCTTTAAAATACGTCCAGCTAGCGATAGGAAGACGAGGGCCATTTCGACGTACAGACTTCCAACGTCAACCTTTTCACTTTGGAACGAAATGTTGAGGTGTTGCACTTCGGCAAAAATAGGCTTCAGAAAGATGAGGTACAACCTATTCGAATCGTCATCAAGCGTGTCGCCAATCGTCCGCGAAGGGACGATTGGCGACATGCATGACCTTTCCGCGTCCTAAGCAATCCGAAAGTGGGTTTTTAACTCCGTCCACTGCTCTAACAATCGTTTCACCACGTCGTAAAAAGCGAGCCATCTCGTGCGTGAAAGCTGGATCATCTAACGGAATTTTTGACCATCGGTACCAGCGTTGATCAAATCAAATGTTTTTTTATAACTGATTCTGCGCGATGCACTAACGCTAAACCAATTATAAACCTCTCGCGCGAGAAAACCTAAGGAGCTGGGGAGTTCTTCACTCGCTTTAGATGAGTAAAGATGCAGCGAATAGCAAGTGCATTTCATAAGCTGCAGGTTAGGCACGTCTTCTTTGAGCAGAGTATATAGACCGAATAATTACGTCCACACAAATTGCTTGCGCCATCGGTCCCTATTGCGGTGAGGTTTTTCAGTGGAATCCCGATCTGCTTGAAATATTCGACAATGCTTTTGTACAGATTGTCAGCTGTAGCTTTTTAGGCACTCACGTTTTCAAAAAACGCACAGAGGTGCCTATTAAATTTGGTCTCCACATGCCTGTTTTAACATTTTATGGACAATATTGGTGTAACAGGAATTAATCTATTTTTTTACAACAGATCTCTTAAACAAAGTCAAATACATATTCTTGGTGTAACAGAATACATGAATTTTATTATTTAGTACTTTTTTATGGTTTCAGATCATTTTGTGTTACCCGGACGTCCGTATCAATCAGGGGCTTTGGATTGAAGAGACCGAACAAGATGAAATTTGCAGCGTTTCTTAATCTAGCATTGAATAGTATGCCCATGAATTATAAGATATTTCCTATTTATTAATGTAGGCATTTACCTTAAAAAAATGGCACTTTTTAGGTGGAAATTGTGTACCTGCCAAAATCATTGCAGTGGGCGGAAGGATTATGCTCAAATTAGCAGTGTACTCCTGATATATCTTAATGCAGATGTATCTTTTCTTAGTTTTTTTTTTAATATTAGATTGGTGATTACCTACCACCATAAAATTTAGATATATGGTTTGAATAAATTTAACACTAATGATAATATAAATACTTTTTTCTATGAAAAATCATTGCAACCTTTTGTATTATACACCATAAAATAATGTAGTCATTATTTCCTGCGTGTTTCTTTATTGTTTCATTTATTCAGTATATTTGTACACTTTAATTACAATGAAAGTTGATAATCAATATACAATGAATGGAGTATGACTGAACATAACCTATACATAAAAATCATAAAGCATATCCATTCGCAACATATAATTTATTTTTAAAACTTAATGTTCAATATGTATATTCTGAAATTAATCCTGTTTCTTTGTAGGATTCACTGGCACTCGTTAATGTATTAACTACTGTTCATATTTTCATTTCTACATGTTTGGCTGTCAACAACCAATTTGTCGTATGTATTTCACTCAACCGCACTAACAATAGCATTTTTAGTAACACGAGTGTAGTCTTTTAGAACAATAATAAGAATTCAACTGTCCAGATGTACTCTTTCTTTAACAATAGACTTAAGGAGGGTGGATACCCAACTCAAAATGATAAACATGCTCTCAAATTTTTGGAGGATATTCGTAGATAAAAATTACATCTCCATGCCAAATTTCATGTTAATCGTCTAGATGGTTATCGAGAAATTAATTACTGAAATTACACTCTTATGCATGGGCAACATAGCGAAAACTATGCGCACCTTCAACGTTATGCTCGAAAGTATAATAAAAATGATAAACAATTGTTGATAATAGAACCAAATCATTCCTTGTATTTTCGAAAAGAAATTTTACGAAGACCGAAATGATTCGTCTGCTTGGTTGCCGAGAAAACGTAAAAACAAAACTGCTGGAATAGTACAACAATGTACTCCAGTGAACGCGTGTCACGGACTTCTCTCTCGCACACTACCTCCCCGGCAAACCGCTCACCTCCCCGCCAGAAAGACGGTATCCACCCTCCTTAACAAATTTGTTCTCACTTATTATGCACTTGACACTTTAGACCATTCATTTATTTATCTAGCAGACCCGAGCGACCGCCATTTTTCGGTTGCTTTACGGTCACTTACAAAAGTGACCGTCTATATAAGGTCCCGTTTTCATGATGCAATAAAAGCCAATCAGCTATGATGCGACGGGCGAAGTATTTAATGAGCAGAAGCAATTGAAATGTCAGTCGGGATTTTTGATAATTTTGAAATATTTACTTAGAAACTGAAATAAAGTGTTACATATTTTTAAAATAAATTCTGTGGTTATGTTCACTCAGTTGCAGTGGTTCTTTTGGACTTTCGTAGTCTCGACATTTGCATGCCAGTAAATCTTTGATGTGAAAAGTGATTGTATATGGGGCATTCCATCCCGATTCGACCTGGGTCTGACCCTCGACCTCCCCGATTTGGCTCGAAATTTTTTGTAGGATTGGTTAGACCCTCAAATGCACCAGATTTTATTTTTTTATTTTTTGTATGCAATTTTTAAAAATTTTTTTAAAGTGACATATCGAATGCCCTAATTTAAAATTCTGAAAAATACTTTGTTGAATATCAAAATTTCCTAGCTTATAACCAACGTGGGCAAAAATTTTCTTCTTATAGTTTTTAAGATTTTTTGTTTAAAAAAAATTATGAAAAAATAGAAAAAAAAAATTAATTTACTATAAGCGATTGGTCAGACGCATATTTATGTGAACTCGGATTTTTTAAAAAAATTTCAGATTTTTAGGAATTTGTCAAATTTTTCTGAACTAAGACTATTCTAGCACCATACATGCCCCATTCTAGTACCACCATGTCATTTTTAGACATTTTAAGGAATGTCTTGAAAGAAAAGATTACTAAAACTGTTCTGAGAGAAAAAATGTCATGAAAGCAAAGCGTTTTCGATTAGTATGCAAACGGACAGTCAAAATTATTCGAACGTACTATGAAAATTATTATATACGAAAAGCATACTGAACACACACAGTGTTGAATAGTAATTAGAGTTCATTCATATGTGTTCACAATATTTTCTTGGAGCGAGATAGTGTAACGTATATATATTGTATAGCGCGCAGCAGTACAACATGCAAACTATACGGAGCGCGCAGCGCGACGTCTCTGTGAGTGCCCAAAAAAAATGGCCCGAAAGGCCATTTTTGGGCGTTTTGGGGGACGGAGCCACCCAACAACAACCCGGCGCCCCTGAGGAGCTCCGGGTTCTTTGTTCTACTTCCAATATGCCCAACAAATCCGTCAGCATCCGGTTTTCTTTCGAGTCAAAGTACTTGATGCACATGCACAAATATTTAGTAACCGATACGTCGGTACTCTCGTCAATAATGATCGAATACGCTTTATCGCCAATAGCCTTGACCATATCGCTCAAGAGACCCGGTGCAATAACGTGTTTGATCAGATTCGAGCAGCACGGGGTATAAATATGTTCATTTTTTATTTTCAGCACATTGAGCGCCTTGACGAATAAAAAATTCATCTAGGTACAGAATTGTAGCAAAAAATTTCCATAAAATTTGAAGTCGCCAATAAGTCGCCAGCTCGCCAATCGCAATTTTCCGGCGCCAAATGGCCATTCCAAGTCGCCAATTTGGCGAAAAGTCGCCAAACCTGGCAACCCTGGGTTCATTGAACGTCAAAAGGATCTCCGGCGAAACTGATGTTCGGCAGGAATCTCAAAACGAGACTGGATTTCTTGGGACCTAATCTTAAAAAGACTGTCAAAGGCCATCATTTTCGGCAGATAAAGAATTTCCGGGGAAGAGAGTCGAAAGTGTATACCGAGGGTGAAAGAGTTTTTTTTCGAGACTATAGGCATCAGGAAAAATGGGTGGCAGCAACCGTCGTAGAGAAAGTCGGTGCAGTAGTGCATATGGTCGAACTTAGCTCCGGCCTCATCACGAAAAGACATTCCGATCAGATGCAAAGGAATCTTAGCTATTCAGAAGCAAATCAGCAAATAGAATTTGAGAGTAGAATAGAAACGAGCGAGGACCACGCTTTTGATGTACATCAGGCGGCAGCACTCGGAGGCTAGCGAGCAAAGTCACCGAAAAGTCACCGTTGAGCCGGAAAAAATTGTAATCGAACCAAACATTGTTAATGTTGAGACCATCGGTTGGCACACCGACTGTTCGAAGATCGACGAGATCAAGAAAGCCAGTAGTTAAGCGAGATTTGTAAGTCTATGTAACGTTGTCTAGCTTGAGAGAAAAGGATTGTGGTGTCCGACGCGTGGCGCTAGCTTCTAGTCTTAGCGAGACAAAGTTGGCGTCCTGCTATGCGGTGAATGACGCAACAAGACCGCCTTTTCTAAACTAACGCTGTTCTATAAACACGTATATTGTTGTGTTCTTAATAAAGTTAATTGTTTCTTGAATATTATCTCATATTAAATATTGGAATGAGTAACGACATAACACATCCCAGGCTCCATCCCGAACTCCATCCCGAGCCTTCCAGTCTTATATACGCTGAAACTTCAAATCATTTACGAGAAAGGCTTCAACCGTTCGCCATCTAGCGGAGCATTGTGCATCCGTGTTTTGCATGATGCCACTAGATGACAAACGGACGCATCGCTTTTCGCAAGTGTTTTGAAGCCCCAGCGTATACAGGGAGTTCACGAGGAAATAGGACAGGCAAATGCGCTTGCGCGTCAGACCGACGGTTCTCAGTGTTGCTGCATGCAGATCAAGCTGTCAGCCCCGCCGGAGAGGCCGGAGAGGGTATTGGAGGGCGCGAGCGCGTACGGATAACTGAGCTGACAAGCGTAGCGCAAACCCTTACCCAAAGTCTACGAACTGGCGGGCCGTACATGCTTCGCTGACCAAGCTTTATGATTTTTACGACACATTTTGTGCACGTAATATGATAAACTGCCAAACCTACCAACTTATTAGCGTGATAAAGGGTGAATGAGATCATTACCGATCAAAAAAATACCTTCAGTACTTTAGATAACTGACACGCTCTTACAAACCATTGTGGACTCTAATATCCTATCACACACAAGTTGCACTTAGTTATAGTTGACTGACTTACGAAAGGGTAGTTCGTTGTGGCCTGTAGAAAATTACCCGTTTTGTTTGTAATTGCTTACTCGCTTTTGCAAACCGTCATAAACTGTTAACATATTATGAAAGATCTGTTGAAATCAGATCAATTAAGATCTGGTTTATAAATTTTAATTACTTCATTTAGTAAACATGTGGTATATCAATTATTAATAATTATTTTCATAACGATCCACAATTAAGTAACGCGATAGCATGGAGATGGTGATCACTTAATTTACTCTAATTAGCGAACTTGTTTCACATAGCCTGTGTGACTTCTGGCATCCCCTTAGCATTTCTTGCCCCTACCACTATCCGCACTGACCCATCTCTTGCCACATGAGGACGCGATCGCCGCACGGTTGAGACGCACTGCCGGTCGTAGACCATAGCCTTATCAGGCTTCCCAATTCTTGCGCAGTCACATCGGCTTGTCCTATTTCCTCGTGAACTCCCTGTATAAGACTGGAAGCTGTCCTACACACGAGGGGTCTACCCTTCGTTGACGTAGTAAGAGTGGTCCAAAATGGACCATTTGGACACGAAGGTGCCCAAGGTGGATACCGACTGGTCCTGGTGGACCCCAGGATGGATTGTCCAGGATGAAGTCTGGGATGAACTGCGCGATAGTCCAGGCGAGAATCCAAAATGGACACTAGGATGGATTCTGCCATCGGACAGCCGAGGATTCGCCGACCGTTCAGGATGGAGTCGGGTATGTACTGCGAGACAGTCCAGGCGAGAATACAAAATTGACACCAGGATGGATTCTGCGATCGGACAGCCGAGATTCGCGGACCGTCCAGGTTGGAATCCGAGATTGGAGCATGCCGACTTCCGGATCGGATTAAAAGCGGAAGTGATCTGAGAGTCTAACTGGTATTCTCGCGTGGATTGCCAAGATTCCATCCGGGACTCCGACCTGGAATCCATTCGGGACTTCATCCCGGAAACCATCCGGGAATCCATCCGGGACTCCATCCTGGAATCCATCCGGAACTCCATCCCGGACTCCATCCTGGACTTTTTTCCTGGGGGGTAGTCAAACGGCCTGGAAAATTCGTATCATGGCTCCCAAAGTCTCTGTGTCAGCTAATGAAAACTTTACCTCGCGAGCACCGGGTTGAGTCAATTATTGATCGGAGCGATAGGTTATCGAAGGAAGGAATTATAGGGAAAGAAACAAGAACCATTAGCTTATTATCCTCGATACTTCCAATGAGCTTTCTCACTCACTCTTACTCTTGAGATCTACAAGGCGGGTTCTGGATCACTTCTTAACATAGAATGTCTCGTACATGAGTCAATTGACCCCGGTGAGTCATCTGGATGTTTCTCGAATGTTTTAGAAGCTCCTGATGGTGTCATTTCATTTATGCTACTTCAATTCTTGATGACGACTTCCGATCGAGGTAAAATGATCCACATTGGAAATGCCTTCTCGAATGTTCTGGAAGCTTCTGGTGCAGTCATCGCCTTATGCTACACCGTATCTGGATAAAATCGTGCAATTTGCGTATATTATTTTATTGCAATCCTCTGTCTGTATAAGATGTAGCACGCAGCGCATGGTATCCTTGTGAGAGAGAGAGAAATATTCTCAAGCATTGTTATTAATACATATTCTTTCGCGCGACTGTCATTACCCCACTCTAAACGGCATCGCATCGAACGTTTATACTATAAATTCCTAAGTCCTCGTGATGTCTCTGATTTCATTCGCATACATCGATTATTGATTCATGGCAATTTATGGCGAGCAGTCTTGACAAACTTGCATCGTACCTGAATGATGCTGATAAAAGTATAATACGCACGCACTGTAAGAGCGTAGAAGAATTCAAATTGCTTACATGAAAAGGTGTGTTTCCCTATGAGTACGTAGATAGTTGGGAAAAACTCGATGAAAAGCAGTTACCATCAAAAACAGATTTTTACTACAAAATGAACAATGACGAAATTTCAGAGCAGGATTATCTGCACGCGCTTAAAGTTTGGAAACCATTTCATATTCAATCATTGCGTGTATACTCAGATCTCTACTTGAGAACAGATGTTCTTTTACTCGCTGACATATTTGAAAATTTTCGACGCAACTGCTTTTCCACTTACCAGTTGGACCCTCTACATTATTACACAGCTCCGGGACTTGCTTTTGACGTAATGCTCAAATGTACCGGTGTACAGCTTGTCCTTTTCACTGACCCTGAGATGCTCCTGTTTATCGAGAAAGGTATTCGAGGTGGTATATCACAGTACTCAAACAGATATGCTCAAGCAAATAATCGATACATGGGCGCACATTTGGATCCACGCAAAAGACAACATTTATGGAATGCCGTTAGTAAATAAGAAAGTTCTCGGTCTGATGAAAGACGAGAATAGCGGCAAAATTATGACTGAATTTATCGGATTTCGAGCAAAATTGTACACATTTAGAAATCTGGGCGATGATAAGGAAATGAAACGAGCTAAAGGTATTAAAGGTCCTTCATTAAAAGCAATAATGTTCAACGATTGTAAGAAATGCCTGTTTGAACACGAAAATCTTGTAAAAAATCAGTATTTAATTCATACGAGAAAGCATGAAGTGCATACTATTCATCAACAAAAATTAGCTCTAAGCTGGTTAGATGATAAGAGAATTATTGTAAATAACACAACAGATACTGTTCCATGGGGTTTCACTGTATAATGTAAATAATGATTGTTAATGAATAAACGAAAGTGATTGTAATACATAAATTATCAATTGTCTTTCTATAGTTCCCCAACGTGACGAAGAAGAAGATGCTCGCGCTCTAGGTCTTGTGTTTACTCCTGAGGTCTGCTTAAGGTATTCCGAGCGCCTAGGCGCGGGTTTTGTGGGTGCCTGTGCGGGGCCCCTAATATCCTCGAGCATGTAACGCTGCACCACCGTGAAATTATTTGAGAATCTTTTTAAATGTCCGATTAAACTCCCTGATGCACAAAATATGCAGATTTGTGTTTTTGAAAACAATTTTTCACTTTTTCAAATCTTACGGGCCTGAGCCCTCACGAACGATCTGACAACGCTGTTGTAGCGTACCACGTGATTGAGCTCCATGTTTGCAGAAGGAGCATGAAAACAATAGCTGCGTATGTCGCAATATGACAGAAACTCCAAAACGCGCTGGCCGCTAACCTAACAACCTAACAACTATTGCTATTTCCTTCACCCATATCACTATGTATTAGATCCTCTATTCTATTCATTATATTATTTTTATCTCTATACATCAGGTATGGACATTCATTCAATGAAATTGTGTTTGAAATATTTTCATGCCCACACCGTAAAAGAAACTTGAAATTTAATGCACAAGTACTGGAAGTTTTTATGTGCAAAGCGGTGTACGAAATTTAATATACAAATGCGATGTTTAATTAAGATATGGTACAGTAATTTTAATAATTAACTTCAACTTTACTGTGAAAATACTTTAATTTTAATAATTTGCTCTAAAGCAATTTACTGTAACTGTAGATTATTTTAAAAAATTTCACTTTTATATTCAATTTTATTGACGAGTTCATGCATAAAGACTTCCAGACTTAAGTAACAGTGTAAATAATTAAGGATTATTAAGCCTACTAAATAATAGAAATCATTGTAAAAGAATTATTCATTTAAATTAACCATAATCATTGCAAACATGTGAAAACGTTGAGTTTTGCCTAATAATCAATCATATTTATCTTATACAAACAGTATTTTAAATACATTTTCATTAAACGAATGTCTATCCTTGCTAAACACAGTACGTCAAATGCGTTGGACAAACTGCATTATTAATGTGAATTTCTAACCTGAAAATGAGACCGGCATTAACGTCAAATATTTTTCAATTTGGCGCGCATCGCCGGCGAACGTCATAAGCACAGCTGACGATGTACAGCGTTGCCAGCTACCACGTCACAGCTCCCGCCATGACTGCCACGTGATATTAGATTTTTTTTCACACCTTTAAATAATATTTTCTCGCAAAAGACTTCGGTCGGTATAATTTTTTAAGCGCGAAAATTCATCTCCGAAATCCGCTGTGTCCATTGCATATTTTATTTTTCCGATGTCGAGATGTTTGACTAATGAAATCTGCAATTGAAACGCGGCCAGGAGCTTTTCTCATATCTTTCTGTGCTAATATTGCACTTTTTGAAGGGATAAATAATCATTAAATGGCCGGCTACCGCGCCTGGGATTTTTTTGACACAATTCTACATAATAAAACTATAGTATAGCCGAAAATTATAGAATTCTGAAGACTATGCCCTCACGCTCGGAATACCTTAACGAGAGAGATCAAGTTCATTCGTACAAAAAAAATGGGTCAGTAGATGTTCATGGGTATGAATCAAATGCGGGTCAATGCGGTGGAAAAGAATCAGTTGAAACAGATATATATTTTGGTTTTTTATTAACAAAATATTTTTACACAAAAAACTTATATTACATGTTGTTTTTTGATATGTGAAATTTCTCAACAATTTCACATTTTCACCAATACAATTAATTTTTTAGTGATAGTGCGGGTATACTGTAGAGGGTGTTCTTTGACGTAGCTGTTGCAGCGAGGGGCAATCGAGATCTTCGAGGTTGGCAATGCGCGTTGATTCGCCCAAGAAACGAGCCAACCACTGTTTCTTCTCCAAACCTTTTACGTATATTGTGCAAGCGTGCAGGAGAATATTGCGAATAATTTCCGTCGCTGCTTCGTACGGTATATTACCCGAATCTCAGGGTAGTCCATGGAAGTTGCGTATAAGCCACGCATTTATACTCGTGTATTTTGCAGGTAGACTACTATCCCAAGTACGGGGTGGTTGGAATATGAATGGTAGTGCTTGTAGCGTCTTTTCATAAACTGGAATAACTGCGAATTCCTTCAAGACAAATTCATTAATGGGTCTCTTGAAGCCTTGAAGATCGACCACCCACTCCATATCGAACTTATTTTTCTCCCGATATCACGAAGAACTTGAACACCTCCGACGATTACTTAGAGTGACACTGAGTTAAATTTTATTATTCTTCATGATTTTATACCAATTTCTTAACCCTACCACTGATGGGATTGTACTCCACTATGCGATCATGCAAAATCAAGCAATAGACTAATGTTTGTGGTGGAAATTGATTGTCTGACTCGAATTCCAGACGTATGTCAAGCGGGCCCGATTTCAAGAACTCGTTTTGTTTTGAACAGTCAATAACGATGAGTGGTGCACGTTCAATAAAATCAGACTTGCTCTGCAATGGCTCCGCTTCCTTACCATAGTACGATGCTTGAAAATTCGTATACATTTCAAACAATAGAGCATACTGATTCTTGACAATATCGAGATTCAAATTTCCATAGGGATATGTTGGAGAGTTCAAAAAGAGTTTGATATCCCGTAGGTCACAGTGATTGAAATCACTCGCATTTCTATTTACACCATTTTTTCGCGCTGTCTGAAAACCAACGATAACGAATCGCGGTTTTTCGAGTTGGCTAGATGTTTTGACAACCCATAGGTGCTTCGTGGTTTCTGGTAGCAGTGGATATTCATACAATTCCCACGTATGAAAACTCATGGTAATCGATGTATCCTTGGCAACAAAGTTGAGTAGCTGAATTTGTGGCTGATCCGAAACTTTGATGTACGGCACCATCCATTCGATTTTTAATAGTGAAATCTTGAAATGTTCTGCAGCAGCATTATCTGCACCAGGGGTTTGTATAGTGGCATTCATGTCAGTATTCGTTCTTGTAATATTCAATTCGTGCTTGGCATTAACAATTATTTGATGATAATCCTCGACGAATCCCAACATGAAATTGTGTGGTATCGATATGTCGAAATGACCATTCTCATCGGTCAATTTTCCTTCACCGTCATTCATGAGCCAGCCAGCATTTTCCATCATAGCCGTTTGCCATGGACTCTGAAATAGATAATTCTTCATGAGCGTTGTGACACCAAGATTCTTACTTCGATCAATCTCAACGGCACTTAGCTCATAATGAACTTCGTCGAACAATTGACAGATAGCATTGTTGATTAATTTTGTATTTTGGACTGCAGTCCCGTTGTCTTTGGTCAATTTGCCATATATGTGCAATGAGCTCTTACTCGGCAACAAACACAGATCCTGATGCTGAACGGCAATTCGAATTTCATCATTGATATTGAAGGTTGCCGATGCAAATGGTTGATGTGCATGAGTTTCATAATGCGATATAGACTCATCAAACACAATGGGAGCCTGTATGCTTAGAACTTTTTCCATGGCACGAAGAAGGTGATGCAGCAGTTGCGAAATTTTATTTTCCTCTTTTTCCTCGACTTGGCATGATTTTCAGACCGAGATTCTTCAAAAACTGAATGTTCAGAGGTGTTAGCTTCTTGAGAAGTGCTGGACGAGTGATTGGTTCTCGGCATATTGATTCACTATTATAGCTTCGTTCAACTTTAGTGTCAATGACTTATAGTTATGACTTCTACTCGGAAATTCACCAATTCCCCGTCTTGATCCACAAGTTTCAATTGAAGATAGTCTATTGACTGTACACCGATCGGAAGATAAATGACGTTTGATGGTACTTCAATGGTCTTATATCCCGGAGGAACGACTGGGAAAAATTCGTGGATAGTGTGCACTTGTTGCTCGTTTATATAAGCTCCCGTTGTAATATTGTACTCAATACGAAGCGAGTTGACCTTGAGAATGGCTACAGGCAAATCAGATTTGTGAATAATATTCGACTCTAGAATGCGTGGAGTGAAACCTAGTAATCGACCAATCGAGTCACTAGGCTTAAAATTTATAGTATTATTATTGGGTCTAAGACTGATAGATATTCCCTTGATGGACAGTACATTCTGTAAATAATCCTCAATATCTTCAACTTCATAGCTCCCAGTTGGGATAGTTATGACCTCCTGTCCCACATAGAATTTATTCTTTCCCACATCGATGTTTGGAATGGAATTGCATGTGAGCAATTCAGCGAGTCCGAGAGTGTAAGTTTTCCATGGCGATAATTCAATAGGAGAAAAATAGTGAGCCTCCAGTATGGAACTCGTTCCCGATACGCTTAGTGTCAAAGAATTTCCCATCATTGTCAATATTTAACTGACACTCTAACTGCCACGAGTGTCTCATTTATAGACTCCCACTGAGAAATCGGAGACACAAGTGACCACATACGACTGTACCATAATCGTGACATTTTTCATGATTGTATTTTACAGTGCTACCAACACCGAAATATTTAATTAAATCTTGTGGAGGTCAAAGATTTCCAAAACTATCGAAATAAATGATTTCATTATTTTTCTTCTTGTATGCAACCCAATGTGTCCCAGGTCCATCTTTATCATTAAGATTCACAATACCTGCCTCATTCTCTCGAGAACCATTTTTGGGTAATTCATTTCTCATGTTAACTCCACGAAAGTACGCAATCTTCATGACTTTGGCGTACTACATAAGATCGACATCGGTGAGTGCTCGGTGTGGTAGCTTTATGAGTTTTTTGGTGGTTTCAGATATAAACCCATACCGGTTTTATACGGTTTCAAATAGAATCCTTTACCCAAAGCTATAGCTTCCGTGGCTTCTGTTACGTCAAACCATGCGGTTTCTTGATCAACCGATGATTTACACGCTTTGTGTGCGATTCTGCTTCAGGTCTCCCGTGCTCTGGTCAAGAAGAATAAATTCTCCCTATTACCACACCTGCCGGTCAACACTGAATACGCAAGCTCCTTTTCGAGTCTAACCTTGCGCAAAATTACTCAGGACAGAGCTAAGAGTGCTGTCCTAGCGCGAGAGTGGGAAAAATTAGGGGGAAGGAGGGGTTTGATGACTCTTTATTATTGAAGGAGGGACAAAAAACGGATTTCATCTAAAGGGTATTTCACTTAAGAAAAATTATGGTTAAACACTGATTTAAATATTTTACATGTATAAAGAAAAAGTATCGTACTTACTGCGTTTTAAATGTTTTCCGTATTGAAATGTCGTTCTTCCAAGTTTCAATCGAAACGATTAATATCCCAGATGTAATAAATCGAAAATAAGATTCTCGATTGTTCGTAATATGAAGCTCCTCCGAATTCCAATAGGAAATAACGAAAATCGAAAATGTGGTAGATAGAAGATTAACTTCTGCGTGGATCTTCTTGTGGAGCGTAGGATGGTGGTTAATACGTTCAATAATTCTCACACAAGTTCTCGTCGGAATACGGGTTTTAGATGTTTATTCAAAATAAAATTTAATCAACTGAAATCAGGTGATTCAAAACCGCGTAAACTTTCAATATGATTGCGTTCAATATCCCCTTACATGGAAAATTAAAAGTAATAATCGCAACGTTTAATTAAATGTACATTCTGTTATTCGATAAAAATTGTAGTGGTCTGGTTTTAAAACTGTTCTTCAAATGGAATGTCAATACGTTGCAGAATAAGATTTCAAATGTCGGACGAATTCTCAAATAAATTGTTAATTGCGAATTAAACTGTTCGGACAAAGAACTGACTCGAAGGCCACGCCCGTATCCTGAATTTAATTCGTTGAACAATGAAAGAATTATTAACTCCACAGAGGAACACTGAATCTCTATTTGGTCCGACAAAAGTATGTTTCTTTAAACCGAGAATTTAAATTTTGTAAAGTCTTTTATTAACTGATTCTGCAAGATATTCTTTCGACGAACAATTCCGTAGACACTTGTAATTTTTGTGAGTTTCGTCGTTACTTTTTCTTTATACGCGGTGCTTCTAATTATACTCAATTCGGTGGCTACTCTAATTGCCCGTCGTACGTCCGCAAAAACTTCGCAAACTCAACCTTAAACTAACGCCGTATTCACTGTCTGCGTCGGGCGTCGTCCGTCGGACTTTTTCCGTCGTGCCTTTTTCCGTCGTCCCTTTTGCTCCGGCAAAATCACCGCCGTTTATAGGAGTGCCCACCCCCCTTTTTCGATCACTCCTTCCTTTTAGGTATTAGACTAAATCTCCTTATAAGGATCGCAAGAGTGGCTCGCGTGAGGATGCATCAGTTCTCTTAATTCTTTGTATTTGGGGGCGGAGAATAAATGGCATGATTTTTCGGGCCCTATCCGCGGTGTTCATTATTTCGCCTAGCGACCGAGCTCCCGTTCGTCCACCCGTACTTCCAAGAAGATGTCGTCTCAAGGCCGTTACCCCCTACTTCGATAGCTTGGTCAGTAACTAGCATCTTCGTGAACTCCTTTATTCTAACTCGCTCTTTGCATCGCCGAAGCTACCGTTTCCTGGAATTCTTAATATAGATCTTTGGAGTCTCGGGAGTCTCTATTCCAACCGACGAATTAAACAGCCTGTCGCTGATATAAGACACGCTTTGGTTACCAATATCACTGCCACTTAGTACTTTACATGAAAATATTTGTTACATTTGTTACGTGTCGCGTTAATCAACTACATTATTTTTATAATTACTAAGTTTCACTGTATGCATTACGACAAAACAAATAAATACAAGATTTTCGTTAGTATAATTCAATACGACGTTTTCTGATCACGATCCCAATATAATTATTGGAAGTGATTTCGAATTAAGAATGGTCATAATTATTGTTGTTATTTTGTCGTAATTATGTATTATTATTTAATCATTATGAACCATTATGGTTTTTGTAGAATAACTTTCGTTAATATAATTTTCCTAAGTCTTTAACATGGTGACCTAAATCCGCATCACGCCTTTATATCATTTGGTCTCGTGATTTACAAATTCCAAGGTTTAATTACCTCGTTTCTGCATAATTAACTTTTATTATTTCGTTATGAATATATTTTTGTCAAATCTTATTTAGCATATATTTCGTGTTTTTAATCGTTTTTCATTATGTCAAAATATTTCTCTCTCTCTCTCTCTTTAGTGTTTCTTTGGTTTGTATTTTCTTTTGAGTCTCGATCTGTAACAACATTAACGGAAAGAACGGAATCTGCGACCTTTAATAATTTGATTTAGACATCTACGTGACCATCCGCAGTTATTGGGATTTCGTTTCGATCTCGATACAAGGTCGCAAGTATTTCCCACAATGGATCTTTGATCCCTGACGGCAGTCGGTAATTTCTCTCCATTAGTAATGAGAAGCCGTTCTTTAATTTTAAGAGGGCATGGAGGAAGATTTCTTAAAGCAACATAGTTACTCCAGGGGTACCCATTTGAATGGGGAATCTGTCCTGCCAACTTCGGGTCCCCTCTTTATCTAGCCGGTAAGACAGTATTTATGCCTGTCCGTTCTCCTTTTGTCGCCCTCTTGCGTCTTCAGTCACATAGGCGCAGTGTTCTCTTTCTTCAACTATTTCTCATATTGGGAGAAGAAAAAATGGCGAAGCCAGGCGAGCGCCTCTATGACGATGCGGGCCCAGCGCACCCCGCGAGACCTCCCGAACGCCCGTCTTCTCCGATCGTGGCCGAGTGCTTGCGGCAGACAACCAACGCCCGGCGCGAAGCTAGACGCGCGCGGCCGCGGGACCGCATCCCAACTACAGATATTCCTCGGATATGAGAACTTCCCCTACCGTTAGGTCATGCAGCAAAATTTCGCTCCGTTCATATCAACTATTCGTACCGAATATTATTAGCCGCAAGAATTTATTCTATTCTCGACCGATATTGTAAAAACTGATCTTGCATTTATTTATTTTAATTATTAGAGAGAGAAATAAAATGAAGTTGCGTCAGGACGTAACGTCTCCCCCCCTAAAATGATTATTAGGGGAAGCCTAATAATCAAATAACTGCCCTCAGTTATTTCTGGATCATAGCCTCAATGTATAAACTTTGGTATATAACTTTTGTTTAATCACAATATTTTTCGTTACTTATCTTTGGAATTTGTAAATGACTTTTTTTGGTCACTCGTAAATGGTAGTGTTCTAACTCAACTTTAGATTAAAAAATTTTTTTTAATGTAATTACTTAGTTCATTAAATTATCAATTCTTTCCTTTTTTTTCTTTTTTTTTTATAGGGTTGTTTCCTCTATTTCCTATCTTAACGGGATATATCTATATATATGTTCCCCTCGGTTTTTTTCTTTTTTTTATAGTTAAATTTAATATAAAATAATAATGAAAAAAAATAAAGCCCTGGGTAATATTGAACGCTTAATTCAAGATTACATACTTTCTTAATTTTATAATTACTCGCATAAGTGTCGTCAGATGTCGAATTCGTACGTATTCCTTGTTGTTTTGATGAACAGAGAAGTTGATTCCAACGATCTTTAATTGTCATCTGTAGATGTGTCTTCCTCTTTCGCGTGTTCTCCCTTGGGTCGCCAATCTTCGAGGTGTTCCTCATCGTCAGAATCGATAGGACTATCAGATTCTGTGTCTTCCTCGGAGTCAGGCACAGACGGATCGGTGCGATGACTTCCATAGATCACAGTGGGGTCCTGTCCTTCTGGTAGCAATAGGTCGTATTCGACCAGCGTATGACGGGTCCCTCCAAAGGTGACGGCTTGTCCGATATTTCTAGGCAGGTATGGATGTATCTCTCTCCATACCGCGGGAAGTATCCAGTTATCCATTCTCTGGGTGCGTAAACATGTTCGAATGGTGCGGATAGAGTGCGGTAGCGGTGCCTTGGACCTTCCTGGGGCGTCAGACATTTCTTTCCGTGTGGCCACATCCCGGTTTCCTGTGGGTGATGGTTCCTTGTACGATCGATCATTCTTGCAACTGAAACTAAAGATCAAATTAAAAATAAATAAAAAATCAGTTTTTATTTTTATTTTTTAAATTAATTAATTAATTAATTTGTATATTTATTTATTTTATTATTATTATTTGGCATAAGATGTAAAAGAAATATATATATATATTGCTTTCTTCTTGCAACCTTTGAATATAATTCAACGTATTTTTGTTAGTAGAGTAAGTGATAGTTCCTTTAAAGTGCATATTTCTCATCCTCTTTAGTAGGTTTTTTTCTCTTTTTTTTGTTTGGTTTTTAGTTAAATGTTGTGATATGCTGTCCTCTCATTTTACCTGTAGTTTCATATACTTTATTACGTAGCTCCCTGCACTTCTCCTTTCGTTGAGGAAATCATGTCTCTTTTTGGTCGCAAGGTGTAGCGACTCTGAGGAGTATCATCCTCTAAATGTTCCAATACGTCCTGGATGTTGCGTTCAACCTCCTCGTATTATTGCTCGGTGAGTAGGTTGTTAACAAGACGTGATGTTTTTGTATGTAATAAAGAAAATCGCCTTTCGCAGGACTTTTGATGTTTCGTATTGACGTCTGTTCTGGAGGTTCTAAGATTTTTTTTTTCCTTTTTCACATGTGAATATCATCCTATGGTTGCTGTTTTGATCATTAATAAAATCATTATTATGGTTCATAACGTCAAATTAAAAAAATGTCATATTATTATTATTATTTTTATGTTATCATTGTTATTGTTTTTTTTTCTATATACACTTACTAAACGTTGATTGGTTTATTACCAAGTCAATATGATTAACATAGTACGTGATTGGTAAAACCGTCTGCAAAATATTATTTTCTTTTTGCGGGTCTAGGTACCTGCAATAGTTGATGTTTCCACAATATTCTTTGGGTTTCATACGAAAAACATAGGCCTTCTCTAAGGCGGTTATAAAAATACAAGGAGTAAAATAATGAGGTAGGATTTGATCTCTAAGGAAAGGATTTATTTCAGGAGTTACTTAATCTGTGACAGTTCCTCTACGCTCCAATTCTTCAAAATCGCGAGCACGTTCTTCCAACTCGAATTTCATTCTTCCAAACGGATATTTATAGTATTGCGCTGAAAGTTCGTGAAGATCTTTTCGAGGAATTACATATCCAAAAAAAATGCAAATTGTTTACAACTATAAAATCTGGTACAATAAACGGTTTTTTTCTTTTCAACTTCTTTGATAAGTAGTTTTAGGTGATCTACTTATATCGAAGTGTTTCCGCAAATCACTTTCCGTCATTGAATATTTGAATTATTCGAAATGTTTTTGTACGTCTTTCGTTTGGTCACTTGTCTATCACTATCTTAACACCAGTAGCATTTCCTCTAGAGTAGTCTCGACTTATCTTGTTCGTCAAACTCACGAAAACCCTGTTATCTAGTTCTACGAGTAAGCAGCGATACGGTCCACTTTTAATTATTTTATAATTTATGTTTAGTTAATTTATTTACTTGAATTTTATTTGCAAAATTTGTATATTTTTTTCTTTGTATTTTTATTTTTGTTTTAGTTATTTTTTTTTTATTTATATATATTTTTTATTTTTGTTACCTCGTTCAGTGGAGATAGAGAATCATTGTTAAAATTAATCTGTGTAGATCCCGCATTTCCAAAATGGATAAATGGGTCATCAAGAGAAGAAAACTCGAACGGTTGTGTTGACAGGTTGCCGGCATAGAGCACAAGTCGTCATTCACTAAACTCTTCCGTACACTATCAGATCCGATGGACGCCAGACTATCTATCTCCCCGGTAGTCAAGGTGTCACTTTCCTTGTCCTTTACTTGGTCCCTGCTGCCACGAGCAGTCGCCGGGTGCCTCGTGGTTGGTTTCTTTGCGACTATCCTTTTATGTTTGTTCGTCTTTTACACACAAAAATTTATTCCACTACTGACTTTCCCTAATAATATCCGCGAGTGACGCTCAAACGCTAGCATGCACTCGATGCCTTCGGGACGTTCGGAGTGCTTCTTATGCGATCTATTACTCGTCGGATTATCACTCTCTAACGCGTCTATTCCATCCTTCGATCTTGGATCGACTAATTATTCGGGTAGTCGCGTGTCGCTAGGCGGGTTACACGCTTCAGATTTCTGGAGTGGGGGTCGCGGACTCGTATCGACTAGCCTCGTCGATCTTCGCTTTCCTTCTTCTTCCGTCTCGCTCTCCGCTACGGGAAATTCTCGACCCCTCGAGTGATTCCGGGTGTTTTCTGTAACCGTTACCATTCTCGGCAGTCAAACGCTCTTATTAATCTACTATAGGTTTCGGGCCTCGAGGAATAAAAACGGTAATGTGCTATGTCGCGAACTTCGACGCTCGAGCAGTCTCAGCTGTGCACGTTGCTGCGAGTGTGTGTTAACGCCACGTCACAATGTGTATGTGTACATTTTCTTTAAACAAAGTTCAATTTTCTATATTAAAGAAAATAAAATATTATTTAATACAAACTTCAAGAATAAAATATCATTATTTAGAACAAATTTCCGCTCTTTTTTTTTAAAATAAAACATTATTATTCGAATGAAGTTCGATTGCTTATATTAAAATAAAACTTTATCATTTAAGACAAATTTCAATGTGTATGTATATATATTATTATTATTGTGTATTTTTTTGTTTCGTAAAACGCCCGACCGGCCCCGTAGGGCTCCGACTCACCTACAGGACGGGCGGGTTAATAAAAATCATTCTGCCTGACTGCTCCTCCAACCCGGAGGTAAGCAGTCAGGTCAGTCCAGAATCGTGTGACCTAAGTAGACGGAGCGAACCCAGAATGACCGCCTTATTATTATTATGTTTCGTCTCGTAAAATGCCCGACCGGCCCCGCAGGGCTCCGACTCACCTACAGGACGGGCGGGTTAATAAAAATCATTCTGCCTGACTGCTCCTCCAACCCGGAGGTAAGCAGTCAGGTCAGCCCAGAATCGTGTGACCTAAGTAGACGGAGCGAACCCAGAATGACCGCCTTCTGCATTCGACCCGCAAGTGAGTCGGCTTTCTGCCGACAGGCGGGGATGATCTTAAGGTTCGTGACAAACGACGGCTTCATTCCGCCGAGAACGCCGATTATGAGTACCACCAGCTTGACCGTGTACCCTCGGTATAGCCCGCGAAGCTCGAAAAGGAGATCCTGATATTTCGTCCGCTTGTCGTCCTCTTTTGTAGCTGTAAGAATGTAAAAGTCAGCCGAGCAGACAAGTCCATGCTGTCGATGTGCCGAAAGAACACTCCGTGCATGGCCTTGCCCACGTGCCGCTCGAGCAGGGTATTATGCTCGGCGGCTCTGATGGTGCTCCTACGCCGGGACGGTTCCAGGTCGATGATGGAATTAATCGACCTTCTGCCGCCCCGACCAACACGAAATTCCAAACCGAGGTTTTCTGCCGCCTTCTCTGCCGCCCTGTATAAAAACGCCCCAACCCCCGTCCTTTCATGATCATTCACGAAGGACAGGAGAGGATTCGCACTTCCGATTACGTCGCAAGCTACACCGAGGACCAAACGATCATGCAGGCACTCCAATCCAAGTAGGCCCCTTCCACCCATGTGACGCGGGAGGTATATACGGGGCACGGAAGATCTAGGATGAAGACTCCTATGGATGTTCATCATCTTGCGTGTGCTGGCGTCGAGTTCACGCAGCTCGTCTCGCCTCCATTTCACTACCCCGAAAGAGTAGAGAAGGACTGGGACGGCAAGCATGTTAGTAGCAGCGATCTTGTTCCGCCCAGACAATTCGGAACTCCAAATTTGCCTAAGCCGCTGCCTATACCTGCCGCGGAGAGTCTCCTTGACTGCCGCAGCGTCCTGTAATGGATTCTGCGACACTCCGAGGTATTGATAAGACTCTCCGGCGTTAAGGTTCTTAATGACGCTCCCGTCCACGAGCTGCGCATCCTCCGCAAGACGCCCAGATCTTCCGCGTACTAAATGGACCACTGCGCATTTGTCCAATCCGAAGGCCATGCCAATATCTCGCGAGTAGGTATCCACTACGGCGAGTGCGAGGTTGAGATCGCTCTCACCGGAGGCGTAGAGCTTCAGATCATCCACATAAAAAAGGTGGGTTATTATTATTATTATTATTATTATTATTATTATTATTATTATTATTATTATTATTATTATTATTATTATTATTATTATTGTTAATTTTTTTTTTCGATCAATAAATGTTGTCACGTTCTTCCTTTACTCAACAAACTTTATTATAGGCGACAATAAAAATTAAATAAAAAATGTGAAATTCTTTTTTTTCTTTATAGAATGATCGGTCCTTCGATTCTTCACGTGCATACCCGTAGAAGGGATAGGATTAATTTGTAAGGCACTATATGCAAGAGCGAATCAAAGCATATCCGAAACCGCCAAGTTGTATTTCTTGTTCACAACTTAGAAGCTATCATCATCATCACTGTCAAAAGTCATGGTAAACATCGCGCTCTCTTGATTAATTGTGTATCCCATAAATTCTATCCTGTCTTTCGTACGGTAGGATTGTTCCTTGCAATATTCAACTGGTGTTGCGTAATGAGGTTGTTCGTTTTATCCGTAATGTTGTTGAACGTTGATTTATATCGGAACAAAATTTTAATTTTCAAGTAAACTATTACTTCTGAAGAATTGAATTTTGTTACTTCATCAAATGTCAATTTTCCTTGTATTAGAGTAAAATATAAATATTTCGAATAAATTTCAACTTTCTATATTAACATAAAATATTATTACTTGATACAAATTCCACCTTTTTGTAAATAAAATTTTGTCATCTCAAATTAATTTATATATTAATTTATATATATATATTGTAACACGGTAGATTTTGTACCAGCTCCACCCCGCAGGCTGGCTCGAAGGCCATCACACTCCGCTTATATTTTGTTTTAGTATTTTAGAGCAGTATTTTTGGATTTAGATTATAGGAATATTTTGTGTAGAAATCCCCACCTTTACCCCCCTTCCCATCCCTAGTATGAATGTGAAATGAGTAATAGCCCCCCCCCCCCCCCCCCGAAGACCATGGAGGCCCTCAAGGACGAGATAAGAGGCTACGGCAGCTTAGACAGAGTGACGTGGGGAGAGTGTGGGCTGGAAAAACCATCTGACCCCGGACAGCATCCGAGCCAGCTGATGAGTACACCCCGCACCACACGAGTAGCCTCCACACTCGTGTGGACATAAGTTGGAGTTAGCCGGCCGACTGCGTGGGTGTACTCGCACTACTAGGATCGCCAGCGGCACTCAAACGGCCCGCGGCGATCACTCCAGCCAGCTGTGCTACGCTGCCTCGCCACTGCACTGCTCGAGCGCCACTGACCAGCCACACTCGATCCGTTGATCGATGTCGAAGCTCCGTAGTGCTCGGGAGCCGACGAGTCCCGAGGATCGACGAGGGTCTCCGAAAACATCGAGGAAGAAGAAGGATGACAGTTGCTTATCACTTCGAGCTTCGCCGTCGCCGTGTCCTCCCTTGAATAATATAGTCAAGTTTGCGAGTCCTCGTGGGAGTTGTCCACGGGACTAGGATTGTGTGTGTGTGTGTGATAATTAGCGTGAGTAATTTTTATTTGTTCTGAGACCCCTTTTCCCCCTTTTTGCCCTGTATTTTTTAAGCCATTAGAGTTTGTATTTTTCATTTTTATATCGAGTCAACCGGCTGCCACCCCGTGGAGACCGGCACGTTTTCATTAGACTTAAGTAGCGATTATTTTGTGTTTTCTGCGTGCGAGGTAGTGTGGTGGTGATCGCGACTATCTCGGCGATATTTCACATTAATTTTCCTTCCCGATTTTATTTATATTTTTGCCCCATTAGCGAATATTCCCCTGCCACCCCCCCCCCCCCCCCTTTCAGCCATACCGAGGTAGTAATTAAGAAGCCATAGAGTTCGGGAACCCTCTCCCCTGAAATCGTCTCTATTTTGGCTAGCCGAGTTACCCCACTTTTTGCCATATTTTTGTTATCAATTTTTCCCTATTTTGCCATATCGTTGTTATTAATTTTTCCCCATTTGGCCATAGTTTGGTTATTAATCTTTTTTTTGTCCCCGGTAATTTGCATATTTCCCCCCCTTGACACCCAGAGTCCCTGCCACCGGTAACCCCCACCATTTCCCCCACCCGACCGTGCTGGACTCTGAAATTTTTCGACGTCGCCCGGACTTAGAAAATTTTCGACAGTCTTGGGACTTAGAAAATTTTCGACCGAGTCGGACTTAGAAAAATTTCGGCTCCTCTCGGACTCTGAAATTTTTCGACGTCGCCCGGACTTAGAAAATTT
Organism: Ephialtes manifestator; assembly: GCA_963970395.1. Taxonomy (NCBI): domain Eukaryota; kingdom Metazoa; phylum Arthropoda; class Insecta; order Hymenoptera; family Ichneumonidae; genus Ephialtes; species Ephialtes manifestator. The sequence continues at coordinate 2,781,923 of OZ019981.1, forward strand.
TCGACAGTCTTGGGACTTAGAAAATTTTCGACAGAGTCGGACTTAGAAAAATTTCGGCTCCTCTCGGACTCTGAAATTTTTCGACGTCGGCCGGACTTAGAAAATTTCCGACGTCCTCCGGACTCTGAAATTTTTCCACCGTCTTACGCAGTACCCCTTCCCCCCCCCCCCCCCCCCAACGGTGCTACACGTCACGTAGCTGGCGCCCATTTTAGTTTTGCCATTTTCTCCCCTCCCCCTTGCCACTATAATTATTTAGATAATTCGAGTATTATATTCCCTTCATTTAGAGTTATTGTATTGAGTTTTTCTTTTGTTTTGTTCTGAGCTTTTTGTTGTACTATTAAATCGAGTTTGGTTATTTTTCTCATAATTATTTTATTTTTATTACGTCTTTTCACTAACCCCTTCCCCTCCTAATAAAAAGGGAAGCCGGTTATAATATATATATATATATATATATATATATATATATAACATATAAATATATATATACGTATATATATATATATATATATGTATGCGTAGAGTATACTTTGAGGACTCCAAAAAAATGCAACATATAATTATTGAAATAGATGCTAGATGCCAATATACGTTATATACAACTATTTCCAGTATATATACGTATATATATATATATATATATATATATATATATATATATATATATATATAAATTATTATTTCGAATATATTTCAATTTTTTGTATTGAAATAAAATATTATTATTTGACTTAATCACGAGAAACTTTACGGTATAAGTCGACACTTCAAATAAATGTGCGAAAAGTCTTTTTTCCTATTTGATTAAACTGAAATATTATTTCACGTAGGTGAGCAAAAACCAAAAAAGAAAACATTATTATTTCCAAGAACTGATCCCCTTTTTATTTTGTTAATTCTTCTCTAAGTTCCTTTTACAATGGTATTCTCGATTTTTTTAGTCTGTTAGAATGCACCACGATTTCCCGTGTAGGTAATTTAATTCGTATGTTACCGTTTGACAATATCGCAGTTATCGTGTGAGGTCCGGTATAGTGATCGCCGAGTTTCCCGGGTTTTGGTCCTTTCAACAAAAATACCGATTCACCTGTAGTAAATTTTACGGGGTTTATTTTCCGATCTTGATATTCTTTCGATTTTTGTTTGGCTTTTATTAAATTGTTTCTTCCCATTCCCTGAATCTCATGAATTTGAGTTACTAATTGCCGCAAATAATCATGGTAAGCTATCTTATAGCCGAAAAGCGTATAACCGAAAGTTATAGCCCCGAAAAAACAAAACACGGCGTCGGCTAGTTTCAGTTCATATCAAATGGATAGTCCGAACTTCGAACTCAAGTTCGAACTCAAGATCAAACTCAAGTTCGAATTCAAGTTCGAACTTAAGATCGAACTCAAGTTGGAACTTAAGTAGATACTTAAGTTTGTGAATTCACCCTATAAAAAATGTTCATTCTGGCAATCCGAGGTTCGCACTGGCTTTTTACACAATGTGAACATTTTTCTTTTATTCATATACCGTATATGAAGCCCGGATGCATATACCGTGTATTAACTTTCAGCCGCATTCGTCATTGACAAATACAATATTTGTATATTAAAATGAAAATTACAATACCCACGTAGAGTAATTTTCAAATACCGGTATTGGAGAATTCTTATACTATTCTTAAATTTATAATAAAAGTATATTAATATGGAATTTATATACCCGTTTCGTAAATCTCATATCGTTTTGTATATTAAATTTACTTACATTTTTAATAGTGTAAGAGCAAAGGTATAATTATTTTGTATTATACCTCCAACAACGGCCGTTCATACATCACTTTGATTCCAAGGGGAAACAAAGGACGACATACATTGCCAACGCGTGAAGTTTTGAAAAGGGCTAGGTGTATATCTAAAAATATTTATAATTCGCGAAACGTGCCAAAATAATCAAGGGGTGAATATACAGTTTCAATCCGATTTATGAACGGCCCTGGTTTGAGGCTTAATCCAAAAGAATTATACCTACTTCGGATTGCCGGAATGAACATTTTTTATAGGATGACGTCACAAACTTATGTGTCTACTTACGATCGAACTAAAATTTCCCAAGTTTCATCATAAGTTCCAACTTGAGTTCGAACTTGAATTCGAACTTGAGTTTGCTCTTGAGTTCGAACTTGAATTCGAACTTGAGTTTGCTCTTGAGTTCGAAATTCGGACTATCCATTTGATATGAACTGAAACTAGCCGATGCCGTGTTTTGTTTTCTCGGGGTTATAACTTTCGGTTATACGCTTTTGGGCGATAAGATGGCTTACTATTTCAATCGACTATATGCGGGACCTAGTCGCAGGCACGCCAAGTTTTTTGTAGAAAAACATCTTCATCTGTTGAATATCTACCAAGGTACTTGGCGTACCATTTTTGTTTTGAAAAAACATTTTTGGGTGCATTTGCTTTCTTTTTGAAAGTCAAAACGTCATGAAAAAAAAACTGTTAAGTTCATTTACAGTAATCAGTAAATAAAGTTCACTAGACTCTACTAAATGTATACAAGTACAAGCCTATATACTAAATGTATATAGGCTAAATGTATATAGGCTGCAAGAGGAATTTTAAAAGATGCTTCGTCTAATAATGGGAACGACTGACAACAGCCTTAATATAGGCGCTGAAAAGTGATAACGTTGCATTAAAAAAATGTTAAGCAACGTTATCACTTTTTCGTTCGTTCTAAAAATAATATCTACACGATTTTAGAATTACGAGGCCAATTTCCCTGTTCAACTGTTAAATCGTCGATGAGTATCCAAGTGAATCAATGTGAATTCATTTTATTTTTATTCTCACCATGATCGATATCACACTCGTATCTTTATAATTATAAGCGTTGACTTTCTCTGAAGATGTAGACACTGATTCAATGCTGATAGTTTGGTTTATTATTTTTGCTTCATTTATTTAAAATATTTATCATTTAATTTGTAATCTATACGAGCTTGATTGAAGATCTACTGCGAAGGCGCAATAAATAACCAATAAGTAAGTACAATGCAAAAACACTATTTACTTTTAAAGCGCTTCGTTTTATTTTCAATTATACATAAGAGGACAGTCAGTCAAGAAAGAATTTTTTTCATTGTGAAGACCACTCTCTCTCTCTCACTGAAGGAAAATAAAGAATAATTCCCACCTTCAGAATAAACCCAAAGAATCTTTTTGTAAATGGACCAACCGGTTGCTTTGAAACCAGATTTATGAGTGTTACACTCTGCGCGTAATCCAGAGAACACTGCTTCAAGGATTGGTCTTTGCTAGGTGTCATTCTAGTATTTTGGTTTTAGACTCAATGCACATTCCTTAAATCGATAAGCCAAATCCAGTTACTGGTCCAACCGCAAGCAGTGGATTACAGTTGTCGAGGCAAAGAATATGGAGTGAGTCATAAACCAAATTCCATTGATCGGTGTAAGCATAAGTGGAGTCATATGGAAAAGCACTTGTAGTAGCATTCTGATCAAGCTGGTTAATGGATTTTTGTTCTCGACTAACTGCATATTCTCTGCATCAACATTTATATTGCATTTCTCAGCATGATCTGAAAGTCACTGTGGTCGTTTTTCCACTTGTTTTCTAAAATCACAAGCAGCGTCAAATGAAAAAGCACTAGAAGTGGCTTTCAGATCAAGCCGGTCAATGGATTTTGGTTTTTGACTCACTGCGTATTCCCTGCATCAATAACTATAATTCATTGACCGGCTTGGTCTGAAAGCAACTGCGAGTAGTGTTTAAATTAAACGCTGCAGTTAAGAAAGGCTTTTTTTATTATAAGGACAATTCTCCTCTTCATAGAAGTAATTTTTTAAAATAATTCTCTTCTTTCAGGATGGAGACAAATGATTTTTTGTAAACGGACCAGCTGATTGGGTCAACTGGTTGCTTCAAAACCAAGTTCATGATATTTCACACTCTGGGTGTGATCTAGAGGGTACTGCTTCGGGGATTGGCCTTCGCTAAGTCTCATTCTCCTCGCAGTTACACTGCACACCAATTAAGCAGAGCAATTTTTTAAAAAATGTTTAAATTTTTTTAAAGATCTATATCAGTATTATTCTGACATTTTATGTTCTTATTTTAGGATCTTTTTAAAAAAGTGCTGCTTTTAATTGGTGTGCAGTGCAACTGCAAATAGAATGAGACCTAGCGAAGGCCAATCCTCGAAGCAGTGTTCTCTGGATCATGCGCACTGTATAAAACTCATTAATCTGGTTTCAAAGTAACTGGTTGACCAAATTGGTTGGTCAATTTTCTACATAATCCTTCGGTGTCATCATGAAGGGAGGACATTATTTAGAATTTTTTCTTAGCTGCGGGAAAACGGTGTCCTTATGAGCAAATAAATTTTTTTTACTGATTCGTCCCCCTTAAGGACCATTGAAAAAAAAGTGCTCCGCTCGAGTGGTGTGTAGTGTAACTGCGAAGAGTATGTGGAGTATAACTGCAAAGAGTATGTGTATGTATAAAAAAATACTTTTTTTGGCTGCAGCATGGTATAAACAAGCACTTGTAAGGGCTTTCAGAGCAAGCCGGATAATGAATTTGTAAATGACAGCCTAATCGGTTGGTCCATTTCCAAAAAAATTCTTCGGGTTTATTCTGAAGGGAGGGTATTATCTTTTATTTTTCCTTCGGTGAGAGCGAGAGTGATCTTCATGTAAAAAAATACTTTTTTGACTGAACGTTCCACTTGTGTATAATTGAAAATTGAAAAGTAAATAGTGTCTTTGTATTTTGTACTTACTTATTGATATTTATTGTCGTTATCTCACGATTTATTGCAAGTTTATCCATGAAGCACAAAACGTCAAAATTATTATGAATGAGCATGCGCTACTATCTCTCTATATTATAAAATGATCTCTTATATATAGGCCCTCATGGGCCCCCGAGCCTGGATTATTCTAAGTCCCTCAAGGGCCCTCGAGCCTCTATAAGTCCCTTATAGGCCCCCGAGCCTGGATTATTCTAAGTCCCTCATGGGCCCCCGAGCCTGGATTATTCTAAGTCCTTCAAGGACCTCCGAGCCTGGATTATTCTAAGTCCCTTATAGGCCCCCGAGTCGGGTTTAATCTAAGTCCGTCAAGGGCCCCCGAGCCTGCATTATTCCAAGTCCCTTATAGGCCCCCGAGCCTGGATTACTCCAAGTCCCTCATGGGCCCCCGGGCCTGGATTGTTCTAAGTCCCTTATAGGTCCCCGAGCCTGGATTATTCTAAGTCCCTTATAGGCCCCCGAGCCTGGATTATTCTAAGTCTCTTATAGGCCCCCGAGGCTGGATTATTCTAAGTCCCTCATGGACACCCCTGATTACCCAGAATCCCCTGATTATCCAGAATCCCCTGATTACCCAGAATCCCCTGATTACCCAGAATCCCCCGATTACCCAAAATCCCCTGATTGCCCAGAATTCCCTGATTACTCAGAAAACCCTGATTACCCAGAATTTATGAATAGGGGATTCTCGAGGAACATGTATTTCCCGTATGATAAATCGCAACTGTTGTCATCGCAGCCGTCATGGAGCCTAGAGGTAAGGAGTACGAACTCAGGCTGAAAAAACGTTCGCGAAACTGTGTAAAATTTTAGTGGACTGAGCACCACTGAATATCAACGGGAACCGAGATGAAGTTAGCCCCCGATAAAAATGAAGCGAACGCACCCCAAAGTGAAGCCATATTGGCGATGATATGAATGGCGGAAAATTAACAAAAATTGATGCACGACGCAATTACAACAATCTCTGATACAGGTTACTCGCAAAATGGGCGTTAATGAACGGGAACAACGTGTCATCGTCAAAAACCGCAGGGCTGCGTTCAACAACATGACCACTTCACTTCGGTCTCCGCCAACTTGTCGCTTATTTCACTTCGGTTCCCGCCAATTTGCCGCTCACTTCACTTCGGTTCCCGCCAAAAGAATTTTCCACGGTTTGGCGAACGATTCTCAACCGCGATTTCCATAGGAGTTCGTACTCCTTACCTCTAGGCTCCATGGCAGCCGTTATCATAGCGACCTTCTCTATAGCAATCGGCGCCATAGCAACCGTCGCAATAGAGACCGGCGACACAGCAACCGTTGCCATAGCCATTTTTTCACACCAACCGTTACCATAGTAATTGTTTTCATGGCTATTGTTGTTATAATGTCAGGTGCTATGGCACAGCGAGATATTTTTTCATAATAGATTGAAAGATTTCAGTAAAGCATTTGAAATATCCGGGGATTGGTGGGCTAAGTGGGCAGAGGGGACAAACAAAAGGCGATCACGAGGGTAAATAAAAGGCAATCGGGAGGTGAAACAAAAGACAAAGAGGGTAAACAAAGGACGATCTGGAAGTGAAATAAAATACAATCGTAAGGTAAAAAAAAGACGATCGGGAAGGGAAACAAAAAATGATCTGGAGGGGAAACAAAGGACGAACTGGAAGGGAAACAAAGTACAATCGTAAGGTAAAACAAAACGTGATCGGGAGTGAAACTAAAGTTCATCGGGAGAGGACACAAAAGACGATCAGGCGGGAAAATAAAAGACGATCAGGAGGGAAAAGAAAAGGCGATCAGGAGTGGAAACAAAGGACGATCTGGAATGGAAACAAAAGTCGATCGGGAAGTAAACTACACACTATCAAGAGGGGGAAACAAAAGACAATCGAGGGGAACATTAAGAGATGATCAGGAGGACTGTCAAAAGACGGTCGGGAAGAGAAACGAATGACAAACTGGAAGGGAAATAAAATACGATTTTAAAGGAAAATAAAAGAGGATCAACAGAGGAACGAAAATACGATTGCGAGGTTAACAAAATAAGGTCGATGGAGGAGACAAAAGATTTATTTTTTTTTAAATTTTTTTTTAAATATTTTTTTATTATTTTTATGTTGTATTTCCCCCCGTCTGCAGGCATTATGTCTATTGCAGATTAATATTTATAATAATCGATTAATATTTATAAGTAGTAAATATCAGGGGGTTGGCGCGCGAAGCGTACAGAGGGTCGGAGCCCCCCTATACTTATGTATATAGGCCTATACGGCATTCCATGTCAAGACCAGTTTTCCGCGGGATAGAGGAAGGGTTCCAGTGGGATAAAGGAAGGGTTCCCGAGGGATAGAGGAGGGGTTCCCAAGGGATTGAGGAAGGGTTCCCGAGGGATAGCGGAATTTCAGACTGAAGAAATTCAGACTGAGAAATTGATGATGGAATTGTAAAAAAAAGGTTCGATATATTTAGCTGAGGTTTTGCGAGCACGTCTGGAGTCAAATGACACACTCAAGCCGGATTTTTTCTATGTCCCCCAAGTGCCTACAAAGCCTGGATTTTTCGGAATTCCCCAAGGGCTTATATATAATGCATTCCATATCAAGTGGAACATTCTTACCCGAATTTTGCGAAGTCCCCCAATAGCTCGCAAGCCCGAATTTTTCGAAGTCCCTAATGGGGCCCGAAGGCCCTATATTTCTAAGTACTTTATGAGACGAATAAGAAGAACGGCGATACGGGCGCGCAAGCCATAATAGCCCCAGCTGAAAAATGTTTACTCTCAACATTTTCAAAATTTTGAAGTATCGAGGGACTTATAAAAATTGACCTCAAACCACCTATCGCTGAAGGATAGTGGGGGGGAGGCTGTCCTGAGGGGCAGAGGGGGGGGGGGGGGGGTCCCGACGTATAGAGTAGAGTTTTCCGCGGGATAGAGGAAGGGTTCCAGTAGCATAAAGGAGGGGTTCCCGAGGGATACAGGAATTTCAGGCGAGTACTATCAAGTTGGCGGTGGAATTGTAAAAAATATATTCGAAACATTTAACCGACGTTTTGCGGTTTGCAAAGGAACCGAGGTACTTTGTAATGGAATCGTAAAGTAAAACTTCGATTAGAAGTCTTCGGATATTAAAAATAAACGCACCGCATTATCTACTTCATAGTGGTGTAGAAACGATAATATTTTGTAGTACGTATTTGAAGATTCTGAGTTCGGGAAGGGGGGGGGGGAGTTGGCGCGCGAAGCGCGCAGGGGGGCGCAGCCCCCCTAGTATCTATACATATTCGGCTCGAGACGACGATACCAAACATTACAAATATTATAATAATTGCAACATAATTGCAATTAGTTCCTAATTGAAAACAAAAATACAAGTTTTTAGCAGACTGTTCTTGGGTCTACTATAATTGCGAGCCGGTCTGCAGACGATCGCCGCAACTTCTTCGGACTGCCGCTGCGGGCGCCCGGCGCCACCAGTTGTGTAATGTGTGCGTTTTTATTCACACATATGCACACGTATATGCGATCGGACAAATCTGTTCCGATGTGTGAGTTCGGACAAATGTGAAATGTTGGCCAGATATTAGCACTTCGGGAACCGATTGTATCGCAACCGGTCTCATTGAAAAGGGGGGGAAAAATAAAAAATATTGGGGTTGAAACATTTAGCGTCTGCGATGTATTGCCTGAGATAATTAGAGTTACAGACGACATGTGAGTATGCTGGTATGCGCCATGCACGTATATCGTCGGACAAATTCGATGTGTGAGTGCGGACAGAATGAAAAATTTCGACAGAATCCAAATTGTAAGTGGCCAGATATTAGCATTGCGGGCACCGATTTGATTGAACCGGGGCTCATTGGAAAGAAAAAAATAAGTAAAAAATATGGAGCCTGATACATTTGGCGTCCGCGACGATTCGACTGAGATAATTCCAGTTAGAATTTCGTAGCAGACGAAAAAGGGCGAACGTCCAAATAATAGGAGTAGCGCTAGCGTCTCGGTCGTGAGGAGTCTCGTAAGGCATTACATATTTTCTTTTAATACTTGGCGTCGAGACGCTACCGCGTCTCTTGACCTCTGAATCTGCAAAATCTTAGACGTGATGCCGAAAAAATGGTCGATTTCTGCAATATACCTGCTTTTTTATGATTTTTTTCTATATAATAAAAAGTTTATTACGTATTTGTAAATAAATTTTTATTTGTTTACCATTTTTTAAACCAGTTAGTGAAACGCGATATAAATGATGCGATGACAGTGTGATGTCTCCAACGCAATACGTAACACTTACATTATATTCGATTTCGCGCGAATAATGGTACATGCGCTGTGATATCTTAGCGCGTATCGCATGCGCAGCGTGTTACTGTCGCAAAAAGTTACTTTTGCTACACTCGAGACGCATAACCTCGAATTGACGTTTTTATTTTTTGTTCATATTATGCTATTAGTTTGGTTCCATTGGCTATTTACGGTTTTTTTTTTCAATCAATAGTGGTTAAAACAGAATCAACAATCATCAGAAGTGGTCAGATATGTATCATTTGTTATGAAGTAATGATTTAATGTTGGTGCAGCACATTTGTGAATGTGTCAACACCGTATAAATTTTCAATGATGTTGTCAATAAAAGTGAACATCCCCGTATTATATACAGGTTTTTTTCAAATTATGCATTCATTTACTTTTTTACTTGTAAAAAAAAAACATTTGTTAATAACATTATTAATAATATTCTGTAATCTGACTTGCAAATAATATTTTTATTTTGTTCATTAAAGGAACTAAGGTGCCCCAAAGATGAGAGCAGCATAAACATTTTTATTTGAGTGGTATTGGTGGATGACATCCGAAATGTTAAATGACGATATTTTCGTATGCTTGATCTTCCACCCATAGACGACGCTCGACAATCTTCAAATTGTCCTGCAATCGTACTACGTCTTGAAACAAACTCTGAGCTTTGCCATATGACGAATGGTTTTCGAAATGTTTGGCCACAACATCATCATAGTTATAGCAGAACGGTGCAACACCGCAGAGAAATCTCATTTCTTCCAGAGTCATTGATTGATCCATGATGATGATGTTTACAGTCCAATTTGAGTTTTATAATTTCAAGTGCCATACCAACTAATTCACTTTTATAATTATGGAGCTACTTGGTGAATAGCGATCCATCTGAATACTGACGAGCTCATGTCAAAATCTAATTCTTTATAGACCATGCTGACCCCTCCACTTGATCCATGAAAAAAATTCATAGAAATGACCTTCGATACATTTCGTAGAAAAATGCAGCTTGGCAATTTCTGTTTAGACCCATCCTTGAAATATACTATATATTACCTTGAATATATATTACCTCGAAAAACACATCGATTTCTCATCGTTAGTTACATAAATAACTCTATTCGATGATGTTTATCAATTTTTATTTCAATGCACGCATGTCAGGCAAATAAAAAACACCATTTTTTTTTTCAATTCTTATACTAAGTAAAATTCACACCGATTATATTTTCCACCGAGAAAATTTATTTGAAGATGACTTTCTGCACAAGCTCGCAACATCTGTTGGAATTGTACTTGATCTTTATGTACGGCTTTGGCAACCCTCGTCGGAAGAAAGACCGAAAACTCATTGTCGAGGCCCACGATAATTCTCATCCAAAATTTTGTGTTAATCATCTACAACTCAGAGACTTTGTATGCTTTCCCAATCTCCAGTACGATTAATTTTTTTGCTAGCAGGCAGTTGTCCAGTCGGCTGATTTTGTTGAGTTTAGAAAGATCCATGATGAGGAATCTATCGGTCGACATCAAGAATGAAGAATTAAATTAGATTAAATACTACTTTGTTGATCAATATCTAAGAAAATGAACTCAATACATACTTTGAAAACACTTATGTCACACTCCTTGGATAATTATTTTCTCCTTCAAAACCACTACTAAAGCGATACGCATTCGAAATTAGAATTTTTTACTTATACCATGGAACAATTCGTTCGATATGATCAACGTTCAAGAAATGAATGATGCAGTGCGCAGTTCTCGCAAGTCAATATATAGAGCAATTCACGAATATCTAACACCTAAAAAATCATATGTATTTCAATAAAATAACCTTCGACACATTTCTTGGAAAAAATGTAGGTTCTCAATTCCTGTTTAGACCCGTCCTTAAAAATATATATTTCCTCGACCAAGAGATCACTGACTTTGTTTTACATATGCCATATGATGTATGATGTATGCGTTGCATAGCTCGCATAGTTCTCTGCATAGCCCAGATAAAAAAAATATAGTGGAATATATAGTGTATGTTCTCCTTGCAATAGGCCAACGGATGCGCGATACTATATCGTTCGTATGAATGAAATCAGAGACATGACGAGGAGTTAGGAATTTATACCCGAGCAGGAATTTGTTCTGGCTGAGGTCCGGGTTTTCCTTAATTAGTAATAGGGCCCGGATAAGGCGGCTCTAGAGGGTCCTGATATGGCATGTAACGCCATTTCTGTTCTGGCCGTCGTCAGGCTACAAATGCGGGCGTTATCAGGCTGCTAATGCAGCCATTAACAGGCTCCTGATCTAGTCGAAAGGAAACAAGCAAATCGGCCGTTGTTGGGTGGCTCCGCCCCTCAAATCCTCCAAAAAATTGCCATTTTTTAGGCACTCACGGAGCCGTCGCGATGCGCGCTCCGCATAGTTCACACGTCGCGCTGCGCTCTTCGTATAGTTCACACGTCGCATTCCGCGCTTCGTATAGTTTGCATGTTGTACTGTTGCGCGCTATACAATATATACAGGGTGACAATTATAAGTCGGACAGGTCTTTTTGTGGGTGTTGTGGCGATGTTTTGAATGATTTAAGGTATGATTTTTCAATGGTTTTTCAAGCTCTTTTCAATAACATAAACGATTTTTTTTCTGACGTATAGTTTTTAAGGGAGAATAAAGTTTAAATCAGAATTTTTTTGAAAATACATTTCGATTATGGGATCATAAAGATAATGAGAAACTGGATACAAAAAACCTACAGAAGTATTTATTCGAGTATATTTTCATAATGAAACTTCATTTTGAAGTTACTGCTTTTAGCAGCCGTTCCCGGTTTGAAAGAGGGAACGCCGGAAGTTGCGAATACGCAGGCGCAACGAGTGTCGTCAGCCGGCTGATTGCCCGGCTGTCAAAAGATGTTTGTTATGACAGTAAAAGGTTAGTGAAACATAACCAGTGAAGATAACCAATTTGAAGGATCTAAAGTGAAATTTTAATAAATGTGACTAGTGAATTTTCAAAAAGTGCAAGGGCATAGAAAAGAAATTCAGATTGGAGAAAACATGCAGTTTGCTCTTCTATCAACAAGGTACAAGGTAAGATAACGTTTTTTCTTATAACATTGTTCAGCGGTCCAAGTAATAATTTATTTTATCCACTTGTCATTAGGTTTCAATCTCGGAGCTTCACAAGAATCCTGGATGACTTGATTTGCCTCGGTGAGGTCTCATTTTCTCTGCGATGGGAAGATAACACTGCCTATGAATGAATTCACTTTCCGCATTAAAAATCCAAAATTTGTACCTAAGACTTTAATATTACAAGTTTTTTTTTCAATCTCTACATGTTTCCAGATGAATTCAGCCGCGATCGCTATTTTTTCACTTTCGGGATGGCAACCTGTTTCAAGAAGTGACAAACGCACTATTGAATTCACTTTCCGCATTAAAAATTCAAAATTGGTACCTAAGACTTTAATATTACAAGTTTTTTTTTCAATCTCTACATGTTTCCAGATAAATTCAGCCGCGATCGCTATTTTTTCACTTTCGGGATGGCAACCTGTTTCAAGAAGTGACAAACGCACTATTGAATTCACTTTCCGCATTAAAAATTCAAAATTGGTACCTAAGACTTTAATATTACAAGTTTTTTTTTCAATCTCTATATGTTTCCAGATGAATTTATTTGCGCTCGCAATTTGTCCACTATCGGTGTGGCAATCTGTTTCAAGAAGTGGCAAACGCACTATTGAATTCACTTTCCGCATTAACAATCCAAACTTGGTACCGAAGCCATCATTACAAGTTTTTTTTCAATCTCTACATGTTTTCAGATGAATTCAGCCGCGATCGCTATTTTTTAACTATCGGGGTGGCAACCTGTTTCAAGAAGTGACAAACGCACTATTGAATTCACCTTCCGCATTAAAAATCCAAAATTGGTACCTAAGACTTTAATATTACAAGTTTTTGCACTATTGAAAGTGAATTCAATAGTGCGTTTGCCATTTCTTGAGACAGATTGCCACACCGATAGTGGACAAGTTACGAGCGCAAATAAATTCATCTGGAAACATGTAGAGGCTGAAAAAAAACTTGTAATATTAAAGTCTTAGGTACCAATTTTGGATTTTTAATGCGGAAAGTGAATTCAATAGTGCGTTTGTCACTTCTTGAAACAGGTTGCCAACCCGATAGTGAAAAAATAGCGATCGCGGCTGAATTCATCTTGAAACATGTAGAGATTGAAAAACAACTTGTAATGTTAAAGTCTTAGGAACCAATTTTGGATTTTTTATGCGGAAAGTGAATTCAATAGTGTGTTTGCCATTTCTTGAGACAGATTGCCACCCCGATAGTGGACAAATGTAGGTTGTACACCCCGATAGTGTAAATGTAGAATGTACACATGTAGATTTAAAAAAAAATTGTAATTTTAAAGTCTTAGGAACCAATCTTGGATTTTTAACGTGGAAAGTGAATTCAATAGTGCGTTTGTCACTTCTTGAAACAGGTTGCCACCGCGATAGTGGAAAAATACCGATCGCGGCTAAATTCATCTGGAAACATGTAGAGATTTAAGAAAAAACTTGTAATGTTAAAGTCTTAGGAACCAATTTTGGGTTTTTAATGCGGAAAGTGAATTCAATAGTGCATTTGCCTCTTCTTGAAACAGATTGCCACACCGATAGTGGACAAATTGCGAGCGCAAATAAATTCATCTGGAAACATGTAGAGATTGAAAAAAAAACTTGTAATGATAAAGTCTTAGGTACCAATTTTGAATTTTTATTGCGGAAAATAAATTAAATACTGCGTCTGCCATTTCTTGAAACAGATTGTCACCCCGATCGTGGACAAATCTCGAGCGCGAATAAATTCATCTGGAAACAGGTAGAAATTGAAAAAAAAAAAAAAAAAAAAGTATGGAGATATGACATTTTATTGGATCACTTCATTCAGAAAACCAGCGCCGTGGCTCAGTACGTAGTGTGCTAGCCCAGTGACTGGGAGGCTTGGGTTCGATTCCCGCTTTGGGCGAAATGTTTTTCGGTAGCAGCAGCGCGCAACGTGTAAGACGCGCCACGCTGTTTACTGTAAACATTGAATTCAGCGAGAATCGGCCTAGCCGGCTACACTTGACGTAAGTTTTCTGCTGGTTTCCCTACGTCCTCGGCAAATGCGAGTGTTTCTATATCCACCTTAAGTCGGCCGCAGCCGCAGCGCACGATAACTACGAGTTTCGCCGCCCGCAATCTGTTTCGTAATCTCTCGTTTAATCTCGTATGGGTTGGGGAAAAAATCGTAGGTGCAAAAATCGACCAAAAGGGTACGCCCGTATATAATGAATAAAAAAAAAAATGAATTTCATGATGCCTGTACAATTTTTGGATTCAGATTGTGATTTCGATGCTAGATCGTTTACGTATGCAACGAAATTCACTTGGCTCTGTGCGCGAAATAAAAAAAAAGCAATTCATAAAAAGTCAAGAGTAACACTCTTGACTTTTTATGAATTGCTTTTTTATTACTTAAAATTATTACTAATTACTAATTATTACTAATTATTTTATTACTAATTACTTTTTTATTACTTTTTTTTAGAAAGAAATAATCACTACACGGTGAAAAATACCAGTAACAGTAAATCAAATTTTTTACTGTATCCAGAATCGCTACACTGAAAACAGAATGTACTCTTCGACAGATAAGATAATACCTAAAACACTAAAATTTGTTCACCAGTTTGGTGTGAAAGTTACAAGTTAAACTTTCAGTTTCCCTCACACCATTCAGGTGCACTGTATCTTTACAAAATTGAAGAATTAGGTTGCTTCTCGAAGATGTTTAAATTTAAATTTGAGGTTTTTTAAAAAAAAAGGATATCATCATCAATACATTTCATTCATAGGCAGTGTTATCTTCCCATCGCAGAGAAAATGAGACCTCACCGAGGCAAATCAAGTCATCTAGGATTCTTGTGAAGCTCGGAGATTGAAACCTAATGACAAGTGGATAAAATAAATTATTACTTGGACCGCTGAACAATGTTATAAGAAAAAATTTTATCTTACCTTGTACCTTGTTGATAGAAGAGCAAACTGCATGTTTTCTCCAATCTGAATTTCTTTTCTATGCCCTTGCACTTTTTGAAAATTCGCTAGTCCCATTTATTAAAATTTCACTTTAGATCCTTCAATTTGGTTATCATGGAGGATAAAGTTAAGGAGACCGAACGTAGTGCTGAGCAGATGGTCGGTGAAATGGGCCAAAATTATTTCAGCTTTCGCCGATAGAGGCGCAGCGTACGATTAGATCCCAGAGAGCGGGAATTTTGAACAGAGCATTCTTCTACGTTCGTACTTACGCGATCATACTCGAATACATTGAGTTTACACGTAATTACGGATTGACTAATTATTGGATTCTGTCCTACTATCACCTGGAGACGCTTTAAGGATCGTTTAATTGTGCGTTTCGTTGAAAACCGTCGTATCATAGGGGGCGAGAGGTATAGCATCTGTACGCGAAAAGTATAAACAAGTTATTTTAGTTTGTTCAGATTGCAAGGCGATTATTGCCAGTTTTGAAGTCGGTAGGTGATGCTAATTGTCCAAATTCCATAACAGAAATTATATCAGATAAACGATATCGAGTAACTGAACACCTAACGTAAAGCGACGCGGCGGCGAAGCGCGTAGATACAAGCATCGTATTCGGAAGGTTCGCGGATCGATTCTTTCCTCATGCATTTTTTTTTAAATCAAGAATGTATAATTATTGTAACTAATTAAGTAAATTGTGGGTCGATTAAAACATGAACTGAAAACTGAAAAATAAAAGGTGGACAATCCGACACTTCAAAACGGTATTTTCTCTAATTAAAAAAATAAATAAATGCTTGCATAAAGATTTGATCCGTGAACTTCACGGACACGAACGCCCTTACTTAACGCGCTTCGCTATCGAGTTACTTTGGAATCTCTAATCAGAAATTGAATATTGTTTATCGACCAAGCGCTAACTTCAAAGTGGAACTCAACGATCGGAGCGACGCTTGTAGTGACAACTGGAACTAAAACGGCTGCTAAAAGCAGTAAGTTCAAAATTAATTTTCTTCATGAAAATATATTCGAATAAATACTTCTATAGGTTTTTTGTATCCAGTTTTTTATTATCTTTATGATCCCGTAATCGAAATGCATTTTCAAAAAAATTCTGATTTAAACTTTATTCTCCCTTAAAAACTATACGTCAGAAAAAAAATCGTTTATGTTATTGAAAAGAGCTTGCATAACCATTTAAAAATCATACCTTAAACAACCACAAAAAGACCTGTCCGACTTATAATTGTCACCCTGTACATACCTTACACTATCTCGTTCAAAGAAAATATTGTGAACACATATGAATGAACTCTAATTACTATTCAACACTTTGTGTGTTGAATATGCTTTTCGTATATAATAATTTTCGAATAATGTTGATTGTCCGTTTGCATACTAATTGAAAGCGCTTTGCTTTCATGACATTTTTCCCTCAAAACAGTTTTAGTAATCTTTTCTTTCAAGACATTTCGGAAAATATCTAAAAATGGCATGCTGGTGCTAGAATAGTCTTAGTTCAGAAAAATTTGACAAATTCCTAAAAATCTGATTTTTTTTTTAAATCCGAGTTCACATAAATAGTCGTTTGACCAATAGCTTGTAGTAAATTAATTTTTCTTTCTATTTTTTCATAATTTTTTTAAATCAAAAAAGCTTAAAAACTATAAGAAGAAAAATTTTGCCCACTTTGGTTATAAGCTAGAAAACTTTGATATTCAACAAAGTATTTTTCAGATTTTTAAATTAGGGCATTTGATATGTCACTTCAAAAAAATATTTTAAAAAATTGCATACAAAAAATAAAAAAATAAAATCTGGTGCATTTGATGGTCTAACCAATCCTACAAAAAAAAAGTCGAGCCAAATCGGGGAGGTCGAGGGTCAGACCCAGGTCGAATCGGGATGGAATGCCCCATATACAATCACTATTTTACCACTTTTCACATCAAAGATTTACTGGCATGCAAATGTCGAGACTTTGAAAGTCCAAAAGAACCACTGCAACTGAGTGAACATGACCGAAGAATTTGTTTAAAAAATATGTAACACTTTATTTCAGTATCTAATTAAATATTTCAAAATCATCAAAAATTCCGACTGACATTTCGATTGCTTCTGCTCAATAAATACTTCGCCCATCACATCATAGCTGATTAGCTTTTATTGCGTCGTGAAAAGGGGACCTTATATAGACGGTCACTTTTGTAAGTGACCGTAAAGCAACCGAAAAATGACGGTCGCTCGGGTCTGCTAGGTAAATAAAGTGTGAAGTGCATAACAAGTGAAAACAAATTTGTTAAGTCTATTGTTAAAGAAAGAGTACATCTGGACAGTTGAATTCCTATTATCGTTCTAAAACACTACACTCGTGTTACTGAAAATGCTATTGTCAGTGCGGTTGAGTGAAATACATACGACAAATTGGTTGTTGACAGCAAAACATGTAGAATTGAAAATATGAATAGTAGTTAATACATTAACGAGTGCCAGTGAAACCTAACAAAGAAACAGGGTTAATTTCAGAATATACATATTGAACATTAAGTTTTTAAAATAAATTATATGTTGCGAATGGATATGCTTTATGATTTTTATGTATAGGTTATGTTCAGTCATACTCCATTCATTGTATATTGATTATCAACTTTAATTGTAATTAAAGTGTACAAATACACTGAATAAATAAACCGACAGGAGTGGACGCGCGGTCGGTGTGTGGCTTCGGCGGTCCCCAGAGTTAAGCAGCATTATTTGCGGTCATGACTTGAATGGGTGACCGCTTAGCGTTGCACTGGTTTGCACGTCAACTGCTGAGCGGGAGGCATTTTTTCTGAGTTTCTAATGTATTCTCATACAGTAGAAACTCAGTAAAAATAAAGCCGACAGTATCGGCCAGGTTTTCCGCAGTTTCCCTGTGCCCTCGTTCAATTGTGATACAGTAGTGCATTAGGATGAGTGGCTGCGGACAACACTCTAGAGGGGTCTCTATGAAGGAACGGGGAAAAGGGGAGAGGGGAAACGTAAAAGCCTGAAGAAGGCATACGGAAGAAACCAATATAATCTACACTGAATAAATGAAACAATAAAGAAACACGCAGGAAATAATGACTACATTATTTTATGGTGTATAATACCAAAGATTGCAATAATTTCTCATAGAAAAAAGTATTATAGAATAAATTTAACACTATATTATCATTAGTGTTAAATTTATTCAAACCCTATATCTAAATTTTATGGTGGTAGGTAATCACCAATCTAATATTTAAAAAAAAAACTAAAAAAAAGATACATCTGCATTAAGGTAAATCAGAAGTACACTGCAAATTTGAGCATAATCCTTCCGCTCACTGCAAAGATTTTGGCAGGTACACAATTTCCACCTAAAAAGTACCATTTTTTAAAGGTAAATGTCTATATTAATAAATAGGAAATATCTCTTCAATCTAGAGCCCCTGATTGATATGGACGTCCGGGTAACATAAAATGATCTGAAACCATAAAAAAATACTAAATAATAAAATTCATGTATTCTGTTACACCAAGAATATGTATTTGATTTTGTTTAAGAGATCTGCTGTAAAAAAAATAGATTAATTCCTATTACACCAATATTTTCCATAAAATGTTAAAACAGGCATGTGGAGACCAAATTTAGTAGGCACTCCTGTGCGTTTTTTCAAAACGTGAGTGCCTAAAAATAAGAAGGTCCAATATACATAAAACGCATAACGCCAGTTTAATTATTGGAAGTTTATGCTGGTACCATACATGGTCGTGGAAGCTTTAAAAATGAAGTATTACCGTTTTATTTTTTAGCTAAACAAATTGACATATAAAGGACTGATAATCTCAAACAAATCGCCAAATAATGTTTTTAAATTGTGGAACTATCTTGCAGATCCAAAATATATATAAAACTCAACACGAAAACAGAATAAAAATAAAAGAGACAGTGTGGAGTGTTAAAAGATTTATGCATATATACATATTGCACATATATATCCATGCGACTCATCAATTTTTTTAATGTGACGCGTAAAAAAATGCAACGTCGAGAAATGTTTACGATAGAATCAATCGATCGCAATATGATGATTTTGAATATAAGTGACGCAGTTGCCGAGAAAATATATGCTGTTTCCCTTATACATAAATAATTGTGTAAGACACATACATAAAAATACAACTATTTATAATCGATAGTATTACAATAATAAGCGATATTATACAGGAAACATCTCTCATTCATTTATTGTACACCGGTAATGCCAGCTATGCTCTTCCAGTACTCTGATAATTTCGTCTGAAATAATGTATATTTTAAGTCAACCAGAAAGCAGGGCCGAATCTGGCTAGCCCGACCAGGAGTGCCTGACCGATGCCTGATCCCGGCATCCCATATAGGAAATGCCAGCAGTTACAACGGGGCCAATGATTGGGCGAGTACTGCCTACCAACCGATGATAGCCAGTACTGGTTGACTATCCAGCCGTCGTTGGGGCCAGCAGAGGCCCGCAGTCGCGACCAAGTAAAAACTGCCAGCATTTTGTCACGTCTGGCCCACTGCTGACAACCAGCGATGGCCGATAGAATTGTACCGAGCATGGGCTGCTGCAGTTTTCCACGGCTGAGCCATTGCTGGTGCCGATGATTGCGCCATCGGTACTATGAATTCCTAGAATATCCTGCAAGTCGTGGTGGGCGAGAGTTGGAAATTACGCGTCAAATTTTACAATCAAAATTTTACATTGTCTTAGGTCCAATACGTTTCTCACGTATGTCAGCCAGTCGTGGGCAGACATGGGCCATTACCCTCATGCCAATGATTAACATAAACTCAATATCGCGCACCGTCGGCATGTTAGCGACGACCAGCATAAAAAACATTTCCTTCCCTACCATTTAAACAAGATTTTGCACTTGAAATTTTTTGTATCGGCCATTTTTTATCCTTTATTTTCGAGTTTAGATTAGTAATGAATTATCTTAAGAAGCCTGAGTACTCAATTTTATCAAAATGAAGTCACTTTTTATATATTAGCCGCCATATTGGATTCAAACAGGCTCTCTGTGTCGTGTTTCATACAAATTATATAATTTATTGTCATTTGGACGGCCATATTGGATCCTCCATTTTGAATTTCTGAATTCAGATTTGAGTTATTTAATCAGTGGCTTCAAAAACATCCGTGTACCAAATTTTATCCATATCCATCTGATGTCCCTGTGACTGTTATCCTAGATGCAACTATTATGGACTTAAAGTATAAGAAACCCACATAGTCGGTTTGGTCTAGTGGTTAGCGTGCAGGTTAGGTAGTTATGTAGTTTAGGTAGGTCGTATAAGTCGTAGGTTCAAATCCCGCCAACATCACTTTTCCGAAAGCTATCGAAAAAATTGTATCCCTGGACGATTTCCTTTTTTTTCAAATGATAATAGAATAACATCATTAAAATTATTGGAGACAGTCCGTTAGGAAATATATCTTTTTAAATTAATAATTAATTACTAAATTGATTATACTGAATATTCCCCGCCGTTACTTGCCCAATACTGGCCGTGATTGTTACCATTCCCGGGCCGCATTGGCCCTCAGTACCCGGCCGTGCACAACTACCAGTACTGGGCCGAAGTTATCATCCAGCAGTCAAGCCAGTGCTGCACCAGTGCTGGTTACCATTGCCGCGCCGTTGCTGGAAGGCTGGCCGCCAGCACCGGCCCAATGCTCGGCCAATTGTGAGCCCCTATACGGGATGATATGGAAAACTGTAGTCTGACCACATTTGAAATGTTATACCTATGCATGATCTGGGCGAGGTCAGGATCTCATTTAGCTAACCGGATCAGGAATGCCCGATCGGTGCCTGATCCCGGCCTGATGGGGAACATTTCAGGCTAGTCAGTTTTCAAATATTATACCGATACATGATCCGGTCTGGAGGAGGGCTTTATTTGGCTGGCCTGAATAGGCATGCCTGGCCGATGCCTCATCCGGACCTGATGGTACTTCGGGGAATTTGAATTAATTTCTGCTCGGGTAGTATAAACATTCGATGCGATATCGTTTAGGGTGCGGTAATGACAGTCGCGCGAAAGAATATGTATTAATAACAATGCTTGAGAATATTTCTCTCTCTCTCACAAGGACACCATGCACGTGCTATATCTTATAGAGACAGATCATTGCAATAAAATAATATACGAAAATTGCACCATTTTACATGGGTCATTCCGTGCCAAGTAGTGATTGCGACACGGTGTAGCATGTAGCGATGACATCACCAGAAGCTTCTAGGACATTCAAGAAACTTCCAGATGACTCACCGGGGTCAATTGACTCATGTACGAGGCATTCCATGTCAAGAAGTGATTCAGAACCCACCTTGTATATCTACTCTCTCGTGCGATAGCCGTCGTATACTCGATTTACCGTGCGTACAGAAGCGCGTCACCAAGCTATCTCAGACGCCAACGGCTACCGTAGGTATCTATTGTTTTGTGTGAGAGTCGAGAACGCGGTGGGCGAGCAATCAAAATTGGATCAGCCGCGCGTGACAAATAATAAATATAAAACATCTATAAAATCACTTACAAGACAAATATTACACAATTTATACACAAATATTACAACAAGATCTCGGAGGCGAATTCGTACAGATTTTTAACTACGAATTTATACTTCACCGAAAAGATTTTTAAAGAAATATTTTGCTGAGTTCTTCGGAAAATACACGAAATTTATAAAGGACACCCTACGTTGGGCGGAAATTTGTGATCGTATTTTCCCAACAACCCATAACCCAAGATATTTTTGTATCTGAAACGATCACACACCCTCCTCGTTTTCGATCTTTGGGTGCCGAACGAGAACAAAATTTATTAGATCGAAAACGAAGAGGGCTGGCTCGACGTCGCTCAGCCTTGGTACTATGGTAGAAGGGAGCGGGGTGGTCTGTCGTGTAAATAAGATACTGTGACAGGAGAATTTATATTGACAACTTTCCTCGACGTCACACGCCAGATTTGCACCTCGAGGGCTAACCGCGAAATAGAATTAGAATTGGATAGCGCATATTATATAAGAACCTACGATTCTGCGATTATTGTTAATAGTAACTGGAATAATTGTCAAACATTATAATACTTTGAATCATCCATGTCTCGGTTCAAATGAGCGAAACATCGACACACAATCTCATTCAACGGAGACAATAGAAGTACACAGCGCACGCGTCAACTTATTAATTTTTCTACGAGCCGGCCGAAGGGACGTATCGAGCGAGATCCACGACACTTCACGTTTCGTCACGAGAGCGGAAGGAAGTCAGCGCTCGAGGTTAAAGGACATAAATTCCTAGGCTTATTGTAGCACCTCTCAGTAAAACTCCACTTTGACGAAATAGTCAAAGTAGTGTTAAAATAGACAAATAGACAAAAGTATTGGTGGTAATTGTGCACTAAAGACAAAAGGACTGAGGAAATTTGACAAGAGACAAGGAGACGAAATTGTTGTCAAATAATCAATAAATTCAGATTGGATAAGATTCCGTGAGTACCATTATTTATATTTCATGCTTCCGAACAGATCTCTATTCTGATTCTGAAACTTTATTTCCTTGGGTCTTTCCATTACCCTCCCTGTGGATGTCCATCTCTATAAGAGCTAGTCAAGAGAAGTTATTAGATCTTTAAAACTAATTGGCGCCCTAAAACAATTTTCAGTTAGACAAAGAGTAAATTTAGAGCCTCGGCAGCCATTGACCCAGGCCGCGCCGAGTGTTAGCTTTATTTAGACGAAAATAATTAGTAAAATAAAATAAAGCTGTCTCATTTGGCGCCCAACGTGGGGCCGATGGAAATTAATTAATGTCAAAAATCAATTTATATTAAAGGATATCGTTGTAAATCGTATTGTCGTTAACGATATCGAGAAACATAATTGTCAAAGTAAAATTTTGTTAATTCATATCGTTGTAAATCGTATTGCCGTGAACGATATCGAAAATCAAAATTGTCAAAAGTAATTCTCGTTAATTTATATCGTTATAAATCGTATTGCCGTTAACGATATCGAAAATAAAAATTGTCAAAAAGTAATCCATGTTAATTTATATCGTTGTAAATCGTATCGCCGTTAACGATATTTAGAATCAAAATTGTCAAAGTAAAATTTTGTTAATTCATATCGTTGTAAATCGTATTGCCGTTAACGATATCGAAAATCAAAATTGTCAAAAGTAATTTTCGTTAATTTATACCGTTATAAATCGTATTGTCGTTATCGATATCAAGAATCACAATAGTCAAAAATCAATTCATATTAATTCATATCGTTGTAAATCGTATTGCCGTTAACGATATCGAAAATCAAAATTGTCAAAAGTAATTCTCGTTAATTTATATCGTTATAAATCGCATTGTCGTCAACGATATCAAGAATAACAATAGTCAAAAGTTAATTTATGTTGAATTATATTGTTTAAATCGTATCGATATTAACGATTTCGAACCACTATAGTCAAAAATAATTTCAAGTTAACAAGTATCGGCGAGTCGAGTGTAGAAGCGTCGAGGACAGCGTGCGTTAACAGTAGCGGGCCGACTTGCCGAATGCCGGCCGATGTAAACATAAACACAATCGAACGCTCAACGGGCAAGCGTTCACGGCCTTACTATCTTTCTATTTCTCTCATTATTCTTCACTCTACTCGACTTTATATTATATTACTGTGTTTACGCTTTAGTTACTATACTTATTATTCTACGTATAACGTTATTGCATTACTTTTCTGTTGTCTATATTTCTGTATACTTTGAATGTGAAACTGTTACTTATTTATTTATAGTTATTTTGTTATTAACCAACATAATTTGGTCGTAATTTGTTTAGACGATTATCGGCATAATCACGAATTTCGTTGAAAACCAAATTGTCAAACATTACAATTATATAATATTACATAAGAAACTATAATATTATACAACGGGCTAGAAAATATTGAAATCCCAAGAGTTGCCAACGTAATCTTGGCAAGACGGAAAAAAAAGATAATATGACATATTATGTTAACAATGTTTTTTTCACCTCCTAAAAGAGTTACTCGAAGAGGTTCAAAAGTAATAGAAACAAAAGTCAGTAATAAAAGTTCGTTAGACAAAACAGTTTCGTCAATATCAGTGGGCGAAACGATTTCTACTTCGTCTGTTGAGGGAAACGCTCCAACCAAGAACATGTCTGAGGTTCACTTGCCGCCCCCACCCGGTGATGGTGCACTAGCAGGACATTTGTCGGCCACTCAAAATATAGGCACGACAAATACGACAAGACATAATGTTAGTATATCCTCCACGGGCTCAGTGCCTACTCGTGGTTTTGTGCCTCTCGGCAGCGGAAGAGGATCGCGAACAACAACACCAAATCCGGGCGAAATGTCAAGGTTTTCGCCAGTAGAAACTACCATATCGCAATTGTCTCAAAGATTAGAGATAATCGAAACTCGATTAACGCGTATCGGAGTACTGGAGAGTAAACTAGACATACTAATCGGAAAATTAAATTCACTAGGTACTGACAAAAACCAAGAAGCAAACACGGTATTGCCAAGCCTGCCTCAGAGGTCTGGAATAATTGGAACCCGTCAACAAAATAACTTGACGAATAATAACGGCACATCGCAAGGAGGAATAGTGCCCGAAGCTTTTGCCCCCTTCCTCCTACAGAACAACCAAGACGTACCGAGATTCAACGCATCGACTGAGAATGGACAAAACATGGAAGCTTCCTTAGGCTCAATTGATACAGAACTCCGACAGGTACGGTTCTCGAACGAAGCATTACCGAACCAATGGGACACTTCACGATACAACGAGGACTCAAGACCACAATTTGACAAAGTGAACAGTCAAAATGTTCGACAACCATCGACCGATCAATTCAACCGACAAAATAGTGGGCTTTTAGAAAACCACGTCAAATTAACAGTAACACGGAAGACGCCTGATGGTGACTGGAGAACTGAAGAAAGCTACGTATCTAGTGTGGAATACCAACGGATGTTACAGAGGAAAAATCGACCGAAACGCGATCAACAACCACTCAGGAGGGGTGCACTGTCCTGGAGAAGCAGTGAGTCCAGCGATACCGATGAAGAAATACCACGCAGTTTTCATAACCCGCTGCCCAGGGAAAATTATCTTTCGACAAATTATCGAAACAATATTAACCGGTTTGCGAGTCCGTACCACAGAGATCTCGATTCGGCAATGAAGATCGGTCGAATAGTATCAAATTGGAAAATCGTTTTCCCAAAGACTGAAAAAGATCCTGAACAATTCCTGCTGATATTGGAGGATCAGCTAAATGTGAGCGGTATTAAGAAAAACTTATTTGTACCTTGCTTGTCGAATATTTTCGAGGGTCCTTACCGATCATGGTATTTATTGAACAAACATCGTTGGCAAAAATGGAAAGATTTTACAAGAGCCTTCCGGTTCCAATGGGGAGTCAAAAAGGATGATGGGGTCCTTTTCCTAGAAGTACGTGATTTGACTCTGGAGAAGGGAGAATCGTTAGCGGAATTTGCTTGTCGCGCACGCCTCATCTTTGAGATGATGTACCATCCTCCACCTTTTCGCGAACAAATAAAACACATCTTGGTCAAATTTAATCCGCGCCTAGCTTTTGAAGTACTTAACTTGCCAATCAACAACTACGACGAGCTCCTCCATTACCTGAATGAACGGAGTTATTTACATCAAAGATCTATGGAATTGCAAAAGAGTTCGCGAGACAAGTACAAGACCGGGTTGAAGTATTTGCAAGATAACGCAGAAGAAGATGGCGATATTTTGACAACCGACAGCGAATGTAACGATGAGCAGACAACCAAGTTAAACGCGGTACAACAAAACCCCAATCGCGTCGGAACCAAGTCGGCTCCCTCCAAGACTCTCGTCCATCAGAGAATCAAAAATAACCTCTCACGTTTTGACAAAACTAACAAGAAAACGACAAATTTTGCGAGAGACCGAACGTCAAGGTACACACCAGATCCAGCGAGAATGTTTTGCTACAATTGCGGCGATAAGGGACATTTGACTCGCTCCTGTAACGCAGAACGAGAGGTCGTGTGCCATGTGTGTAAAATCAAAGGTCATACAAATAAAGATTGCCCAACAATGTCGGGAAACGAAAACAGCCCGCAGTAACGACCCCCCAGTTCATTGCTTTAGAGGGCAAGAAGAAGGGAAACCGAAACGAACTCAACATCCAAAAAATCAAATCATTGGACAAAGCGGATACATGCGTCAATGCAATACCACCACCCGAACAGCAGAAAACGACTACTCAATTAGATGTCATCACAGAGTTGTCCAGCGACTTGGAATCGACAGATGAAGAATTAGATCTGACGGAACCGACAATCTCAGGTGATCCTAGAGAAGAAATTGTCAGGCTGTCGACTCTCACCACTCGCGAAAATATCGACGTCGACCCTCTCGGCTGGGAGAAAATCGTCGAAAGAACAATTCATGATCGGGTCGCATTGAGTGACATCAGTGATCAGAATTGGTACGACGTAAAACGCCAACTCGTTACCAAAGAACCAGCCCGATTCCCGGAGTGGAAAATCGAAAATGATGAATTATACTATCATAGATCAGATTATGCCAAACTGCTTATTGACAACGAAAATTCGTGGAAAAGAGTGCTAAGATCGGATGAAGTCTTAGATGTCCTACGCGAAAATCATGCGACCCCACAGACCGGTCACTTAGATAGAGATAAAATCTTTGACCACATAAGACAAAATTACTACTGGCCAAGCATGACACGAGACATCAAAACATATGTGGAAGATTGTGATGCTTGTGTAAAAGTCAAATTCAATCAACACCCAGTGAAAGGACCATTAATGACGGGACCTCTCCTCGCGCCTTGGACGCAGTTATCGATCGACACAATTGGGCCTGTGACGCGATCAAAAAGAGGTAATATGTACGTAATTATGGTCCAGGACCTCTATACCAAATTTGTCGAATTGTTTCCAGTACGAAATCAGACTGGCAAAATCGTAGTTGGTATTTTAGATACGATATTCGACAAATGGGGGATCATCCCGGAATTAATAATCACAGACAATGGTACAGAGTATATCAACAAAGATGTTCGAGCACTTCTAACTGCGAAGAAAATTAACCATATCACCATGCCGTTAGCACACCCGCAAGCAAATCTGGTAGAACGCGTCAACAGGACATTGAAACATATGATCGCAGCGTTCATAAAGGACTCTCCGGTTGAATGGGATCGGAAATTGTCAAAACTCCAACTCGCCTACAATACCGTACCA
This sequence comes from Ephialtes manifestator, assembly GCA_963970395.1. NCBI lineage: Eukaryota > Metazoa > Arthropoda > Insecta > Hymenoptera > Ichneumonidae > Ephialtes > Ephialtes manifestator. The sequence continues at coordinate 2,809,501 of OZ019981.1, forward strand.
CATTCTGGTAGTAGAGTTTCACCTTTCTATTTGAACTACGCGCGGGAAGCGAAGGTGAGCCCGCAAAAGCACCCCATGGACAAAAGTCAAATAATTACTGACGATCTGGTAAATAACTGGGTAAAAAGAATAGCTCAATTTGACGAATTAACACATAAAGTAGAGTGCCATGTAAAATCACAATCCGATAAACGTCACGCCAAGATTAACTTAACTACGACCAATGAATTATGAATACGCCATATCGTTTTCTTGGCGACATTACTATTTTAGGCCTTATTTTGTTCTCCTCGATCAATTACAGTCGACTTAGTCATAAATACGTCACATTACTCTGTGACGACATAATTGTCTATTTGTTCCTCTCAGGTTCCTTAGCACAGAAAACCGCTTATCATAACTTTATGTCAATCCAATTATTCCCGAACCTACCCTTAAAGTGCAGAATCATTGCGTTGAGTAAAATTGTATTCGGAGAGACTCGTTCAAGGCATGAACTATAAATTGCGCGATTTTCGGTGCCACAATTGCAATCACCAACTAATGCCAATATCTTGCCTGTGACGTCAAGGTCTGGAAGGGGAGAGTGTGACAGGAGAATTTATATTGACAACTTTCCTCGACGTCACACGCCAGATTTGCACCTCGAGGGCTAACCGCGAAATAGAATTAGAATTGGATAGCGCATATTATATAAGAACCTACGATTCTGCGATTATTGTTAATAGTAACTGGAATAATTGTCAAACATTATAATACTTTGAATCATCCATGTCTCGGTTCAAATGAGCGAAACATCGACACACAATCTCATTCAACGGAGACAATAGAAGTACACAGCGCACGCGTCAACTTATTAATTTTTCTACGAGCCGGCCGAAGGGACGTATCGAGCGAGATCCACGACACTTCACGTTTCGTCACGAGAGCGGAAGGAAGTCAGCGCTCGAGGTTAAAGGACATAAATTCCTAGGCTTATTGTAGCACCTCTCAGTAAAACTCCACTTTGACGAAATAGTCAAAGTAGTGTTAAAATAGACAAATAGACAAAAGTATTGGTGGTAATTGTGCACTAAAGACAAAAGGACTGAGGAAATTTGACAAGAGACAAGGAGACGAAATTGTTGTCAAATAATCAATAAATTCAGATTGGATAAGATTCCGTGAGTACCATTATTTATATTTCATGCTTCCGAACAGATCTCTATTCTGATTCTGAAACTTTATTTCCTTGGGTCTTTCCATTACCCTCCCTGTGGATGTCCATCTCTATAAGAGCTAGTCAAGAGAAGTTATTAGATCTTTAAAACTAATTGGCGCCCTAAAACAATTTTCAGTTAGACAAAGAGTAAATTTAGAGCCTCGGCAGCCATTGACCCAGGCCGCGCCGAGTGTTAGCTTTATTTAGACGAAAATAATTAGTAAAATAAAATAAAGCTGTCTCAATACACAGCAATTCAACAAAATAAAAGAATTTATTAATCAAAGAATAAAAATAAGAATAATGACAGTATAGCCGAGAAGCGACGAATCTCACGCTAGTTCCCGATAACGTTCTACCAATAATTAACAATGTTAAGTTCTCCTTTAAGTTTCGCTCACACTCGACACATTACCAACATTCCTTCTGAGAACGCAATTCATACTAACACACTCAAATGCATTCCCTGGCCGATCACAGCGGCTTAAAAAATGCCAATACAACAAATCATTAATTCCACAAATCTAAAAGAGTTATCGTTAACCCTCACTCCATGTAGGGGGGTCGTTTTTGTCCTTAATGGTGCTACCAAAAAGTATAGGTAGGAAGGTTTGAGAATGCACGATGCCAGCTGTAGCAGTCCGTTGCACGCGGCACAGTGAACGAAGAAAATCGGAGCAGGACGTTTTCGACCCCGGTACATGGTTAACGTAAGTAAAAGTGACCTTTTTTGAATTTTTTTTTTTGAGCATATTTTGGCATTATAAACCACAAGAAATATGTTATAACTTATATATTTCATTTTACAGCATTATGGCAGTGAGAAACACCGAAGAAATGTATGCGCTCCGGAGGCAGCATGTTTTTTTGTAACGTAGTTGTATTATTTTCAATGTCAACAAATGTTATTTTGCCAACAATAACATGAATAAATTTAAAAAAATTATCTCTGACGTTGAGCGCTTCTTTCTCTTTAATACCTCGTTCTGACCTCCCGAAAACATACCTATGTTCCCGTAGTTGAATAGAGTATCTGGTTTAATCTCACACTAGTGTCATATTTTTTTCCTTAAAGAGCAACCTTTTTACTTGAAATAACCGGCTTTTAAACTTCGTTCCCATGATTTGTACTCAAATTAGAATTTAAAAAAAGCGTTTTTTCCACCCATTGCTTGATATTTGATAAAATATTTTTTGTTCATACAACAATATCTGAAAAATTCCTGTTCGCACTTTAAAAGGACATTCTAAGGATCAACCATAAATTTCTTCAGATTTTTCTATTAACAGTTGTGGGTCTGGTAGCGCGCCGCCGAAAACGACCCCGGTACATAGAATTAGGGTGCCGAAAACACCTACATGGAGTGAGGGTTAATAAAATATGGCCGAAGGATGTTACAATTATAAAAGAAGTAAACAATGGTAGTGCAGAACGAGAATTCGCTAACGATAACTATTCTATTGGACTCTAACACGGATTTTATTACTGAACTTAATCTAATAATTTACTGAAATATGCAAGACGATCAGAGACGAAATACAGTCGATGCTCTCTATAAATACGCTATATAGAGCCGGGTTTCCCCTGCGTTCGCTTTCTAAGATGTGTCTAAGATGTGTTCACGCTGTGAGACCAAGCTTCCACCACTACGGTGCAATTCTCTGCTCACGCACTCCCGCATTCTCGCGTGCCGGTTACGGGCGTGTTTTGTTTGCGGCTGTGATAGTTAGATATGGATAATAATTTTGTACTTCTCGTATGATTATGGCGCGACTAATATTTTGGTTGAAATTAACACCAGTGATACGTAATACAACGACAGACTTTCAACGATTAAATAGTCTCCAACTCTGTTTACTTTCATTTTTTCTCGAACGTCGGACGTATGCGCAGGAGAATACTATGTAATAGAGTAGCAGTAGCGCCCAGTCACGATCAGACAGAATCTCGTGTGAAGGCGACATTAATTTTCTTTTTTAACTTGGTGTCGAGTCGCTACCACGGCTCTTGATAGACGTTTTATATCTCTGTCTCTGTCTAACGCTCCGCCTACTGGAGTGAAGTGGGGGTATATCATTCATATAATCTCTCTCTCTCTACTATAACGCCCCAGAGCCCCGAGGGCGCGATTATACAGAGAGTAAACTGTAAATATGATTGCTTCGACTATTACAAAGCTGCTCAAGTATCCAAAATATACGGAGGCTTTTCCCGTATAGGAATTAAATGGACCGCGCGCGAAAACGTGCCGTCACGACGATATCTATTCGGGCTTGCTCTATTCAAACTCTAGACTTAAACCGGACAGCCTTAAGCCGAAGCCTCTCGAGGTATCTTCGCACAGAGCTCCGTCGTCCCGTTTGGTGAGATGTCGACATTTTTGCGTTGACGATGTGCACAGATCGGCAGAGCAACCACGTTTTACCTTGTCGATGTCCTACGCTTGAGTCCTTCATAATCGGACGCTCTCGTCCGCGCTAAACCTACTCCCCAAGCTCGCGCTTAACCGAATTTTTGACTTCTAGATCTTTCGATAGTTTGAATTCTTCGCACCTCGCGATATTGCGAGGCCGAGCGCTTTCTTGTCATAGATTTGAGACGGCCGACACAAGTGACTGTGCGGGAAAGTCACGACAACTCGAAGGGTGACGAGAATCAACACTGGTCCAGCGACATAGGGGAAGCTGCGGCATCATAAGACAGATATGAGGAGATTCAAGACGAGGATGGCTCAGGTTCCATCGGAAATAGCATAATGTAGAATTCGCCGCGGTGCGCACACTCAGAGAAATCGTAGTAGTACAGTCAACTATAAAGTGACACCTATTAATTTTTAGTCCATACAACTATTTTCATAGTTACAGTAATTATGAAAATAGTTATGGTAACTATTTGGTAGTGATAGTAACTATTTGACTGTTGTGGCAACTATTAAAAAATTGGTCGTATGACCTAAAAATGAAGATTTGTCACTTTATAGTTGCTAATGCCATAATTTTTTCTCAGTGCAGGCGATGAACCAGCAACTCTCACTTGCTATTGAAGCGGCGATAGCTCGCGGCCCGCCACACTACTATCGACGATATGTATTCAACAGCAGACAATATATATCATCAAGGGAGACGATATATACTATTCTACTGGTATTAAGCTTCTTCTGTTCTTCCCTCTTCTATGCAGCATCCCGAACTTGGTCCTCACGACCCTACCCCTCAATTACCTCATGTACCCGAGTTGCACCACGTCCGCACATGTCTGCTTGACGAAGAACCACCCATATATCTCCACCCCTGTTGTATACTCCTTTTTCAATCCCCCCCCAATCTCGACATCCTTCGAGCTGCACCGGCATGTACTTCGGATAGAACTTCTACAACGCGTAGCAAACTCGGCGGGAAAATTGATGTATATCTCTCTATATTATAAAAAGATCTCGCCGCCGCCGTCCCCGCCGCCGCCGCCGCCGTGTCAAGAATCGAGGGACTTAGAATAATTCGGGCTCAGGGCTTGGCTGAAGGGGGGGGCATCCTTCGGAGGTGGCAACCTTGGGTGGGGGGCGATTGCGAGCGCGCGCAGCGCGCGACCCACAATAAAATCCTAGTATACATATTGTTACGACCGAGCGAATGAATAAACCGGATATTTGTTTGTGGGGCGGATATTATTAATTACAAATAGTTCTATTTATCTTTAACGCTTTTGTTCGCACGTCTGCTCGCAGTCAAAGTCCTGTCAAGACTTTCTTCTGTCACGTTTACTGTGAAGTATATCAAGTATTCGTTTGTCGATCGTCATACCGTGTGTTCCTATAAGACCTAATCTCTATATTCATAACAATATATATACCTGTATTTATATAGCGGCGATATATGTGCACGTACTTCATGTGCCGCGCCTTGCAGGTACAAAAAATACCTATACGCCAAATGCTGCAAATATGGACCACCAATATCTTTTGGTCTAAAACTAGAAGTTTCGGATGATAATTCTACCTTGCAGGTATGCTAATTTGTTGGTATGAAGAAATTTGAGTATTTGTCAGAATTTTACAACCATTCAGATACAGACTGTGTGATAATTTAGTGAGTCTTTTAATTTGCAGCGGTTTGGACGTATAAAATATACCGATAAGATAAATATTGGAAATATGCAATATCAAAATCCTGTGGATTAACATCTGAAACGCCCAGTTTCACTTTGCGGGGATGCAAATTTATTGTTATAAAGAAATTTGATTATTTTCAAGAATATTCAAAATCTGGTTCGCTAGATTAATTTTACAACGCTCTAGGCATGGAATGTGTTATAGTTTCGGGCAAATGTTGCAAATATGAACCATAAAATCTTTTAGTCTGGATCTAGAAGCTCCGAATGGTGATCCCACTTTGCAGGCATGCAAAATTATTATTATAAAGGAATTCATATATCTGTAAAAATCGTAAAAATCTGGAATTGACGGTCAATCTTATCGTAGCTTAGGTACAAATTGTACGATAATGTGGTATACTGTAAGAAATATCTAGTGCAGGCAACTGTAATAAATCAACAGCAGGGTTAAAAAATATTAGCAATTTTTTCCCAGTTATCATAGCTTGCATAGCTATTTAATGGTCGAAATAGTTTCATGGTATTATAAAAAATTTCTTCTGGACTCTTGACAGTTTTTTTTTAATTTGGAAAAATTAAATTACAATAAAATTACATGTTTCATTTTTTGTTGACAGTTTTTTTTGCTTTAGATTCTTTGGTATCATTCTTCTAGAAGAAGAATAAGATTATACGTATGATAAAAACGCAGGTCTCGGTTGTGCTTACTACGATAGATGCTTACTGGCAGATGTGGATAATATGGGCTGTTCGCTGTGCCATAGTAACCACATCTGCCATAATTCTACATGTAGGCATATTATTTCATGAATGCAAGTGTGTATTCGCTATGTGTTGGTGGTAGTTTTCGCTGCAAGTTCTGAAGTAATAGTACATGAAGATCCAGAGCGTCGGTTGCATCCTGTAGAAGGCTATAACGAGCCCGAACTCGACTCTGACGGGTCGATGGCTTACAGTTTCGCCTTTCCATCGCTAGAACGACTGTTACCCTCTTCTTCGTTTCCTGACACTCATTCCCCCTTTCTCATTTCCTGACGTTCTTGACCTCTTTTCCAGTTTTATATTCCATCGTCCTAGTCGTTTCACTCTTTCATTCGGTCCTTAACCATGATCACTTCTTTCTCCCTCTTTCTATGCATCTCACTTTGACGTCAACACTATGCTAGCTATGAGCTATCCCTTTCATCCTCACCCCTTATTCAACCATGGTCTCTCTTTCCCTTTCGTTTACTCACATCTTTTCTAGTACTACTGCGACTGCTTCTGCGACTGCTACTGCTACTGCTACTGCTACTGCTACTGCTACTGCTACTGCGACTGCGACTGCGACTGCGACTGCTACGTTCCTCTTACAGAATCTATTTACCTGAAGCCATTTGTTTTGTTTTGTACCGTGGATCCTTTCTCACATAAATAATTGAAGCTCGTCCCTTCAAGCAACGCTGAAGTGTGCCCCTTTTTCTTCATCACCGACCCTGTTGCATTTTAGCTCTCGAACCTCTCGACCGGGGACATTAGAGCGCAAATATATTCGAACCTTAATCAATATTCTGTAGTATTTGTGGTGGTTTGGAAAGACTTGTGTACGTAAAAATTTACTGAAATTCAAGACCTCCTATGATTGGCTCAGCTGACCGTGTACGTAAGGCTGCAATTGGTGTCATGTAATGAATTGGTAAACTCAAGTTATCTTTTGGTAGTGCCATATTGATCACTGTAAATCTAAGTGTGTTACAAAATATTTAGTTCCGTATCCTTGTTAGTTTCAATACTTTACGTGCTTTTATGCCTTGTAGTGTTCTTATGTAAATGTGAGGTACCTTAAAAAGAACTACGTTTGTAATACACTTTGAATTACAGTAACTTTTGTGTCTGCGTTTAAAAAATATATAACGTTTGATTTTTTTAGTCTTAGAAATATTTTTGACTCTCCTATCAATTTTTCTCAACGTTCTGTACATACCACTAAAGGTTATAAAAAAACTAAGAACAGAATAATACGTTTAAGGGAGGCAAAAAATGTAATAAAAAGTGTCTGAACTGAGAGAAAATTTATGAAGGCAGAAAACAGAATTTCACACACAGTTAGACCAAGTCATTCCCGTTCGCCGAAAGGGCATCTCCGAATTTACAGATTTCCGTAGGAGACGGGAGCTTATCGTGTATGATATTTTATGCCGGGGTACATCGTAGAAAGGCATAGTCGTAGTGCTGGCGTCGAAACGCTCGAGTGGCCACGACACAAATTCGATATGACTCTCTTCGGCGTTGCGAGAGAGAGTTTCTTCCCGACTGAACCACGTTGACGATGACAACAAGAAACGGAGGAGGTTGGCGAAGATACCCACACTCTCCAACGCTTTCTCTCTTGCTTTCGCCTTCACGATACGACAAGCCAACAGGAAGTACCAGAGACGTGACGTGCTCCCCGAGATCCTCCAGAGATCTCTGCCTCCTCGTCCTCCTTTTCGTCTTACCCTTCCACCCCTCGCCCGCTTCCTCCTTCCCTTCCCATATTTTCGTGTCTCGATCTTCACCTACCCTTGTACTCTAGTAAGCTCTCTTCGTGTCGTCTCGCCTAACGTAGAGAGGTAGAATTGCCGCAGAGACAGGTCAGAAGATAGGTGAACAACGCCGGGAACCTGCTGGTGATTCTGTACACCATACACACTGCTGCAGACTACAACCGGTACTGGGACGTCGCACGAGATGCTACGATGCACATTCGAAATACCCTGAGGGATGTGCATTCCAGTTTGATCGCACTTGCCACGCTCATGTCTTCACAACGCTATAACATGACGAGGCATCGGCTTCCGCTCGTGCGTTCGGAGCAGAGACTCAATATAATGCTGCTGGTCTGAATATGACGCTCAAGACTCTTTCTGCAACGATATATGCAAGCTTTCAGTGATGTTTCCGAGTTTTCTTGACGCCGTGAGGGGAAAAACGAGTTTCAGTAAACATCGCATTTTTTTTATTTTTGCAAATGGCATTCTTTTATTTGACAGCAAATTAAAAAATGTCATTTTGGGTGAGTCTTTAAGGGGTGTATGAGGAATGTGTGGAGAATCTTTAACGGCGGGTTGAGAATAACAGTCATTTTTTTAGGAAGAGGGAGGGATGGTTTCGTGTTACGACTTGATGGAAGCAAAGGAAGGTTATACGATCGTTCTTCCCCCTGCAAACCATTGTTGTATGATGGAAGGCGAATAAAGAGAGAGTACTTTCAAAATTCAAGAGGATGGAAACTTGATCGTTGTCTAAGATGAAACAGCTTTTTTGGGACATGTAAAGCTGCCACGTATCCTATATTGAAAAGCAATATTAAAAATGCTATTTTTTGTTTTACATGCAGAGGCATGGACATGGAAGTAAAATGTTATATATTTAATATTGTAGGATATAGCTGTCTGTGAGTGTATCTGCCTACGTATGTGGTATATATATGTGTGTATATGTGTACAGATATGCAGAGTATCTCCGTATTTTAGTCTTCAATAAAAGAATAATTGCGCCGCGCTACATCTGTAAATATCAGTGGCCGATAATATATCGACCGTGTCAATTCTGGATGTCTTTACATACGAATTTGCGCAACAGGAACAAGATTGTAAGTCGCCCATCTATATGGAGACAGGTAGATTGGGTCGCTGACCAGCGCGGGCGAAGACTCCCACTCTTCCCAGTCGTCTGCGAACTCTCTCGAGAGCCTCGTGCGTATCGTTCCACGCTCGATTACAAGAATATTATAATCGGCTTCTTTTTACGCCATCCCCGTTGTACATCGGAATTTGTTAAATCAGTGTGTGTAAAAGGGAGAGTGCTCGCATTTAGGTATCGTATTTTTTTTAATTCAACGTATATGTAGCCCGGAAAATTAACTTCAAACTGGAGCACGCCGCTTAACCCGTGTATTACCCTTTAGGCCGGCTGGGCGCACACGTATAGTGCAGAAACTTTGTTAAACGTATTGCATATGACTGCATCATAATCTCACGCCCGAAGGAAGGGGAGCATCTATCCTTTTACGAGAAATTGCGGGAGACTAATCTCCACCGTCTTAAAGCCCATGGATGAAACATATATTTCGACCGTTGGAAGAGCGGCTCACGCGTGACGTCAACGGCTTTCCGCCTGAAATCTGTGCCCCGTCTGCGTCCTGGAAGCACGAGCGATCGGAGAGCAAATGCGAGCTAAGTACACGAGACGAATATCGTTGTTTGTGATAAACGGCTTCTAGTTACCTGTATATATATCCATGTAAACCACCGTTTTTATCATATGAGACCATTGACTCTCGAAAGTAAAATAATTAACGTTAACACATTATGGAATAATGCGTGCGATCGGTGATTAATGTAATTAAATTGATGACTATGAAAATGAAAGATATTAAGTGTTGAAGATCAATGAAATGCAAATTATGATGAAAACTAATGGTGCAATTTACTGGTGATTAATGTAATTAAATTGATGATTATGGAAATGAATGACATGAAGTGTTGAAGATCAATGAAATGCAAATTATGATGAAAACTAATGGTATAATTTACTGATGATTAATGTAATTAAATTGATGATTATGGAAATGAATGATATGAAGTGTTGAAGATCAATGAAATGCAAATTATGATGAAAACTAATGGTATAATTTACTGATGATTAATGTAATTAAATTGATGATTATGAAAATAAATGATATTAGTTGTTGATGACACATGAAATACAAGTTATGATTAAAACTAATGGTATAATTTGCTGATGATCAATGTAATTACTGAAAATGATGTATGAAATGGAATGAGGTTGAAAATAATTTAATAATGAGTTAGGAAATGGAATGCTATTGTTGGGTGATTATGAATGGAAGGTGTACGATAATCGGTTATGATATTAAATTTAATTGGTTATGGAAATGAACAGAGATGATGAATTATATGAATGAATAATTGATTATGTCACGATGAAAATTATGATATGCAATGTTTGAGGAGAAGGAATTTATTAATTTAATGAAGTAATACCGGACTGAATAATTTATTATGTGGAAATGAGTAACTAAATGCAAATGAACAAATAGTCTGCTGAAATTATATCTATCCAATAAAAAGGGATTTTCTGATTCCACTAGAGTTCGGAGAAAACGCTCGTTGTTATAGTGTCCATAATCCTCATGCCCTCCAAATAAACTGGTTCAAACAAAACCTTGTTTACATAAAGGATTAGAGACTTATTACATGGAAGAGTGATGAATATGAAAGATTTATTACTTTTGAAATATTTATTACTTTTGTAGGATTTATGACAAGAGAGATTTATTACAATATGTTACGATGATTATAAATGTGGGAGATTTTTTAATGAAAAACTTGATCAATCATAATTGAAAAGTTAACACTCTTCTGGGTGCACTGAGAGAAGAATTTGTTAACAGTTAACAATTCAAGTGTTAAATATGGCGAAACGAAACATTTAGTTGTTGGTACTAAATGTATGTTGAGCCAAATAAGATTTGTTAACTGTTAAAAAATGTCAGCGAGTTTCATTTGGGGCAATGCAATGTTATTTATCTCAACTGAGATTCGATAAGAATAACTAAATGGTTAATTTTGCCATATCCAACACTTGATTTGTTAACTGTTAATAAACTTTTCTCTCTTTTAACTTTTCTCTTTTTCAGTTTTTCCTGGCAGTTTGGTAATTTGCGAGAAATGTCCTATCAGCCTTTTAAAATGCAGTAAAACCTTAAGTTTGTTTTTTCTTTCCCTCATTTTTGGGCCCCCGAAAAGTCTCAAATTGCGCAATTAGCTTGAATGTTATATTTTAGTTTAAATAGTATATTACACTGCAAGGGCAGAAAGTTGAGATTCCTGCACTGCGAGCAATGATGCCCGAGGCGTAGCCGAGGGCATCATGGAGTGCAGTTCAGGGCTCTCAAATTTCTGCCTGTGTAGTGTATACTATTTTTCTTTATACTTGGCCGAAAGTACCAAAAAAATTGCATTTATGTATTGAAAGATATTGATGCCTGCCCCGACATTTGCGGCACGAGCGAAGCGAGTGTTGCTGGTCGGGGGCAGGCATCAAATCAAATACATCTGAATAGACACTACTTTTCTAAAAAATATTAATTTGATTATGGAAGCCTAATTTTATTAGTATGTTTTCGAGGATATATCACTTACTGATTTATCTTAACTGTTAAACTTTCGCATACATCAATTGTAAATAAACTTTGAGGTTATGCAGGCAAGATGTATAGAGTATTAATGCGCGCGAATAAGTTACTACTCCCGTTGTATAGAGGGCACGTGTATAGCTTGACCAACACATGAATGACATGTGTATAAACACAGTGAGCGACTCTTCACTTTCGGCCGTCTTGTGTATGTGTGGGCCGGTCTCAGTGCACGAGTAATTTCTTTCGGCCAGCTGTCGCAGAGCGCATGCGCGTCTCTACCGAGACATAAAAGTTAGCCTTTCTGCCGTGATATCGCGGCAGGAGGGACGTTCTTTCGGCATAGAATGAAGAAAAAAAGTTTAGTCACTTCGATGCTCTCATAGCTTCACATGTTGATCGTAGGAATAGAAAGGGACATCAACACTGTCGAGTAACTTCAACCCATGTGCGAATCTCAAACGGGCGGTGTCTTGGCACAGTGCCATTGCCAAGATTGCCGGTACTGGCGCCCAGTTCTGGGGACATACGGATCTATATCTGTCTCAATGCTGCGGCAACTCGGAAATCATAAAACCGGTCCTACGCTTATTCCATACTGCCGACACGGTACTGATTGACAGTACTGGTTAAGTCTATGATGGCGAATGTTGGACCAGTGTTAATTCATAGTACCCATTCCGTACTGTAAATTAATTCTGGACCAATGCTGGTGCAATACTGGTACTGGACCAATGCTGGTACAATGTTGGTACAATGCTGGTACAACACTTCGCCAGAACCACCAGTCAGTACCGCGCCGATACCGCGGGACAAGCGTTGGACCAGTGTTATCATTTCAGAGCAGTCCCAGTATTATGCCCGTAAATCATCCGATACCCATGGGTGACTGGTGGTTCTGGCGAAGTGTTGTACCGGCATTGTACCAACATTGTACGAGCATTGGTCCAGTACCAGTATTGCACCAACATTGGTCCAGAATTAATTAACAGTACGGAATGGGTATTATTAATTAACACTGGTCCAACATTCGCCATCATAGACTTAACCAGTACTATCAATCAGTACCGTGCCGACAGTATGGAACAAGCGTAAGACCGGTGTTATCATTTCCGAGTTGCCGCAGCATTGAGACAGATATAGATCCGTATGTCCCCAGAACTGGGCGCCAGTACCGGCAATCTTGGCACAGTACCCTTGCCAAGATTCTCACCTGGACCCAGCCCAGTTTGAGATTCGCACATGGGAAGATATTGTATTAATTACCTAAAGATGAATCACACAGATTTTAAAAAAATTGAATTCTTCGCAAAAACTGAAGATTTTTTTTAAATTTGAAAATAAAAAACGTCATGAAAAATTATAAAATTTTTTCTGTTTCTCGTAGGTCAGTATTTGGATGGGCGCCACGGTTGAAATTTTTGGAATCCCGTAAGAATCAGTACTTGCATGGGCGAACGCTCCGCATCCGAGCTGTTCTAAGTCCTTCAAGTTCAGTACTTCAATGGGGCCTCACGGCCGAATTTTTCAATGTCCCTCAAATTAATATTTTACATATTTCGGTCACATGAATATAGCCTTGACGCATTTCTTTTCTTTTAGTATACTTCAAATAGACAATAAAAATAAAATTCTTATAAGATATCAATGGCTGAGTAGGCTAAGGCACCCGACAATCATCCAGAGGTTCCAGGTTCGATTCTCACTAAGAACATGTATGTTTTCAGCAATAAATATGTACACTGAGAGAAAAATACATGGTTAAAGAAGCAACAATACTATACTTTTACCATATAATAGTTTACTATTACCATACAATATAATTCCCAGGAGCGCCGATGATATTTTATAGTAATGACAATGATAAAAATTATAGTTGCAAACATAATTATAGCTCAATAAAACAAATACATAGTATCCTGTAAAAATCGATATGATCGGGTATCCTGGGAACTATATCAGTATAGTCGGCTCTACCATTCTGCTATATATTTTTCTTAGTGTACCGATTAATACAACAACTCCGAATATCTAACTAAAAGTGCAAGATTCATTATCATTAATTATTTTGTAATTATTTTTTTTAGTTTTTTTAGCATTAGTTGCGGAAGACTGGACAGGCCTAGTATACAGCCCTGACCAAATTTCTGCACGGGGCATATGTATACATACGGTGCATACAACCCGCGCAGAAAAAAAGTAGTCCGGGATGGAGTCTCGGATGGAGTCCAGGATGGAGTCCAGAATGGAATCTTGGCAGTCCAGGATGGAGTCCCGGATGGAATCTTGGCAGTCTAGGATGGAATCCAGGTTGGTGTCCGCCGACTCCGTCTTTTAATCGGATCCCGGAGTCGGCGGACACCATCCTGGACGACCTGTGAATCTCTGCTGTCCTACGGCAGAATCCATCCTGGTGTCCATTATGGATTATCACCTGGACTGTCTTACAGTCCATCTCGGACTCCATCCTGGACGACCCGTGAATCTCGGCTGTCCTATGGCAGAATCCATCCTGGTGTCCATTATGGATTCTCACCTGGACTGTCTTAAAGTCCATCCCGGACTCCATCCTGGACGACCTGTGAATCTTGGCTGTCCTATGGAAGAATCCATCCTGGTGTCCATAATGGATTCTCACCTGGACTGTCTTACAGTCCATCCCGGACTCCATCCTGGACGACCCGTGAATCTCGACTGTCCGATGGCAGAATCCATCCTGGTGTCCATAATGGATTCTCGCCTGGACTGTTTCGCAGTCCATCCTGGACGATCCGCGAATCTCGGCAGCCCGGTAGTAGAATCCATCCTAATGTCCATTATGGATTCTCGCCTAGACTGTCCCGCACTCCATCCCGGACTCCATCCTCGACGGTCCGCGAATCTCGGCTGTCCGGTGGCAGAATCCATCCTGTTGTGCATTATGGATTCTCGCCTGGACTGTCTCGCAGTCCATCCCAGACTCCATCCTGGACGATCCGGGTGTCCACCTTGGGCACTCTGGTGTCCAGACAATCCATGTTGGACCACTCTTATTACGTCAACGGAGGGTAATCCTCTCGTGTGTAGTCGAACTCAAAACAGCTTTCCAGTCTTATATACGCTCAGGCTTCAAGTCACTTGCGAGAAACGCTTCGACCGCTCGCCATCTAGCGGAGCATTGTGTATCGGTGTTTCGCATGATGCCACTAAATGGCAAACGGACGCACCGTTTCTCGCAAGTGACTTGAAGCCTGAGCGTATATAAGACTAGAAAGCTGTTCTGAGTTTGACTACTCACGAGGGGTCTACTCCCCGTTAACGTAGCAAGAGTGGTCCAAAATGGATCGCCTGGACACCAAGGTGCCCAAGGTGGGCGCGGTCTGGTCCTGGTGTCAACCTCCTGGTGGACACCCGGATCGTCCAGGATGGAGTCCAGGATGGATTCTTCCGTCGGACAGCTGAGATTCCATGGACCGTCCAGGATGGAGTCCGGGATGGACGGCGAGACCGTCCAGGCGAGAATCCAAAATGGGCACCAGGATGGATACTGCTATCGGACAGCCGAGATTCGCGGACCGTCCAGGATGGAGTCCAGGATGGACTGTAAAACAGTCCAGGTGAGAATCCATAATGGACACCAGGATGGATTCTGCCATAGGACAGCCGAGATTCACGGGTCGTCCAGGATGGAGTCCGGGATGGACTGTAAGACAGTCCAGGTGAGAATCCATAATGGACACCAGGATGGATTCTGCCGTAGGACAGCCGAGATTCACGGGTCGTCCAGGATGGTGTCCGCCGACTCTGGGATCCGACTAAAAGCCGGAGTCGGCGGACACCATCCTGGACTCCATCCTGGACTGCCAAGATTCCATCCGGGACTCCATTCTGGACTGCCAAGATTCCATCCTGGACTCCATCCTGGACGCCATCCGAGACAATTCCTGGACTACTTTTTTCTGCGCGGGAATATGTATATCTTCATTGATATTCAGTGTATGTTCGATGTACATGAATAAGTGTCTCTTTTACAGATACATTTCATATACATTTGATGTGATATCAAGTACACACGTATATACATCAGACATTGTGTATCCACAAATGTTAATACGATGTATATGAAATGTGGGTGAAAATGCTATATGGGAAGATAGTGAGTATTTTAGGCTTTGAAAATCGGGGGAAACATTGCAGAAAGCTTTTGATCGATACATTCGCTACTTTGCCAGTGACATTTATTTGAGCAATAGTTGATGATACGCAGCACATGGATAAACCATTAGTTCGCGATAAATTGGCCAAGAACCCAAGAATTGATAGACATCCTGAACCTTGGTTAGTAACTTGGGACGTCAACAATCGTTTCATCAACCTCTAGCCGATCATTCTCCGATTCTGTTAGATCATGGCATGGAAGTTAGCAACGTTGATGCAACGAAATCGTCGTTAATGTTTTTTTCTGCATCTTACAAGGGTCCCTGATAGGTCAATCATGGTTTCCTATTTGTTACGCCATTTAAGAAGATGCTGAAGTTATTTTACTCTAATCGATCGTGCGGAACAGTTCCCATGGACGAAAAACTGTATTTATCGCCAGTTTCTCTTGACTGTGTGGACGATCTCTATTAGCTGATTTTTTTTTTATTTCTGCTACATTATCAGTGAAGTTACTCAAATTATTTCGTGCTAATCGACGGTGCAGAAAACTTTTGATAGCCGAGAATCGGTATGAATTAGGACTTACGTTTTTTCAGACTCCGTGGAGGATCTCTGTTCCGTGGATTTTCAGAATCTCACGGGCATCTCTGTTAGGCCAGAAATTATTTTTCTATTTGCTGTAAATTAAAGAAGATACTAAAATTATTTGACTCTAGTCGATCGTGCGGAAAACTTTCAATGGACCAAAAACTGTACTAATCGTCAGTTTCGATTTTCTCCTGAATTTAAGGACGATCTCTGTTAGCTAAATTATTTATTGTATGTCTGCCCGTGTAAAAAAATCGTCAATGTAGAGTGGCGATAGATTTACGAAGAGATATCTACAAAAAGTTCACCAACTAGGACGATTGTAGATTAGCATATAGATTTTTTATGTAATCATCAGTCTACATTCTAGTCTACGATCGTTCCAGTTGGTGAACTTTTTGTAGACGTTCTTCGTAGATTTATCGCCACTCTACATAGACAATTATTTTTTACACGGGTCCTACAATATTAATGTACGTACTCAAATTATTTTGATGGTTCGGAGCGATTACGGTTTCGGAGCAATCACGGAATCTGAAAAAAGCGTAAGTGCTTATTCGGACAATTTTGGGCTGTCAAAAGTTTTCCGCATCATCAATTAATGCAAAATAGTTACTGCATCGTCAACTATTATGTAGATGATGAACAACGAATGTTTCACCTAATAGAGATCCTCCACGGAGTCTAAATAAATCGTAAGTCCTAATTCAGACTGATTTACGGCTATCAAAAGTTTTCCACATCATCAATTATCGCAAATTAATTTGTGTAACTTCCCTGATAATGTAGCAGAAACAAAAATAGTATATTGAGACCCGAGGGAGGGAAAACACATTTCTCGTGCGTGGGAGTTGCAGCACGAGCCGACGGCGAGTGCTGCATTCACACGAGCTGAGAAAATGTTTTCCTCCCGAGTATTGCATACGATTTGACGCTACAAGCCGAGGAAAGATAGTTTTTAGTGCGCGAAGGGCAATTCCAATTCGTAAGTAGCGATCTCAAGAACTTCTACATACTAAATGTCATACACTCTAGTCACTTCTATGGCAGAGAAAAGTCTAATAAAGTCGACCATTTTTAAATTCAAAACGTAGATAAACTAACATTAAAATTGGTTTTAGGTATTCGAAAAATTCACTATGCCTCACCTCACTCGTTATTTGCTGTTTATTATCCCCGTTACTGTCTGATATGCAGCTATTATGGAATTAATGCACACGACATTGATGTAGTCGGTTTACAATATTAATAGAACATTATTGTTAATATTACTGCATAATGCTCTATCGTAAAAGATCCTCCTTGAAATTAATAATTCATTTCCATATTATTTATACTGTACATATATTAGAATATATTGGATATATTGGCTTTAGAAGTTAGGGTAGGGTCTCGCAGCGCAGTCTGGTCAGGCAACCTGATCATGCCTATGTGTGACATTCCGATTGAAGGCGATATCAGGTTGCCCTAAATGTGTCTTACCAAGACAGCACGATAGACCGATAACTCGTTAACATAATTTCAATTCAGGTAATTTGCATTTAGTGTAAAACATTAATCGTTTCTAAGTAGATTAGATTATAGATATAATTTGATGATCCCGTGATGGTCAAGAAGAGGTCAGGTTATTCATGACCTCTAAAGTATTTAGATGGATCCGATTTAGGTACCAGAAATATTGTTACGACCGAGCGAATGAATAAAGTGGATATTTGTTTGTGGGGCGGATATTATCAATTACAAAGTGATCTATTTATCTTGATCGCATTCGTTAGCACGTCTGCTCGCAGTCAAAGTCCTGTCAAGACTCTCTTCTGTCACGTTTACTGTAAAGTATATCAAGTATTCATTTGTCGATCGTCATACCGTGTGTTCCTATAAATCCTAATCTCTATATTCATAACAATATTTTTAAAAATTATAATGATCTACAACAGGTTGAAACTTGTATTACGACGATTGTGCTTCATTATAAATTGTCTTTGCTTCTTTCGTACATATGAAACCATCGCAATTTCGTAAAGCAAATTTCTCCACGCCTTTATTCGATCATCCGTCAAGACATGTGCAGTTTGTGTTCCCAAAAGCCATTACCGATTAAACCCGTCATACTATCCCTGGCGCCATAGTTGTTTACGTTAGAACAGCATCGCGACCGCATAGAGGTTAGAAATTTCACGACCATTGGATAGACACGAGACTGCTTGTGCAATATAAAGTTAAGCAGTTTGATACGCAATTCCCTCCTACCCAAGACTGCCATTCGGTGAAGCGTCGGGACTCAATCCGCGCGGTACTTTCAAAACAAATCCCTTAGGCCATAATCCTCCAATTCAATGCATCGATGACGTACCACAGTCTTTCGATCACAGACTTAAAGGATATATAAAATGTCTTACTTATACGAACAAAAGATGTTCTTTCGATATGACGCCGAGGGGGAGAATATAATCGATGCTTCATCTTTCAGACAGCCAACGAGCTATCTGTTGCTGCAATTTGACAGCGTGGATATATTTTTTCATATTTATGAGAAGACCAGCTACGAGAAAGCTGGTAGAATAAGATAACATATAAGAGGCACATTTTCTTATTGTGCCTTGTGATGAAGAATTGTTAACCCTACAAATATTTCTTGTTCATACAGACAATTCTCCTGTGGGTACACATTAAAAAATAATTATGTAAAAGCTTTTGTAAGTAACAAACGTCCGATGTAGGAATTGCCAGTACTCTGCTAGAGCTGCCCACACGCCCGTATTGTGGCCCAGAATTCATGCTAGTTCTTAACCAGCACCAACATATCTGTGCGGTGCCAACGCTCGCCCCAATCAAAATCTTTACAAGACCAGTATTGGGGTGATAACACGGGTCTCAAATTTAGCATCGACATTGGTCCGATATTGAACCGTATATATATCCTATTCCGGCAAATAATTCTGTTTTGGTACTGGCGAACAGTGCTGGGTCTGTATCCGAAAAATATATTGTGTCGAATGACATTTTCTACTGATTGCCAAGAGTCGTGGCGGTACCTGATATGTACTGAGGCGACACGTGGCAAATTATTGGGGATTGATGTTGGCTCAAGTACTGAAAACACATCGGCACAATCATGTCTACTGCTGGGTGCATTTTTTTCTAGAGGCACATTACCGGTATGATGTTCCGGATCAGCTTTTCGGCGAAACGATGGAACATTCCTGTTCTCATGATGCGGCCGTAGGTTCATAGGCGGTCACCTATCTAAGTATTAACTTTTAGAGTCATTCCGGTGGTCACTTATCCAACTACTGACTGTCAGAGTCAGCCAGGTAGTCACCTATCATCGTACTGACCCTCAGGTCAGTCAGACGGTCATCTACCCAAATAATAATAAACTAATTGGCGTAAACAATGAAACAATTCACGAGTGTGTCAAATCTGAAATGACAGAGGAGATTTTTAGAATTCATACATTTTTATTGGTTAAGGTGTTCCTATGGACGCCCGCTACGCGGGTGTTAGAGGACCAGATATCAATAGTTTTCCGTGCAAGACCAACAATCGACGCGTTGGTGCGAGAGGGAGCGGTAACCCGAAAATGCATGAGTCAGAGAGAGAACGGATACTTTCTCTGATGATATCTCAAAAATAAAGTGGACAATTGACTGGAAATTTGGACAAAAGTTGGGTAAGAAAATTCTCTTCACTTAAATTCTTCTCTTAAATTGGAAGTGACATAAAAGATTGCAGAAATTAAACATTTTAATGTGGTCACACACTTTTTTTCTGTAAAGATGACAGAGAATATTACGAAAATGAAAATTTATAAAGCATGTTATGTTTGTACTCTATGTGTAAAATTTAAAGATTTTTTCTGTGGCCATCTATGTCCAAATACTTTAGTTTTTACTGTGTAACAATTGAAACTTTTTTTAACCCATCTAAATATTTTTTGCTCACTCAATATGTCTGCACGTTCGCGAACCATATATGGTTAGGTGTGGTTCAGCCATTGGTCGAGTTGGCATGAAATGTATCATAAATTTGTAATAGATAGCTAATAAAGCTTGATTGGAAATCACGACCACTAGTACACGGAAAGAAAAAAGTAGTTCTGGGTTCCAATTGCAGCATATGCTGTGCCGCGTGTTGGTTACTGACACTAAATCGGAATCGCAGTTTCAATTTTTTTCGATTAGTAGTAAAAATAGTACGTATAACCAACAACTTGGTTCCTGCAACTATCACGGCTGCAATCCAATCCAAATGATTCGTTAGGCCAACCAACCAGTGAGTTGAGGTTATGATCTAGCACGTGAGATTAGTGAGATTAGTGAGATTAATGAGATAGCACGTCATTGTTACTATCGCTATTTTACCAACGAGGTTATAGTTTCTTCAACCTAACAAGTAGTTGGCGCTATGCTAACTATTCCGATTGGTTGTCGGGACCGATAAATCAGATTTCACAACTACTTTATTCTTTCCGTGTAATTTTCATAACAGTCTTTTCATCGATGTTTTCAACATTTGTAAAGACTTTATGTAGATATATTAAAAAAATCATCACATACAAAATAAATTGAAATAATGAAAAACGGAGCTTCAGAAAAATTATTTAGAGGTCGCTCAACGACAAAAATATTCTCGAATTAATTTTTAATTTTTTTAATTTTACTTCGCTCAACGAAGTAAGTCGTTTTTTTGTGGTCGCGAAAAACTTCGTTTTATGCGCACCAACGTACGTTTGTAGTTCGAACTATATTCCAATGCCGCGTGATGGCGCTGGCCCTTGTTGTTTGTAACGCTTTCGGTCTTTTTTCGGCGCGAGAATTTAAACGAAGAACCAGCACGTTAGTGTGGCAACCACCGATGTCCGTTCCACGTTAAAGAGCTGAAGCTCACCTCGTCCGGATCTAAAATGCTTAAAAATGACTCAAGCACAGAATATCCAAATAAATCTCGCACAATTTATTCTTTAATACCAAAGTTTACAAACTATCGAATGACTCGATGAAGCTAAGAAAATGTATTAAGGGTAGCCCCGACGCGCGCGACTGCTCGTAAGAATCTGTCTGAGTCTCTTTTAAACTCGCGGGGCCCGCGTTATGTTCGTGGGTCAGAGGTTACGCCCTTAGCCAATCAACCCTCAGTTTGGCGTGGACGCTCACCCCCACGCGCGAGTGTCCAAGATACTCGCTTCGATCGAAGCGGATCTGAAGAACCGCAAAATAACCGAAGAGTGACCGGTCGTTATGGAACAAAAAATCACTCCAGAATAACCCAGAAGGAACCTACTGACCGGCGGGTAACCGTAAAGTGACCCGTAATGAACTCAATGTTCCGTTTCGGGTCTTATATGAAGATCTTTCAAATAACCGAAAAACAACTTTTAACAAACTGTCGGTTACTTCTGCGTTACTTTAAAGTTTGTTTTTGGTTAAAACATTGGCCGCAGTGCAGTTGCAATCGGGTTTTTTTTTTGTTCCAAAATAATGGTCGCTTTGTCGGTTACATTACAGTTGTTTTACGGTAAAACAACTGGAAATGAACCTCATAATGACGGTTACTTGTATGTGACCGTAAAGCAACCACAAAATGATGGTTGCTCGGATCCGCTAGGGGAGCGTCCACGTCTCCCTGAAAGTCGCTTTCTCTATGTAACTGCTAGTTTAAAACCACATGGCCTTCCATTGAAGGGCGGTTGGAACTTTAAAGTGTGTCTGGCTGCAAGACCCGATTTTCTATAATTTAGTTCCTTTTACTGACTATGCATGTGGCAAACGCTCTACTTAAGGATTTCACTTTTTCGCATGTGCCCACCACTTGACTCGACATGTCTCGACTTTTACTACTTTAACTCCATTTCGAGGAACGCAGAAAGATTCTTTTACAACAGCACGTTTCGTCACAGCGTGATATTTCCGTTTAACGTACACTACGCATGTAGTGTGCGTATTTCAGTAGTAATATAAAATACATTTATTATTAAACATAGTTCAATATATATATAAGTAGAAATAGTCGGCTCGCTCCAGCCGTAGGGATTAATCTCTCTGCTTTGAGACTTTTGAATTTACCGCGTGCGGACTCGCGGAGTTGTTGCACTCGCGGCGCTGTCGCGGGTTGCGTATCAGAATCCGTTACATGTTTGGTTCGAACGTATGTTGACATACTACAATTGTCGGATAAGATAATATGAGGGGTGTAAGATACAAAATTGAAAAAAAAAATCCTTTTGAAAATGGATCAAATTGTTGAGCGACCTATAAATAATTTTTCACAAGTTTCATTTCTTGCGAAAATTGTTTTTTCACCGAAAACAACTATTTACTGGGTGAGACTAAAGACCAAAAAATAGTGCTCATATTTGGGCCATCTTATAATAGTTATATACTATTATATATAATTGTATATAATTATTAATAAATTAATTCCAATTGTTATTGAAATAATTAATTTCCACCCAAAAATGTTTTTTCAAAACAAAAATGGTACGCCAAGTATTAAAAGTGTAACCAGCCCATAAAAAAAATCACTTGAAAACAAAAAGTTCTTCGCTGAAGAATCTTTCGCAAAAACAAATTTCTTTCAAAAATATTAAACCGAATCCTATTAGCCATGTCAAACCCCTTGGTAGATATTCAACAGATGAAGATGTTTTTCTACAAAAAAACTTGGCGTGCCTGTGACTAGCTCCCGTACATAGTCCGTTGGAGTAAGTGCGGGAGAAGACAATTTTTAATTATAATATAACTATATTTTCGCTGCTAGCTATTTCGTAGGTCTCATCGTTTGGGATTATACTCCTTTTGATTTAACAAAGGTTTTTTAAGGGTCCAGTTTCAACTCGGGATGTATTGGTAATAATTTATTAACTAAGTCCTTGGGAATTCTTATGTCGTCTAATAAATGTTGAAAAGTCATGTATTCTGCAGCGGTTCGGTTTTCTGCTCTTACGACATCTGCCGCCTTTAACTTCATTTGGTTATTCATTCTTTCTGAAACTGATCTTTTTCAGAACATTCATAATCATTCAACGAATAATCATAATTGGAGACACGCTGTCCTCCCGTCCTGATTTCAATCGACTATGTACGGGACCTAGTCGCAGGCACGCCAAATTTTTTGTAGAAAAACATCTTCATCTGTTGAATATCTACCAAGGGGTTTGACTTGGCTAATAGGATTCGGTTTAATACTTTTGAATGAAATTTTTTTTTGCGAAAGATTGTTCAGCGAAGAACTTTTTGTTTTCAAGTGATTTTTTTTTATGGGATGGTTACACTTTTAATACTTGGCGTACCATTTTTGTTTTGAAAAAACATTTTTGGGTGGATTTGCTGTCTTTTTGAACGTCAAAACGTCATGAAATAGTACATTATGCTACAAGGGAGGGAAGAGCGCGATTTTCACCGAGCGCGAGGTAAGCTGCCCGAGCGAAGCGAGGGCTGCTCGAGTGAAGCGAGGGCTGCTCGAGCACGAGGTGAAAATTGCGCTCCCTCCCGCGTAGCATACGATTCTTTTCTTCCGTTTGCGTTGAAATATGACGTGATTTCTGTCGCTGAAAAGCGAGAGGAAAAATTCGACCATACCTGGCCGTGAGCAGTGTACATGGGCAGCGGGAAGATATACGAGGCAAAACTCGCTCGGGCATCGTGGCCCCTGTTTTTGCGCGCTTCGAGTTTCGCAGCGCGAGCGTCGCGGTACGCGGCGGTCCCGCTGGGAACCTCGATGCGCGGAGTATTGAATATAAGTGTTTCGTACGATGCCACTAGATGACGAGCGTTCGAAGCGTTTCTCGCAAGTGACTTGAAACCTGAACGTATATAAGACTGCAAAGCTGTTCTGAGTTCGACTATACACGAGGGGTTTACCCTTCGTTGACGTACCGAAATTTACTGTCTCGACACCAAGGGAAAGTAACAACAGGTTTTGCTCGATTCCTCTGAAGAATTTCATTAAAAATTTTGCAACGATTTTTCTATTTAATGGACGGAATCTTCCCACGATTCTCTTAAACACGCTTTTCAAGCTTCTTTCGAAGATTCTTTAAAAGATTCTCAGTACGCTTTTAGATGGAAAGAATCTTGAAAAGAATCCTGGAAAGAATCTTGCTCTGGCTCCTATGCGTGATTCTTTTCAAGATTCCTGTAAAGATTCTTTCAAGACTTTTTTTAAGATTCTTTAAAAGATTCTTCACAAGATTCTTTTTTTCTACGCGGGTATGAACATTACCGAATATTAATATTCATATTATTATTAAATTTATATATTACATAATAAAAATATGTTATAATATTAATTATATTGGTAATATTTTATTAATATTAAAAAAAGAAAAAAAGTGATTCCTTCACAATTACAATTTTTCCGTGATGCTCCCTGAGAAGTGATGTGTGGGGATTTGAACCTAAGACCTATCGACCTACCTAACTACCTAACTACCTATCTACTTAAGGACGTAGACGCTAACCACTTGACCAAACCGACTATATGTCTTGTCGGCTCCGGGGTTACTGGGAAAACAATCCGATATGTAAGAGGTGTTCCAAGAATTGTTGATGTCACGGTCTCGGACGCTACGATCACCGCGAGGCGGCATGCAGTGAGCGCGCAAACCTCCGTGCATCCGATGACCTCTAGTCCTGCTTTGGGTTTTGCAACAAATTCGAAAGCTTCTGGGTCGCATGGTCTGAAGAAAAAAAACTAATTTCTGGACGGGACTTGTCGCTGTTTTTTCAAAATGTTCGAGGTCTTCGGTCAAAGCTTCGTGACATAAGGGACATAGCGTTAACTAGTAGTTATAGTATTATTGTTCTTGTCGAAACGTGGCTCTCGCCCGATATTAGTAACTCTGAGCTAGGGCTGCGTAATTATGTTGTTTATCGATGCGATCGTTCGGCTGCTACGAGTGCGAAATCACGAGGCGGTGGTGTTTTAATTGCAGTGCATCGTTCAATCGCAGCAAAGGCACTGCCTTGCTCTGTTGCGTCGGTGGAGTGCATTTTTGTTTCGGTGCAGCTTAAAGTCTCTCCTTTGCTGATTGGAGCAGTGTACATTCCGCCTGCATCACATATTGATGTTTACCACGGTTTCTGTGATTCGGTTGAGCGGGTGTTCTGTGCAGCGGGTGATACACTTACGCTACTTTTAGGGGACTTTAATATTCCTGGTTATATAGACTCTTATGCATTACATTCGGGTGCTGTTATAGCGCCTAGTTCGCCGCTGTGCGCCATTCATGAATTGACTGCGTCTCTTAATCTTGAGCAAGTAAACAGTGTACTAAACGATAGAGATAGGCTACTAGATCTAATTTATACTGATTTGCCCTGTACAGTTAGTGTCGCGCAAGATTATGTCTCTCCAATTGACCCACCCCATCCGCCACTATTACTCTATCTCAAGACCGATGCGGAATTTTTGCCAGAGGATGGTGTGGAGGCGCGTTTCTACGACTTTGCGAATGCTGATTATGCGGCTATCACTAACTATCTTTCTGCCGTTGACTGGGATGTTTTTTTCGATGATGCCGCGAATATTGAGCAAGCTGTTGAGTTTTTCTACTCGAAACTAAATCATGCCATTAAAACGTATGTACCGCTAGTCACGATTCGCCCCTCCACGTATCCTAAGTGGGTCAGTGCTGAATCTCGTAAACTAATTTATAAGAAGAAACTGGCGCACATGCTATTCAAACGCGCGGATTCTGCCGTTCATTTAGACCATGTTGATTCTGCTCGTCTATATGAATCATTTAAACAACTACGTTCTCAATGTGCTGCGAATCTTAAGTCCGACTATCTTAAGTATTTAAATTGTATAGAGGACTCCCTATGCTCCTCACATAGTACTAAACCGTTTTGGAACCACGTCACCAATGTCAGGAAATGTGTGGGTCTACCAGCCTGCATGTTTCTGGATGATTTTAGCTCTGGCAAACCGAACGAAATTGCAGAAATGTTCGTGTCTTTTTTCAGTAGCACTTTCTCTAAGCCTGCTGTGGATATCCCTGATATTTGTGACATTCCTGGTCGTGGTTCCATCGATATCTCCGCATTATCGTTTACTGAGTCTGAGGTGCGTAGAAGACTGGCTGGGATCGACACAAATAAGGGGATGGGGCCAGATGGTATTCCTCCTGCTTTAGTAAAGGCATGTTCCACGGTTCTTACGAAGCCGCTAACTCGTATCTTCAATTGGTCGCTTTCATCGGGATCTTTTCCTAGATCCTGGTGTGTCTCCTATGTCACACCGATTCATAAGCAAGGAGATCCTGGGAATATTCGTAATTACAGGCCGATCGCTATGCAGCCTTGTTTTTCTAAATTGTTGGACTCTCTTGTTTCGGATGCCCTTATGGCTTTGTCTGAGAGTTACATAATTCCTGAACAACATGGTTTCTGTAAGGGGCGTTCCACTGTGACAAATCTTTTATTGTATACGAGTTATTTAGAGCGTCGGATCGAGGATGGCCGCCAGGTTGATAGTGTCTACACGGATCTATCCAAAGCGTTCGACACGGTCGATCACGGCATACTCCTGGCGAAACTTGAGTGCTTGGGTATTCGCGGGGCTTTGTTGCGGTGGATTGCTTCGTATCTGGATGGTAGACAGCATATTGTCAGGGTTAAGGGCTCGCAATCTGAACGCTTTACGGTGCACTCGGGGGTTCCGCAGGGGTCTCACCTGGGTCCTTTACTTTTTATTTTGTTTATAAATGACGTTAGGAGTTGCTTTGCAAATTCTGAATTCCTGCTATACGCTGATGACTTGAAGGTTTATCGGACTATAAACCGCGCTGAAGACGTTCTGTTGCTACAGTCCGATCTTGATAGTTTATCTACATGGTGTGCCAGGAATCGACTATCCTTTAATGTATCAAAATGTATGGTCATTTCCTTTTATAGAATTGCACAGCCTCTCTTGGGTGAGTACCACCTAAATGATTCAGTGCTTGCGCGGGAATCTCTAGTGAAGGACCTGGGTGTTTACCTTACATCGTCGCTTAATTTTAATTTTCATGTAGCGAATATCTGCGGGCGTGCTCTGCGTACCCTGGGCTTCATTAGACGTAACGCAGTTGATTTTCGGGACTCAGCGTCGTTGAAGGTTTTGTACTGCGCTCTTGTTCGTCCCATACTTGAGTATGCTTCAGTTATTTGGGCGCCATTTTATCAGTCGCATATTGATGCGGTTGAGCGTGTGCAACGCAAATTTGTCCGCTATTTGTTTTTTAAATTTAGAAGAACTGATGGGCACTACTTGAATTTCTTGCGTACTGAGCTGATGATAGGTACACTCTCATCACGTAGGCTTAAGGCAGAGCTCATTATGCTCTATAAAATTATTCAGGG
Organism: Ephialtes manifestator; assembly: GCA_963970395.1. NCBI lineage: Eukaryota > Metazoa > Arthropoda > Insecta > Hymenoptera > Ichneumonidae > Ephialtes > Ephialtes manifestator. The sequence goes on from OZ019981.1 coordinate 2,837,064, forward strand.
AACGATTAATTGCTCGGAATTATTGGCTAGCGTCACTATATCGGCACCCATGCGCAATGTGCGCAATCACTCAGTCTTTCATGTACGGTTCCACAGAACGAATTATGGGATAAATGAACCGCTCTCGCGGATGTTCAGAAATGGCAACGTTGCCGCGACTTTCGTGGATTTTTTTAACCGTCCATTATCTACTTTTGTGATCTCATTGAGCAACTATATTGAGCAAATTGAGCTGGTTTAGTTCGCGTGGCCACTCTGTTTTCGCTGTTTTTTTAATTATTTTTATTTTATTTTATTTTATTTTTTAATTTTTATGTTAATTTATATTTGTATTGTTATATCTTCATTTATATTCCATTATGTAATTTAGTCCGGTTTCCTTTTTGCCAGCATTGTATTAATTTTCAAGGGCTTGTCCCGTCCAATGTAAAATAAATAAATAAAATAAATAAAATATGGATTTCTGATATATACATTCATAAAGATTGCTTCGAGTATATAACAATCACAGAAATATAGACGGATTTGAGTAAAAATATGCCACCCGGTATTTTCGAGGTCGCTGATTACGAATCTGATCTCAAAATTGAGAGATTCAAAATGGCGGAGACAATATGGCGGACCGAACATGCTAAAAGTAACGTGGTGTCAATAAGACTCCGTACCCGAAAGCTATTTATGTCGTTGACTACGAACCTTAACTGCACATTAGGAACTTCAAAATGGCAAATCCAATATGTTGGACCAGATATTAAAAACCGTTTCAATTTAGATGAAACTCAACACCCATAGGTTTTCGCAGTCCCTGATAACGAATCTGAATACGAAATTCATGAATTAAGTCACGGATCCAAGATGGCGTATCGAAATGCAGAATTTCAAAATGGCAGACCAAAATGTAAACCGTAACTAAATTTCAATCAGAGACTGGATACGTAAAGGATTTCGATGTTACTTTATACGAATCTGCATACAATTTTTTTCAATCAAAGAGCCATACATAAATACAAGAACTGACAAATTTAATGGATGTATAGTTACGATATGAGAAGTCTCATCTAAGGCGTGCGTTGGTTCCGTTTTGTTCAGGCAGTACGAAACGCAAGTGTCGGGAAAATATAACGCCAGTACTCAGCCGCATATCAGGCTGATACTGATGAAGTTTGCTCGCTGACATTAAGGGCAGGGTAAAGTATTAAAATTTTTTTTTCCATTTTTTTTATTTAAATGAATGCCTAATGTCTCAAGAATATTGTGTAAAAATTTCAAGTCGATCGGAGTAAAATTGACGAAGCTATGAGTATTTGAGCGTCTATTGCTCCAGGCGGGTCTTATACCTGGGCGGCAGCTGCGCGGCGCGCTATTGTATTTTTCGACCCCGAATAAATTTATTGATAAACGGGCCTGTTCCGGTCCCGGTATATATATTCGAGGTATGGTGTATATAAGTATGCACATTAGTCTATACATCAGTTGACCGCTGTATGCCGTGCTGAGCAGTAGCAAGTCACACTTAAAGTTTGAGTCCGTTTTTGTTCGTATTCGTACCTCGAAAAATGCCTCGAAAAATAAGCAGAGAAGATCGTAAGGGTGGTATTGGACAATTGTCCCGACCAAAAAAAGAAAGCGCCTCCTCAAAAGCGTAAAAACGACGAACCGGTAGCTAGTAGCGCGTCAGCGAAAAAAATGAAAAATAAACCCGCTGTGGTGGTAGAAGACATCCAAAAACATTATCGAATGATAGATTTCGTTCTTGTTTTTTCGTCAATTGCTACTGTCGTCAAATGTGTGAAGTGTGATGGAAAAGTGATATTCCAAACATGCAAAAAAGAAGGTCTTGGTTTCAACATCAAGGTGACATGTGAAAAGTGTAAACAGCCTCACTACATCCCATCAAGTGAAAGAATGGACAGTGGTGTATACGATGTCAATTATCGGTTTGCTTTCGTAATGCGAGTGTTGGGCTTAGGTTTAGCCGGATGTAATAAGTTCTGCGGACTAATGGATTTGGCGAGTGCTTTCTTATCGAAACCAGCCTATAATTTATATATGAAAAAACATTGTGAAGCTATACAAAATGTGGCCAAGAAGTTCTTCGCATCGGCTGCACAAGAAGTGAAAAAAGCAATGTCTGACGCAAATAATGTAGAAGAAACGTCAGAATTGACTGTATCAGGCGACGGCACTTGGAAAAAAAGAGGATTCTCTTCGTTATTTGGCGTTGCTTCTCTAATTGGATATTGTACTGGAAAGGTACTTGACATTTTTGTAAAAAGCAGTTACTGCCACGGTTGTGAGACTTGGAAAAACAAATTGGATTCTGCCGAATACGAAGCGTGGTACGAAGAGCATGTGGATAGCGGTGATTGCAAAGCTAACCATGAGGGACCCTCTGGAAACATGGAGGTATCAGCAATAATAGAAATGTTCGAACGATCGGTGGTAAATCTTGGGGTGAAATATTGTAACTACATCGGAGACGGTGACTCAAAGACGTACAGCGGCGTTGTCAATGCAAAACCTTATGGTGAAGATTTCGTGATAAACAAAAAAGAATGCATAGGGCATGTCCAAAAGAGAATGGGAACACGTCTGCGTGGACTAGTAAAAACAAGTGTAGTTGACACAAAAACCAAAGCCGGAAAGACCATAAAAATAAAAAGCCTTTCGGGCAAAGGAAAGCTCACTGCTAAAATGATTGACAAATTGACTGTTTACTATGGACTAGCTATTCGACGTAATTATGATTCAGTTGAGAAGATGAAAAATGCCATATGGGCAACTTATCATCACTACAGTTCAACCGACGAGAACCCACAGCACGAGAAATGCCCAAGCCGCAAAGACTCTTGGTGCGAATGGCAGCAAGCTGCAGCTGCAGATGCTCTAGAATCATTCAAACACACCTACGCAGCTCTTCCTACTGACGTTCTAGAAGCCATTGAGCCCATTTATAATGACTTAAGCAACGACGCACTTTTGACGCGATGTCTTGGAGGTTTCACGCAAAATAATAATGAGAGTCTCAATCAACTTATTTGGAAAATCTCTCCAAAGTCAGTCGGTGGCACCTCAACAGTTGTGGAAATTGCAGCTAATGTAGCTGCATGTATTTTCAATGAAGGTTGTTTCGCTTTGTTGGCCTTTATGGAAGAAATGCAAATCAGTACAGGGCCAAGTTCTCACGAATGGGCCCGACAAGTTGACGATTTGCGAATTAGTAGTGCAGAGAAGCAAGCGGCGCACGACAGTAAAGAAGAAAGAGTTTTGCGTAGACAAACGCAAAAAGATGCTCTCGATCATCTTGATGGAAGTCGTTTACTCTACGGACCTGGCATCGACGACTTTCAGTGAGTATAAGAAAATTATCGAGTTTTATTTTGAATTTCTAAAAATTCAAAGATAATTGAAAAGTCTGAAAAAATTCATACGTATACAGAAAAATGAACGAATCAGGAAAAAAAATTAGATTGCGGGGAAATTTGTTGTCTATTTTTTTTTTTTTTTTCATCATTTTGTTAATAACATTTTAGAATTATTATTATGCAAAATTAATCTTTTGAGTACCGTTAATATGCATGAATTTTCTCAGATTTTTATGCAATCGAGAAGTGTTCTCAAACTTATGTGCAATGAGCGCTAAGCGACCAAACTCTTCTGCGTTTTTCAAACCGTTTTTCTGAGACTTGTCATTTTTGAAGTCCGTGAGCACGATTACTCAAAATCTACTGGACCAATCGCTTTGAAATTTTGCACAGTACTTCTTCACATAATTTACCAGGTATTGTCGAGAGCTTTTTTATTTTTTTTAATAATTACTAATTTTTCAACAACAAATTACCCGATTTTTTAAAGCGAAAATCGGGTTTTTGACTTCCAAGTGCTACGAAAAATCGAAAAATAGAAAAAAAAAACCTCCCGTCATTACCTCAAAAAACATCTCCTTTAACAAATGCATTTTGATTTTTTTGTTTCAGATGATTTTGTTGGGAATTATGATGCTCACCGCAAACCACCTTTTTTTCGCGGCGGCTCCGGGGATTAATTTTCATTCGCTCAATTTTGAAAATTTTTCAATGAAAATTTGGGAAAATGTTGTTGAAATGTTACTTTATTATATGTAAATTTTTCAATAAACGAACACTATCCGTTACGCCAAAAAAAAATCTTAAAAACATGCCTTTTTTTCGCCGAATTAACTTTACCCTGCCCTTAAGATAAGTTTCGGCCCAGACCAACCCCAGTACCTAGACGACTGTCGACGGACTGCCGTCTATGTCAACTTAGAAGTACTGACCGCCAGAACTGACGCAGTATGGGGTCAGTAGTTAATCGGTACTGTAAAAGGAATGCCTCACAACACTTGGCAGACAAAAATAGTATTGTGACATTTGTCATCACAAGACACGCCCAGTACTCTGGCGTTGTTGGCTGTGCAATGGCTATAATGTAAAACCGGTACTTAAGACAAGTGCTGTGGCAGAGCCACCTCAGTACTCAGCCGGATGTCAAGCTGGTACTCATCAAATTTGTTTGCCGACAATGAGACCAGTTGTGGTTTAGTTTACGCCCAGTACTTCGACGACTCTTGGCAGTGTTTCAAAAATATTTTTACCATTACTTAAGCGCGTATTGCCCCAGCATGGCCGAGGATCTGTGCGGTGTGTCGAGTGGGAACCAGAATGATTTACTCGCAGGTACTACGACAATTGTCATCATAATACCCGCCCAATACTGTGGCGAACGTCGGCCGTACTTCAGCATATTGCGCAGGAAGTATTTAATACAAGTGTCGTGACAGTATCACCCCAGTACTCAGCCGGACGTCAGGCTGGTACTCATGAAATTTGTTTGCCGACAATGAGATAAGTTTAGTCTACGCTCAGTACTTCGGCGAGTCTCGGCTGAGTACCATATATTTTATCTTGGAAGTACTGACTGCCAGATTCGACCTAGTACAGGATCAGTGATTTGACAATACTGCGACAGCACTACCTAACAACTGGACCGTGTTGGTAACTGGCAGTATTCCGGAATTCGCACCGTACGTACTGTGCGGTCCGTCGAGCCGAATTACAATAATGTACTTACCGTACACATGATAAGTGTGAACATAAGATACATTACGTACTCAAACGAATGTCGGCCGAGCGTTAACAATATTGTTTAACCAGTTCCGAAGAAATGTGTTCGGGCCGCGTGATCCCAGTACTTTGACGACTCTCGGCAATGCGTCGACAATATTATACAGTCTGTATAAAACATAAATATCGGCAGTATAACCCCAGTACTCAGTTGCATATCAGACTGATACTCGCGAAGTTTGCTCGCCGATCAAAACACTAACTTTAGCATAATCCACGCCCAGTACTCAAACGAATGTCGGCCAGGCATCGGCAATATTGTTTAGTCAGTGCTGTACATAAGTGCTGGGACAGACGAGCTTCGGCCTAGTCCACGCACAGCACGTATACGACCCAGTGATGCCAGACGCTCCCTCGAAAAAGTACCGCACGCTCGCCGAGCTTCCCCCACCATGCGACGCTCGCTGGCGGGTGGGCGTGGCAACGCGCGCTCGGGCCACCGGGCCGGTGACGTCACGCGCGCCCGCCCGACCGAGTTAGTGACCTCACGCACAACCAAGCCGTTGAGCTAGTGACGTCACGCGTGACGATTCACCGCGTTTTTTTAGAAAATTAATTTCTTTATAGGAAAATATCATGAATTATGTGACTAGAAAAATTAATTGGCAAAATCCCAATCTCTAGTCACATAAAATCGTGCAGCTGTTCGCAAATTAATGCTGCATCGCAATTTTGTACCAAATATTGGTTGACTTATTGCACCAAATTTTGTACAAACTATTATAATAATAAAATACAAAATTTAAATTAATTGAATTATCAAAAATAATAAAATACTATTATAATAATTAAATACAAAAATTAAACAAAAAAATTAATGGAAAATCGCAAAAAATCGCTATGCACCATTAATTTCCCAGGTCCCACCACGTGGAGGTCGCTGCAATAGGACCCGCCCGTGGGGCCGTTATTTTGTCGATTTCGCAAAGCGAATTTTTACAAAGTAAAGACCCCACTCTCTCCCACCAACAGTAATCTCTTATTTCTTAGAAGAACTAAGAGCAACAATTTAAATAAAATTTATCTACAAATTATAATTATAAATATAATTTCCAGCAATAAAATATATACATATACATAACAATTTTATATACAAATCTATACAAATATATACAAAATAAATAAACAAATAAATAAATAAATAAATGATCAAACAAAAAAAAAAGGGTCAGTTTATTTTTATTTTTTAATTTTCTGCCGGTTAATTATTTACGCCGCGTACCAAAAGTCTTATTTTTCTTTTTATTTAGTGACCTTCGATTATTATTAGTCGATTATTTAACCAAATTATTCAACTGATTTAATTGTTTAAGACACAGCTTTAAGCTATATATCTTTCTATATTATAAAAAGATCTCGCCGCCGCCGCCGCCGCCGCCGCCGCCGTGTCAAGAATCGAGGGACTTAGAATAATTCGGGCTCAGGGCTTGGCGGAAGGGGGGAGGGGAGGGGAGGGGTGGGGAGGGGTGGGGATGGGTGGGGAGGGGTGGGGAGGGGTGGGGTAGGGAGGGGAGGGGATGGAGGGGAGGGGAGGGGAGGGGAGGAAGGCACCCTACGGGGGGCACCCTTCGGAGGTGGCACCCTTCGGAGGTGGCACCCTTGGGTAGGGGGCGATTGCGAGCGCGCGCAGCGCGCGAGCCACAATAAAATCCTAGTATATATATATATATATTGTTACGACCGAGCGAATGAATAAAGCGGATATTTGTTTGTGGGGCGGATATTATTAATTACAAATAGTTCTATTTATCTTTAACGCTTTTGTTCGCACGTTTGCTCGGAGTCAAAGTCCTGTCAAGACTCTCTACTGTCACGTTTACTGTGAAGTATGTCAAGTATTCGTTTGTCGATCGTCATACCGTGTGTTCCTATAAGATCTAATCTCTATATTCATAACACTACTCCCCTCCTCCTAGAGTTGCCGCCCCGGCAACTACCTATCCACCCTATGATGTGCCATGGTCCATCATCCTAAAATCTGTCCATTTTTCTTTAACCTACACTGTTCTGACATTCGTCCATGTCCACAAGGGAAAACCATGGCCGGAAAAACCTTGGGAAGAGCAGTGTTCACAATTCTATATAGTTCCATTTTTTCCTATGTTCCGTCGTTATCAAGTCCACGCTAAATAAATTCATTTTGTCCTGTACTAAGTCCATTCGAATCAACTTTTAAGTATTTCATTCAATTCATTATTCTTTCTCTGTTTTCATTATTCTTCTCCAATTTTGTTGACATTCGAAAGGATTTGAGCAGGAAGGATTCTGGCCACTTCACAGTATCTTCAACTTTACCTGTGAAATACAAATTAATCGCGTAGACTTCCGCAAATACTAGCCACACTTGGGACAATACAATCTCAATGATTATTCTCTCTCCCTTTTTTTTAAATACTCATGTCGACATTTTCGACCTCGAAATCAATTCACCCGATTCATTCCACAATAAAACGACAAGTCTACATACAAGTATATCTGAAAATATTATTCTACACTAAATCATCGATCACTGTTCGAAACCTCTCATTGGCCAACAGTCCCTCGATCCGTAACTCTGGCTTTTCGTTACCCAGCAGTTTCCATATAAACAGAATTCTCCGGAAACCCTCCAGGACGCTTTTCACCCAGCGGGAATCCAAAAAGCCGTCCAAGGCTCCAGCCAAGCAATTCTCTACACTTTTCAGATCCTTAACAACACTAATATTCTTATAGACCAATTATATTCTACCCGAACTACGACTCGACTGTACGATCATCTTAATCGTCTACCCGAGAGAGAAGAATCACTCAAATTTTAATCAATATACTTTTACAAATATCTCGATTGAAAACGATACATAATTTTAATTTGCCTGTGTCAGTCCTATGCAGCTCAATCCGTTCTTCTATCCATTTAGATTTGACTTCTTTTCTTGTCATCACGGAGCGTCATCGAGATCGGAATTTTTATTTCGCTTCTTCGTTGTGTGAGCCATCGCGGTCTCAATTTAATAAGAATCCTCTGTTTCGTGTCACTATCACTCGCGAACAACCGAAAAATATCCTCCATGGGATCGTCAAGCACTTCTGACACCAATGTTACGACCGAGCGAATGAATAAAGCGGATATTTGTTTGTGGGGCGGATATTATTAATTACAAATAGTTCTATTTATCTTTAACGCTTTTGTTCGCACGTTTGCTCGGAGTCAAAGTCCTGTCAAGACTCTCTACTGTCACGTTTACTGTGAAGTATGTCAAGTATTCGTTTGTCGATCGTCATACCGTGTGTTCCTATAAGATCTAATCTCTATATTCATAACAATATATATATATATATATATATATATATATATATATATATATATTTTCACAAACATATATAAATTAAGAATAAATTAAAAAATAAATGAGAAACATTTATAATTTATTCTTAATAATAAATTCTTATTATATAAACGTGCGCGTGACGTCACGCGCCCGGGAGGTGGGCGGGAGACGGGTCCTGACGCGTCAGTGAGGGGCGTGGCTTACGCGCGCTACGGCGAATAGTCGCAGGTACCGCGCGGGAGAATTTAGTCCCGCAGGCGCTCGGGAAGGGGTAAAAAAGTACCGCGGAGGTACTTTTACCTCGAATCTGGCATCACTGATACGACCCAAGCACCGTATCGCACTAAAGTGATCGAAGTACTGTACTGTGTATTGAGCTAGAACCATCATAATTTACTCGTCTACAGTATGACAAGTGTCAACGCAAGACCCATTCAGTACTAATATAAATGTCGGCCGTGCATTGGCAATATCGTTTAGCCAGAACGAAGCAGAAGCGTTGGGACAGTATAACTCCAGTACTCTAAAGAGTCTTGGATATCCGTCGACAATATTATGAAGTCTGTATAAAACATAAATTTCGGTGCAGTATAATGCCAGTACTTAGTTGTATGTCAGGCTGATACTAGCAAAGTTTGCTCTATAACAATAAAATAAGTTTCGGCCTAGTCTGGGCCCGGCACTCGCCGGTGTTCCGGCAATATATTCAACCAGTACAACACACACCTGTTGGGACAGTATTAGCCCAGTACTCAGTCGAATGCCAGGCTAGTATTGGCAAAGTTTGCTTGCCGACAAAAAGACGAGTTTCGGCGAAGTCGGCTCCCAGTACTTGGACGACTTTCGCCGGTGGTCTGGAAATATATTCAGCCGGTACGAAGGACAACTGTCAGAACAGTATTATTTCAGTACTCAGTCGCATGTCAGGGTGGTACTGGCAAAGTTTGCTCGCCGACAATAAGATGAGTTTCGGCCTAGTCCGGATCCAGCACTCGGACGGCTCTTGGCGGGGTTCCGGCAATATATTCAGCCAGTACAACGCACAACGGTTGTACTGGCTGAATGCCAGGCTAGTATTGGCAAAGTTTGCTTGCCGACAAAAAAACGAGTTTCGGCGAAGTCCGCTCCCAGTACTTGGACGACTTTCGCCGGTGGTCTGGAAATATATTCAGCCGGTACGAAGGACAATAGTCGAAACAGTATTATTCCAGTACTCAGTCGCATGTCAGGGTGGTACTGGCAAAGTTTGCTCGACGACAATAAGATGAGTTTCGACCTAGTCCATGTCCAGCACTCGGACGGCTCTCGGCGGTGTTCCGGCAATATTTTCAGCCAGTACAACGCACAACTGTTGGGATAGCATTACCCCAGTACTCAGTCGAATGCCAGGCCAATATTGGTAAAGTTTGCTTGCCGACGTTAAGACGAATTTCGTTCAAGCCCACGCCCAGTACTTGGACGAACCCCGGCTGAGTGCTGTCCATGTTATCATGGAAGTACTGGCCACAAGTACTGACGCAGCATGATGCCAATTGTTAATCAGTACTCTAACAACACTGCCCAACGAGACTTGGCGGCCAATTCCGTTTGAGTACTGGACCGTATTGGCAACACTGGCAGCATACCAGAATTCGTACATGGGTTCAAAACCAAGTTCATGATATTTCACACTCTGGGTGTGATCTAGAGGACACTGCTTCGGGGATTGGCCTTTGCTAAGTCTCATTCTCCTCGCAGTTACACTGTACACCAATTAAGCAGAGCAATTTAAAAAAAAATGTTTAAATTTTTTTAAAGATCTATGTCAGTATTATTCTGCCATTTTATGTTCTTTATAGACTCTGTTATAAAGATCTTTTAAAAAAATTGCTGCTTTTAATTGGTGGGCAGTGCAACTGCAAATAGAATGAAATGTAGCGAAGGCCAATCCTCGAAGCAGTGTTCTCTGGATCATGCGAACTGTGTAAAACTCATTAATCTGGTTTCAAAGTAACTGGTTGACCAAATTAGTTCGTCAATTTTCAACAAAATCCTTCGGTGTCATCATGAAGGGAGGACATTATTTAGAATTTTCTCTTTGCTGAGGGAAAACGATGTCCACATGAGCAAATAAAACTTTTTTTATTGACTCGTCCCCCTTAAGGACCATTGAAAAAAGTGCTCCGTTTGAGTGGTGTGTAGTGTAACTGCGAAGAGTATGTAACCTAGCGAATACCAATCCTTGGAGCAGTGTTCTCTGGATCATGGACAGGGTGTAAAAACTCATGAATTTGATTTCTAAGCAGCCAGTTGACCAAATTGGTTGGTCCACTTATAAAAAATCCTTCAGGTATATCCTGAAAAGAAGTCATTATTTTTTATCTTTTCGTCGCTGAAGGGGAGAGTGATCCTTATAATAAAAAAATACTTTTTTGGCTGCAGCATGGAATAAACAAGCACTCGTAATGGCTTTCAGAGCAAGCCGGACAATGAATTTGTAAATGACAGCCTAATCGGTTTACCATTTACAAAAAAATCCTTCGGGCTTATTCTGAACGGAGGGTATTATTTTTTATTTTTCCTTCGGTGAGAGCGAGAGTGGTCTTCATGTAAAAAAATACTTTTTTGACTGCACGTTCCACTTATGTATAATTGAAAATTTTAAAGTCGCAGGCACGCCAAGTTTTTTGTAGAAACACATCTTCATCTGTTGAATATCTACCAAGGGGTTTGACTTGGCTAATGGGATTCGGTTTAATATTTTTCAGCGAAGAACTTTTTGTTTTCTCGTGATTTTTTTTATGGGATGGTTACACTTTTAATATTTGGCGTACCATTTTTGTTTTGAAAAACATTTTTGGGTGGATTTGCTGTCTTTTTGAAAGTCAAAACGTCATGAAAAAAAACAAACTGTTAAGTTCATTTACAGTAATCAGTAAATAAAGTTCACTAGACTCTACTAAATGTATACAAGGACAAGCCTATATACTAAATGTATTGTAACGAGAATTTTACCCAACGCAGGAAAACCCAAGCTACAACCTTAAATTGTCCATTGTTATTTCTCTTCCCTATTTTTCGTTCCGAAGAACTGGGCGCCAGGCGCTTTCGCGCTGGAAGAGAAGCAACGTTAACAAATGACAATTGCCAGCCCAGGCTTGGCGTCAGCTGCAATACGTAGAGTGGGGGGGGGAAGACCTACTGAGACTTCGTGTTACTAATAAATAATCAATTCCAACAAAACTAAGTACGGGACTCACAACGATTTAATTTAGTCAAAAGATCAATGAATTTATAGAGACAAATAAATAATAAAAATGTCCACATAAGATATCTCTTTTTAGTAGCCACACTTTGGCCACTAAATAAATTATAACTTTTTAAAATAATTTCCCGACAAACAATAACGAACATTCACACGCACGCACACTCACACACTCTCAAATAAATAATTAACAAGGACCGGGACGATCGCGTATAAAATTACAAAACACCTGAACGCGATAAACGACAAGGCCAATGAAATCATTTAACAAAATTATACAACACGTAATATGGCCTTGAAATTAATTCCCTCACGAAAAACCAAAAGACGCTATTAACGGGACAACCAAGGGCACACATACGGACCACACATACACACACACTTAACACTATGGCTTTTCCGGGACGAAGGCTTAAGGGCGATTCGCGCACACGTCTGATAATTCTAGAAACAATTATTCACGGAGACTCTAGTTTTCTCACAATCTTACAGTAAAAATGGCTTAAAGCCGCCAGCGAAACACACTCACACGTCAGAGAAAATTCGTTATAAAACAACAACACACTACAAATATCTTCAACGAAATTATTCTCCACGCGGGGAGTCAAACACGACCGGCACGACCAAACTCTATTTTAAAATGATAACACTCGCGGTTAAATAAAATAAACTAATACAATTGAGACCAGAAAAATAATACAATAAATATATGGAGCTCACCGGGACGAGAGACGGCAAATGAGTTACTCCTCAACGAAGATTCAATGCACTTCCTCGTAATAAATAATATTTTGCGGGACGTCCTCCTCGCTCGACGATATCCGCGAAAAAGCCTTGAGTGATCGCGATCGATCTCGCTCGCGAACTTTGCTCCTCACCCTTAGATATTCAAAATTGCCCTAATCGGGGGAAAGCGTTGAAGCGCTCTCACGCAGAGACGGGACCTGGCGCCTCGCTAGATGAATTGACAAATTAGCGTAGCTGTTATCGGTGCGCATCAAGGTTCGGTAGCTCGCTATACTACCAACCATGCGCTAGGCCCTTTTCGAGCGCGTAAGCTCGAATATTGCGCTGATATTCTGAGATGCATCCGCTGATCAAATGTGAATGCCTCCCCCATTAGGCGTAGAAAAGATGACTACTACGTAGGTGGAGGCTGTAGTTGTAGTTTGGTGAAAAATTAGCTCGCAAAGTCCTCTGATTTAATTCGGGAGGCTGCCGGGACGCACGTAGCGTGTCAAAATACAATCTCTCTTTTCCATTCGTCGATCGGTCTCTCTCTCGTCGTCGTACATAAAAAAAATAACATTCAAAAAATAATTAATAAATATTCTATTTTCCTATTATGACCCTGCGAGATCGCCCTTGAGTCGAAGAGCGAGGAGGACGACATCAAATATTGTAACGCGCAATTTTGCGGCGTTACAGTATATAAGCTGCAAGAGAAATTTTAAAAGATGCTTCGACTAATAATTGGAACGACTGAGAACAGCCTTAATATAGGCGCTGAAAATTGATAACGTTGCATTTAAAAAATGTTAAGCAACGTTATCACTTTTTCGTTCATTCTAAAAATTATATCTACGCGTCTTTAAAATTACGAGGCCAATTCCCCTGTTCAACTGTTAAATCGTCGATGAGTATCCAAGTGAATCAATGTGAATTCATTTTATTTTCATTCTCACCATGATCGATATCACACTCGTATCTTTATAATTATGATCGTTGACTTTCTCTGAAGATGTAGGCACTGATTCAATGCTGATAGTTTTGTTTATTATTTTTGCTTCATTTATTTCAAATATTTGTCATTTAATTTGTAATCAATACGAGCAGTGTTGCCAACTCGTCGATATGATAAATCTTCATTCTCGACTGTGCAAATCTAAAAAAATCTCCATAACCATATCAACCAGAAATCTCCAGTTTTTCACCAGAAAAACCAATTCGAGGACATATTTAGTGCTGACCCAGATGTTTTGAATGGACATCGAGATTGATGTTCACCTTTAGTTTTTTAATTCACGGTAAAACTCCAGAAAAAGCTCCTATTGAGTTTAGTCTTCAAAGCGAAAAGAAAAGACTAACAAAGGAAAAAAGAAAAGAAGAACGGAAAGGAATAAAGAAAGGCTTCTTTCGACTTTCTGTCTCCGTTTTTAATTAATATTACTTACTGTTATTGTTGCCGTAATGTAATACTGGATTATTTAGAACTAGAATATCGACACTTTCATCAACAGTGGGTTTCGCGCGTGTATGAGAAAAACCGTAAACAAAGCCGCCGATCGGTACGATTGCTACGGTCTAAATGACCGAGGGAATACCACTTTACCGCTGGCTGTTGAAAACCTGCAGAAATCTCTAGACCTCAATAGAGCCTCTCGAAAATGTCCAGAATTATCCAAAAATGTATTAAAAAACACCAAGATTTAGACGTGTCTAAAAGATGCAAAAAAATCTCTATGGACTATTAAAAATCTCTAGATCTAGCGACAAAATCGCCAAATTGGCAACACTGAATACGAGCTTGATTGAAGATCGACTGCGGAGGTGCAATAAATCACCAATAAGTAACTACAATGCAAAGACACTATTTACTTTTAAAGCGCTTCGTTTTATTTTCAAGAGACGCGGCAGCGTCTTGAGACAAGTACATTTACAAGACAATGCCGCAGTATCTTTTACTCGAAGCAACTTGTTTTAGCCACTATTTTTCGAGGTTAATATGTTATATTGATCAAATGATAGCGCTTTGAAGATTTTTTTAGATATAATAAGATACTGCAGCAAAACATTTCGTTTGAGACTAAAACGACCTTCGTACCTTTCTTCAGTACACTGATATCGTGATTTATGTCTCGAAACTTATCTGAAATATTTCAAAAAATTCAGTCGTTTTTTGCACAGACGGGATCCTAGTTCGCACAGACGGGATGGTAGCTTCGCACAGACGGGATCCTATCTTTCGCACAGACGGGATTCTATAAGATTATTAATTTTTATTTATATTTTTTTGAAATAGAAGTAATATATAAATGTGTTACTATTTTTTTTGACATACAGTGGTTATATATTCACTTATTCACTTAATTTCGGAGGTTATATCATATCAGTCTTTCCTAGTATTGGCACCAGTGAATCATTTGATGTGAAAAGTGATAGAAAAGTGATTTTGTATCTTCTGATGTGAAAAGTGATGATATTATTATTATATGCAGTGATGGTTTTTAACTGTTTCAATAAATTCAGTCGTTCTTTATTATTTGTAAGCTTTCTTGATTAGTCAATCATCTTGTTTTGTATCCTAACCTTATAATATCATGTAACATAATACCCGATTTTTAATGAGACTATTTTATCATTCATGAATAAAAGAAGGATTTTGTTATTCCTATACGTGATAATTTTTATAGTGTAATAAGGTTTATTAAAGTTTTTTTATTTTTTGCTACTTTGTGATTGACTTTCAAGCTCCCAATGACATGCGGTGAAATAATGTGCCTCTTGGTGAAATTAAATATCAAAACTAACACAGAAATACTAATTATAGAGTGTTCTTCAATTTATATGCATAGCAAGTTTTATTTTTTTAATAACCTTAATAAAATCAGTGGTTTTTCAGTCATTAACTGAGATTTGCGTAATCCAGTTTATTAATGCAACCTCATAATGATACTTAACATCATCTAGCCATATTGTCTGTTTATGTACTAATTTCAGTGACTTTCTATATTTGTTGGTTGATTATTTACTCTTAAGCTTCTAATGTTATCTGGTAAAATTTAGTGGTTTCTATTTGTTTAACCATAATTCAATCATACGCAATCTCCCAAAGTCATTTGGTATGATGCTGAGTTGCTTGGTTTGACAAGTTATCACAACTGATACAGGAATAATAAAGTGTTTTTCAATTTCTATGTGTAACAAGTTTTATTAATTTATATATGTAACAAGTTTCATTGTTTAATATATTCAGAAAAATCAGTGGTTATTCAGTAATTAACTGAAATCTGTGTACTATAGTTTGTTCGAACCTACAACCAACACCATACAGCAAAAAAGATGATGGTGTGAGCAGAGGTGGTGTGACCTTTGTAATATACATTTCTTTTCTAAATTTAAATAGAGTAACATAGTCACCTAGAAAAGACATGAAAGCTGTCAGTCTTAATTAAATACAGGTTCTGAAATAATAACGATAGCACACATCACATGACATTAATCAAAATGATCTGTATTGTTCATTTTGTAGTTCTCCATGAAAAAAAACCTACAATTTTCATCTTGATATTTATACCATTTTTTAATGTAGCAGTGTTTTTAGGGTTCTGACTGTGATTTTGAGGATGTTATGAGGATTTTGAGGAGACTTATAGTCTCAATTCTATAAATGTACTAATATGGAAAGATCGTTGCAGTTTATAGTAGAAAACTTAAACTAAATCAATGCTGTATTATTATTAATTATTTGAAAAACACATTACTTTTATAGAATGTTATCCTCTTTTATTCTTTTTGGATGAACCAAGGATTGATGATTCAATATTTTTTTATTTTTTTATTTTATTTTTTTTTATTATTGGTTTCTTCCGTATGCCTTCTTCAGGCTTTTACGTTTCCCCTCTCCCCTTTTCCCCGTTCCTTCATAGAGACCCCACTAGAGTGTTGTCCGCAGCCACTCATCCTAATGCACTACTGTATCGCATTTGCACGAGGGCACCGGTAAACTGCGGAAAACCTGGCCGATACAGTCGGCTTTATTTTTACTGAGTTTCTACTGTATGAGAATACATTAGAAACTCAGAAAAACTGCCTCCCGCTCAGCAGTTGGCGC
This sequence comes from Ephialtes manifestator, assembly GCA_963970395.1. Taxonomy (NCBI): domain Eukaryota; kingdom Metazoa; phylum Arthropoda; class Insecta; order Hymenoptera; family Ichneumonidae; genus Ephialtes; species Ephialtes manifestator. Next base: position 2,853,594 of record OZ019981.1, read on the forward strand.
GCAAACCAGTGCAAGGCTAAGCGGTCACCCATCCAAATTATGACCGCAAATAATGCTGCTTAACTCTGGGGACCGCCGAAGCCACACACCGACCGCGCGTCCCCTGCTGTCGGTTGATGATTCAATATAGACTTTGCAAAAAGTGTTGAAATCCCCCCAAAAAACACAATGTGTAAAAAAATTGAGACACGAACATTTACGTGAGTGGTATCAACACCCCAATAAAAAACAGTGTTTCAAAAACTTGAGCCATAAAAAATGTATCTGCACAAAAAGTTGTGAAATAAACTAAAAATATCTGCAGCAAGTCAAGTAGATGTTGTTATATATATATATATATATATATATATATATATATATATATATATATATATATATATATATATATATTGTAACGGGACACGTATGCCCCTGGCGAGAAATCGACAAAATCAAAGTTCGGCAACACCGAACGTGGCAACAGGGCCTAGGAAGACCTAGAGGGGGAAGATGTCACCGTGGCAAACAGCCGATCGCAGGGTATATAAGCACGCCTCGCATGAGTTCGGTACCTTATTCTTCATCCAACTTTCCATATCACACTATGTCCAAGTAAGGTCCTTATAGTACCCGTGCGGTCGAGCCGAGACATTGCGTCTACCCTCGAACAGCACTTCCGTAAGCACGCCCAGCTTCCCCAAGTGCCGCAGCATCGCGCTGACCCACTTGGTTTTTCCCGTGAGCCCGCCCAGCTCCAGTAGGCCTCTACACCGCGTAGACCCCTACTGTCCTCTCTATTCTTTCCTATCGAAACCGATATGCCTCTGCACCGCGCAGACCCATATAAAGGTTTCCCTCTATCTTTCCTATCTCTAATCCTTCCGATACTATATGCCGCTGCATCGCGCAGACCCGTGTAGTATCATTACCGATCCATCCTAGTAGATAGGCACTATATGCCGCTGCATCGCGCAGACCCGTATAGTGTCTGCATGACCAGAATTCCTTGCTTAAACCACACTCGAAAATATCTTTTATTATAATTTAAATGACTAAACTTCTGAGAAATCTAGCCACGTAAGGAAATAATGCACGAAATAAGTATAATATTTCCCCTTGCTCCGCGTCTCACTCTAGAGATCTACAAGCTCGCGATCGGAATATCTCCCCTTGCTCTGCGTCTCACCATATAGATCTACAAGCTCGCGGTCGAAGCTCATATCCCCTTGCTCTGCGTCTCACTGTATAGATCTACAAGCACACGGTCGAAACTTGTTTCCCCTTGCTCTGCGTTTCACCATATAGATCTACAAGCTCACAGCGAAGGCATACCACTTCCCCCTTGCTCTGCGTCTCACTATATAGATCTACAAGCGCACGGTCGAAACTTGTTTCCCCTTGCTCTGCGTTTCACCATATAGATCTACAAGCTCATAGCTAAGGTATAAGGCTTCCCCTTGCGCCACATCTAACTCCATGGGCCTACCAAATCGCAATCGATGACAACCGAATGAGAGCCCAGAGAGCGACAACGATAACAACAAACGCGATCCTCTCTTTCTGACACACAAGACCATTTCTACGAATTGCGAGGATTTTTCTCAGTAAAATTATTTCATTTTATATTTCAATCTATTCTCGGACTTAACTCAACCTGTGACATCCCAGAGACTAAGGGACAAAATTATAGTAATTAACGCTTATATGCAACGAGAAGACTTTAGGAGGATTCCGTAGCCAACGTTTATTTTTTCTATTTTCCTTGAGCAAGCCCAGCTCACGTTGACTGTGGAACTACTTGAATCATCTCCAATAGTTGCACTTGATTGAACAATTTAGAATTCCGGTCTAACAAGGCACCAAGTTCTTTTATTTACTATTTTCCTTGAGACAGCCCAACTCACTTGGTGCGTTGTGTCCTGATCCACTAAATTGTGATATATCAGAATTAAATTCTTTGTATCTAGAATCCCTTAAATCGGCTGTTACTCTAATTCATAAGTATCCGGTGATGAGATAGAAACACTAACTCTGAGGACTTATTTTTAAAGACTTCACCTCCCATTTATTACTCTCATGAAGAACGAGTAATTACGCGTTTTAGAATCACTTGGCGATGAGCTATGCATGCTCCATGCTCGGACATCCGCTCCGTGCATGACCTTAGACTCAATTCATTTCGAACATTTCGCAACTATAAACTTACTGTTGATACAGACTGTTGTCGCAGACTGTATCAATAGTCTGTGCGTTTAACTAGAGGTCTACAAACCCTAGTACACGTTGGCTCCAAGCCGGCATAATTCCGTCAAAACATTTCAACCTTTCCTTGCAACCTCTATCCTGAACCGATGATGAAGACATCCTAGCTACATGGCACAGGAATACTGAGGTTTTCTCCCTTCCCCAGTAAAACTCTTCGTTAATCCTTATGTTGGGTCCCGTACACGAACTAAAATCATCCTTCAGATGATGACTTGATACCTCAGGATATTCTTCCCAAGATAGAATAAAAAACGAAGGAAGTAAATATCGTTTCAATATATATATGATGATATGCGATCATATATGACAACATAAAAGAACGTAAACAGGCAATTATCGAACCATACGTGATCGTATATAGATATCTACAAAACTTTTTCGCCATTCTGGGGTTCAGAAATATGTAAAGACTGCTTTTATGAAACTTTTCGTTTGATGTCCTTTAAAGTTCTCATGGTCAATATGAAACCTTCATACAGGAATATATTCAAAATGAACAGCATTCAAGTCGTTTCTCAAAACAACAACATTATATGGGTATTAAACAATGTTAGCGAATTCATTTCATGAGATGAAAAATGAAGTTTGCCTGCAAATTTGACAAACGTTTTTTTACAGTTTTTTAAATAATGTTACGGCACAGATCCGTTTTTCCCGAAAATTCACTCTAGGCAAAGGAGAGTGAGGCTCTCCCTGTTACGCTAGATTACTTAATCTTGTAATATTGTTTGAATATACTTATACTACTTTTAATACTATTTATCCGGCTAGGCTATTATCTTCAGATTTTTCAAATTGCTGACAAAAAAAATTAATTGTAATTTATCTAGGCTAAATAATAACTGAATTATTACGTAATTAAAAATATCTCTTTTGTATCTCGGTTCAGGGTTATACAAGGATTGGAACGAGATACCACAAACATAATTAAGGATCAAATTATAGTCGCATAGGAATATTTCGGAAGTTCTTGGAAAGAGAATTAATATGAAAGGAGGATTATAAATTCACATTCACACCAGAAGCTAAAATAATTTGCCATTTCAAATATTTAAAAAAAATAAAAAATAAAATAAAGGAATGATCTATGCAACAATTTACTTGAGAATATATTAATCAGGACCAATTATGTATTTAGATTTAAAAAAATATATATAAACTGTTGAAGGAAGAAAAATGGCAAAACTCTAATTATGATAAGAAGAGAAAAACGCTCTTTAAAGAAATCGAGCTTCACTTGTTGCAGTTAAATCGGGATACAACATGGTACTTGCATTTCTTACAGGAAGAATCCGATTCTTATTCTGTATTTTGACTTTACTCTGGTCCGGATTATTTTGCACTATTTTTCCAAAATCCGGGTCATGTCTTTCAATACCACTACCCTCAGTCGGAGGTATAGTGGCAGGTGCTTCCAACCACCAGCGGTCATTGCTTGACCAGCTTCTCTTCCAACCGCATCCATCAGATCTGCCTGTCAAAAATAAAATCTACTTTGATTAAAGATAACCCCCCCTCTTCCCACAATTGCTTAGATAATATTTTGCAAAGAAAAAGCATTTAAAAAAATCTCAGCAAGTAAGCAAAAATTATATATTTGTTTTCTACGACAAATAAGCTATAGGCGAAATATTTGCACTTAAAAATTGGCGAAGCATTGACTCATTCCGTAATATAGGTTTTCATGCTTATGGGATTTTACTTATAAAAAACTATTTCCTCCAGGAGTAGGGTGCCTCCTGTTGGCTTCGTAGAAATTTACTGCGGTACGATATGTGAATGTTTAAGACGGTTTGCATGCACGATTTGCGTTTTTCGATTTTTTAACTCCATTTTTACGTTCTGATTACCCAGAATCTCAACGACTTTAAACGGACCGGTATACTGATCACCCAACTTTTTCGGTTTCGGGCCCTGTTGTAAAAATACATAGTCTCCAACTTTAAATATCTTTGGATTCGCGCGTTTATCGTATAATTTCTTCGATTTTTCTTTTGACGCAATTAAATTCGATCGCGCTATTTCCCGAATTTCGTGAAGCTGGGTAACGAGTTTTACAAGATAATCATCGTATGTTGGAAGTTTATCTTCCACATGCAGCGGTTCACTTGAAGGCGTTCGAGCAATTTTTCCAAACACTAACTCATAAGGAGTATGTTTTGTCCCCTCGTGAACGTTGGTATTATAATTGAAAATTGCCAATTCCACCCACTCATCCCAATCAAATTCGCGATCCACATATTGCTTAAGATATTCTCCCAGAGCATGATGCGAACGTTCTAAAGACCCATTAGATTGAGGGTGAAAAGCCGTGGTTCGAATCTTTTTAATTCTAAATCTGCGAGCTACTCGTTTGATCAGTCCACTCAAAAAGTTTCGACCCTGATCCGTGAGTATAGCTTTAGGAGGTCCAAAAATACTAATAAAATGCTTGACCAGAGCATCTGCTATGGTTACCGAAGTGGCGTTGGCTAAAGGAATTGCAATGCAAAATTTTGTGAGTTGATCCTGGATGGTTAAAATGTACTCGTTACCTCGCTTCGTTTTTGGAATCGGACCGACGATATCTAACGCGACTTTATCAAATGCACTACCCGGCGTATCCGTAATTATCATCGGCTGTTTTGTCTTTATACGCACGCATTTCTTTAGCTGACAGGGAAGGTACTGCTGGATAAATTGTTGAATATCAACTTTCATTTTTTCCCAAAAATAGTAGTGTCGAATTCTATTATAAGTTTTTGAAACACCTCGATGACCTCCGACTGCCGAGCTGTGCATTTCGCGAATTATTCCTTCGCGTTCCTCTCGATTAGGATAACGTATGATCCCGTGACATACGATAATTTTCATTGGACTACCTGAAAAATTAGATCGAAACTCCGCGATTATATTTTCCCACGGTACATTACTTACAAAATCAGTTTTCGCGAAACTCACACTCTGCATATCCGATGCTTCCATACACTCTTTCAAACCCCGAATCGCGTCGCGTATATGTGAGAGAATTATGGAAGGCCCTTCACCCGAGTCCTCGCTGACTGGTAGAGCTACGTGGTAGCGGCTACCTCGCTTTATAGCACTCGCCTTTCCCACCGACAGGTCAGGAAAATACGGGAGCTCGTTGCGCTCGGACAGCTTTTGGGACCCGTGGTCAAGAGGCTCACCCTTGGTATTTAAAAAATACGCTAGAGTGTCCTTTCGTGTGAAAAATAAATCCCTCGACTGAATAATATTTTCGCGTATAGAAGTCTCAGGAAATTCCGTAGGTAGCTCTTCGTTGTTAACCCCGTGGAGTGACTGGTCATCGTCACTATCTTCATTGTCGGAGTAGTCTTCCCGAGGATCTTCAATTCGACGCCCCTTCTTCTTCTTCTTTGGCCCTCTTACTTCGTTTTCGGATGGAGAATCTTCGGATGGAGGATCTTCGCATAGAGGATCTTCGTTGGAGGCTGTAACATCTTCCGCGTGGTCCACTCTTCCAGAAGTTGAACACCCCGCTTGTGGTGAAAAATCTTCCAGTTGTCTCTCTTCAAGCTGCTTTTGCTTGGCCTCGGCTTCCTTTTGCAGCTTGGCTTGCCGACGAGTGAGCATCCGAGGGGATGACGCCGCAGCCTCACCAGTACTTGTGACAGCGCCTTTTCTACTTACCCCTGGCTTGGCGGTGGCGTTCTTACGGATGGGCAGCATGGGCTCCGGCTCCTCGCTGACCGCCTCGAGTCTTTCCTCAGAAGTGAGCGATGCCCACCACTGCTCCTCATATCTCACCTGCTCGTCCTCTATTTCGAATTCCTCATCGCTGTCACCATCGTGCTCCTCATCCCCCAACAATGTTAATATCTCGGAATCTGTTAAATCGTGGTTACCCGTAATCCGAGAGATGAAGATTTCGCCGTCTGTTAACGTAGGCTCTGAATCTACTGGATTTCGAGACAGGGCATCCGCATTCACATTTGATACGCCGGCCTTATAAACAACATCATCAAGAGTCGCGGTAGCGACTCGACGCCAAGTTAAAAAAGAAATTAATGTTGCCTTCACATATTCATATTCGGCCAATTTTAATCTCCATCTCAACACACGCGCATTCCCATCCTTACAAGTGCGGAACCACGTGAGCGGCTTATGGTCAGTTACCAAAGTAAAGATTCTTCCGTACAGATACGGACGATAATGTAGCACACTATAAACGATCGCTAGAGCCTCTTTTTCATATGTATCATAACGCGTTTCAGCTTCATTTAACGTACGTGAGGCGTACGCTATCGGCCGATCTTTACCAATTTCCCCTTGCGACAATATACCCCCAATGGCATATCCGGATGCATCTGTTGTGACTACGAATGGTTTTGAAAAATCTGGAAAAATTAAAACAGGCTCTGTGCACAGATGGTGCTTAAGGATTTGAAAACTTTCTTCTTGAGCATTTCCCCACAAAAAAGGTGCATCTAATTTTAAAAGAGTCGTCAAAGGCTTAGCCAATTTCGCGTACCCTTCGATGAAACGTCTATAATAACCCGTTAGACCCAAGAATTGGCGAATATTTTTAGCATTACGTGGACGAGGAAAATCGCGAACTGAAACTATTTTCTTTGGGTCGGGCTTTAGCCCATCCTCTCCGATAAGGTGACCCAGATAGCCTACTTCTTTTTTCAAAAATTCGCATTTATCCGGCTGCAAAGATAAATTGGCTCTACGCAAACGATCAAACAATCTTAAACATTTTTCATTATGTTCTTCTAAAGTGCGCGCATATACCACAATATCGTCCAAGTATACGAATACCTCTTGTCCCTGGTGACCCATTAACGCCATGTCCGTCGCTCTCTGGAAGATGGGAGGTGCATTGCGCAATCCCATGGGCATACGAACGTACTCATAATGTCCATACGGTGTGGTAAATGCAGTCTTGTGACAGTCATCCGGATGCATTTTTATTTGATAAAAACCGGACGCAAGATCAAAAACAGAAAAATATTTCGCGCCACCCAGCTGATCTAAAATTCCCTCGATATTTGGTAATGGATACGCGTCGCCAATCGTTTTTTCGTTAAGCTGCCGGAAGTCCAGCACCACTCGCCACCGCTTATTTCCCTGAGAGTCGGGCTTCTTCGGCACGACCCACAGAGGCGTATTGTACGGTGAGCTTGAGGGCCTGATCAATCCAGCATCAAGCATTTCTCCCACCTGCTTACGAATCTCCTCTTTATGAACCTCTGGAAAACGATATTGCTTCGAATTCACAGGAAAATCGTCTGTGGTGGGTATCCTGTGCATCACGACATCCGTGGCGCCCAGTACCTCACCTGGCAGGTAAAAGATATCCGCGCAACCCCTTACGAGTTCCTTTATAGAAGAGATCTCATCTCCTGCTAGATGATCGAGTCGCAACAATTCCATGACCTTCGCGACCCGTGACTCATCGCAGAGTTTCCCTCCAAACGCGAAACAATCGGAATCAATTATAAATCTTGAACCTACGAGTGGCTCAAGATATTCTTGTGCAGACGTCGATCTCTGACTGTATTTTGCCACCAAACTACAATTGTCTCTTGATTTTTTATCAGGAACTGAATTTACTGTTGAACTTGACATTTTACAGAACGTCTGGAATAAATACAACAAAACAAACAAAAACAGCGAAACAAATTTCTTATTAACATCTGAAATATGAGATTGAGAAACATTACTTTTTTCATCCCCTACCTCAATCTGATCAATTACGGTTATTTTTTTCTTCTGATTTTCATCCCGTTTCTCCTTTTCAAACCGACAATTTTTCTGGACATCAACTGAAGACTTTTTAGAATTTTTGCTACAATTTTTTCCACTCTCCAAATTCTTACCATACCCTGCTCGAGTCTCTGGATATGAAACAATACTGGACAATGATTTTTTCGCTGGACCTGGAACAATATTGGACAACGATTTTTTCCCTGGAGCTGGAACAATAGACGATTTCTTCTCTGGAGCTGGAACAATACTGGACGACAATTTTTTCTCTGGAGCTGGAACAACACTAGACAACAATTTTCCCTCTGGAGCTGGAACAAAATTGGACAACAATTTCTTTTCTCGAACTGGAACAATACTGGACAACAATTTTTCCTCTGGAACTGGAACAACAATAGACAACGACTTCTCCTCTGGAACTGGAACAATACTGGACAACAATTTTTTCTCTGGACCTGGAACAACAATAGACAACGACTTCTCTGGAACTGGAACAATACTGGACAACAATTTTTTCTCTGGACCTGGAACAACACTGGACAACGATTTCTTCTCTGGAACTGAAACAACACTAGACAACAATTTCTTTTCTGGACCTGGAACAACACTGGACGAAACTCTCTCTGGACACGAAACTCTCTCTGGAACTGGACGTAAATTAGACAAAACACTCTCTGGCCACGAAACTCTTTCTGGAACTGGACTTAAACTAGACAAAACTCTTTCTGGACGCGAAACTCTCTCTGGAACTGGACTTAAACTAGACAAAACTCTCTCTGGACACGAAACTCTATCTGGAACTGGACTTAAACTAGACAAAACTCTCTCTGGACACGAAACTCTCTCTGGAACTGGACTTAAACTAGACAAAACTCTATCTGGACACGAAACTCTCTCTGGAACTGGACTTAAACTAGACAAAACTCTCTCTGGACACGAAACTCTATCTGGAACTGGACTTAAACTAGACAAAACTCTCTCTGGACTCCCTACAATAGAGGAATTGGCTGCGCAATTTTCTACTGCAATGACTCGATTTTCTCCGACTAAATTCGAGCTCGGGAGGGTACCTTCGACGGATTTCTCATGCTTAAACTCTACATTGGATTCCGATAACATAGTTGGCAATAATTCTGCTACTGGTATTTCTACCTTCACAGTCACATTGCTATGATTCGTCGCATATAAATACGCCTTGCCTTGATGATTCTTCACGCGACCTTGGTGTACTACAATTCCGTTACTTGGCAATATGGTAGGCAAGAAACCCTCCTTCACGTCATCGTTTTTTATCCTAACATAAAACAGACGCGTGGATTTGGGAGGAAAAATCATACTTTCTCGGGTGTGAAATGGAATAGCCAGTTTTCGAACCTCTAATAAGCTCTCCTCATAGTCAATTTTTGCCAAATTATCTCGGAAATATTCTGATGACAAGATACCGGATTGATTGATTGGAAAATCATCAGGAACTACGTGGAAAATAGTGTTCCGACCTAGAACATCTACAACAACGTAGCCCAAAGTATAAACAAGATTTTTCGTTATACCGCTCAATCTTAAAATTTCATCTTGATGGACTACAGCTCTCGGTGCTACGCTATTTTTTTTATGATATTTTTACTGGCCCCAGAATCTAACATAAACAGCAAGGATTTTGAACTATCTGGGCAGTCTAATGAAATAGTTGGCAATATAATGTCCTCAGTTTTCCGCGTAAGGTATACATCAACTATTCGTGGTAATGCATTGGCACTGCAGATGTTGCCAATGCCATTGTTGGGTGCGCCCGCGAGTTGGCCTCCGCCTGGGCACCCGGCGCAGGAAGGCCATCCCCGTTTCCCTGAGTATTCAGAGGTCCGTACCTTGCTGCACGGACTTGACACTCGGCGATCACGTGGCCACCTTGCCTGCAATAACTACAGATAATCGATGGAGGATAAGAGGATCCTGCCGCTTGGGCGTAGGACACGGGCCGTCCGACCCCCCTGGTATTGGGTGGGCCAGCAGTACTCCGCATCCCTGGACTCCCCTGACCACTCGCTCGACTAGGACAGCTCCGAGCCATATGCCCCCATCCCTGGCACGAGTAGCATTGCATGGGCGCCGAGGATGGCATATTTTGCCCCATTTGCGGAGCACCCGGTCCTGACGCAGAGTTTTGCATTTCTGCAGACTGCTGCGCCTGAAAACGGGACTCCGTCAAATGTCCCCTTCGCCCACACTTACGACAAGGAATAGAGAAGCATTTATCAGCCAGGTGCCCCCGCTTGCCACAGATCTGACAGACGGTCAGCTGATCCGTTGTCGATCGGACGGCCTGGGGCCCCGCGGCCAATGACCCGCATTTGGCTGCAGTGTGACCTGCCTGGCCACATAGCTGGCACGCGACCGGCGTAGACTTACCCTGCAATCCCCAGCAGGCATCGGCCACATGCCCACTCTTATTACAGAGTTGACATACTAGACCACCCGCTACTGCAGGCGCTCCCGATCCCTTACTGGGGCTCCTATTCCCGTTTTCTACGACATTTATGCTCATTTTTTTTTCCGATTTTTCCGGGGGTTTACTAATTTTCGACTCGTCATTTGCCCTAAGCTGCTCGAGATCTGAAATTTCGCGCTCTACCTCCTTTGCTTTATTTATCGCATCACTTAAATTAGGCTGCACCCCGACACCCCTACGAATTTCATCTTTGAGACCGCGTTGAAAACATTTAGATGCCATTTCTTCTATTCGCGTTTTTTCGGCCACGGGGAGATCATTATTCCTACTTTTATAAGCGTCCATAATTTGATCAGCGAGCGCCTGGATACGGTCAGCAAAATCATCTACTGAATCTACCCGACGTTGAAAGCTACTTCCTAGTTCTCCGGTTAACTGATAAATATCTCTTGGTGGATCATATGTTTTTTTCAAATATCTAATTAATTCGGATGTGCCAGTAAAAGTGATTTTCGATATTCTATTCCAGACAGAGGATGACAATTTAGTTTTGGATAGTCGTAATAAATGCACGTCAAGTGCATCGCCCACCATGGCTCTTGCATCCTCCATCCCCATAACATACCTGGCCAAATTTTCGCGTTTCCCATCAAAATCCGGCACTAACTTTATTGCATCCCTCAAGAGTGCCAAACTTGTAGCATCTACCCGTTCCGGATTTTCAGGCATTTTAACTGGATTATTTCCCGCAAACCCGCTAGAAGAAGATTTCGATCCTGATGGTAGATCTCTAAGAGGTTCCTCGATATCTTTTACAATGGAGCCGCTCTCCTTTTCTGATGATTTCAAAATCGCGTTTTCGTCTTCGCTTTCGTCCTCAGAAATTAATGCGTCGTCAGTGACAGGATTAATAATTTTTTTCGCGTTCTTTTTTATTTCCCTTTCGTTCGGATACTTGTGTACAATTTCATCATCGATTTCCCCCTGTGAACGCGTTCCCATTACATTTGGAAAACTTGTAACTTACTCAAGGTAATCCTAAATATAAATTTTTATTCCGCTGAATAAAAGTCTGTTATGAATTTAGATTTTATACCCAAAAAAAAATTAAAATAAACCAAGAGACAAATGTTGTATTTCCCCCAAAAAAAAAAACAAATCTATTAATTTACCCACAAGACTATCCCTGAACCCTCTGAAATTTTCCGATTTTACTTTTGACGCAACCCACGCACGCTATTTCTCATCGACACCCGTCTCCTAGACCGGGTTTCTACCGGAATAATACATTTAATTCGGCTAAGAAAAGTTCCAAAGGTAATTCTAATTTTTCGCAATTTAACCGGTTACCAATAAAAAATTCCTGAATGATAGCTCGAAAACCTAAAACACGCAATTTTCCTAAAAATAATTAAAAATATACTGCTATAATACCGCAATTTTACAGAATTTATTTTTAACGCACGAGAATTTCCTGAAAATGAGACACTATTTACTGCCGCAAATTTTTCCGAATTTAATCTTAACGCACAAAAATTTCCTGGGAATGATTTTAATTTTAACGCACAAAATTTCCTGAAAATGATTTTGATTTTAACGCACAAAAAATTCCCTGAGAAGGAATTTAATTTTAACGCACAAAAATTTCCTGAAAATGATTTTAATTTTATCGCACAAAAATTTCCTGAAAATGATTTTAACGCACAAAAATTCCTTGAAAATGAATTTAATTTTACGTACGAAAATTTCCTAAAAATGAATTTAATTTTACGCACGAAAATTTCCTGACAATGAATTTGATTTTAATGCATGAAAATTTCCTATAATGAAACACTACTTAATATCGCAAATTTTTCTGAATTTAATTTTTAACGCACGAAAATCCCCTGGCAATGAATTTAGTTTTAACGCATGAAAATATCTTGTAATGAAACACTACTTAATATCGCAAATTTTTCTGAATTTAATTTTAACGCACGAAAATTTCCTGAAAATGAAACACCGCAATATCCGAATACAACGCAATTACACACACAAATAATATAGAACAGTATAAAAGGAAAGAAGAAAGGAAGGAAAAAAAATCGACATATATATATATAGTTCAAACGCATCAATTAACAGACAGAATCTTACCAATTTCCGCTGCCAATTCATTCACAACAGTCAATGGCAGAGTTTCTCAGGTTCTACCACTAACAATTGAAAATAAAGTTTCCCAGGCTCCATTCACAATTTTCACTCAGACATTAATGACAGAATTTCCCAGGTTCTGTCACTTGATAATTAATAGCCACTGATAGCAGAATTTCTCAGGTTCTGCTATCGATTATTGGTAACAGAGTTTCCCAGGTTCTGTTACCCACTCACACCAAAATTCATACCCATGCACAAGGAAAGAGACTACAAAGAAGAAGCGAAATCAAGCAAAAATAATTTGGACGAAGAAACACTCTTTAGATCCCGGACGAGCCCCCAATTTTTGTTACGGCACAGATCCGTTTTTCCCGAAAATTCACTCTAGGCAAAGGAGAGTGAGGCTCTCCCTGTTACGCTAGATTACAGGTGAATTAAAAGGGCGGATGGGTGTTATGGCCTTGTTTAGAGCCTACCCTCTCGGGCAAAAGCTCGGGAAAAGGCCTAAGGGTGTTTCTTCGACTTTGATAATAAACGGAAAACTGACTTACCGGTACTGCTGTAAAGGCCGATGGGTGGATGTAAAAACGATGGTCGGGTAGCTGGAACCGATGGTGCGACATCAAAGGTGACGGGAAGTTTCAGCGTGAACGGCAGCAGGAGTCGGTTGTAGGGTGATCGTTGAGTGCAGTAATTAATTAAAGGCACAACACTTGATATTTTTTTCTTTAAACACTGCGGTTTATTTTGAAACAAAAACTGAACGGAATACAAGAGCACACAGGTGGTCACTGAATCTTACACTTCAAATTGGCTAAAATTCACTAATGACCGGGGAACGACGGACTTGAACTATTAACTCACGCGGCTATGACCAAAATTTCAAAGTTCGACTACCACAAAGGTTCGGGTAACCAGTGTGACTCTGAGCGGCGAATTAAAACTACTGCGCGAAAAAACTGTAGACCGGGACTGACGCGGCGCGTCAAGGGCTACATCTTATATAGACATCTGAAGATATACAAATGATAACCCCTGAGAGGAGGCACCCACTAGAGTTCATTCAGTCGTCCCCACCATGCCTTTTGTCTTAGAGCTAGCTTATTAACACTATGGTCTCAATATTAATAATTAACAATTATCGATTATGCATAAATTATTCGATCTATGGTAAATAATTCAAATCTCATTTGCATAAAACTCCTGAATTTTACAAAGGCAACGATTTGTTAATTGACAATTAATAATTATTGAAGACGATAAACAATAAATTATATATTTTCAAAGATAATGATTTCGATCTCGACAAATTTAAAAATGCGGATTTACTTTTGTAAATTAACAAACTTCATTTATTAATTTAGAGAAATCTCGATCTTTGAAATAATTGAAATAATTAATTAACAATATCCTGAAGCTAATGGAATAAACCTTAAATTTAACCAACAACTATAATATGAATGTTCATATAATTATGTGAAGATATATATATATGTATCTTAAACAATTATTATTTAAATCCTATTGTTCCTAAACCATAGGAGTCATCAAGGGGACGTCGGGGTGTCCACAGGCGGAGGGAGGAGAGTTCCTATAGCCCCATCGCCTTCCCTCTGCTGCTTGTAGGCCTATGATGCTGTCCTCCTTGCGCTCCAGCCTTTCGTAGCTTCCTTGTTCTTCATTTTCTTCTTACACACGCGCTATGGAGTGCCCTCGCTGTAGCGTGGACCTTGGCTAGCTATGGCGCTCGCTCCTCTTCTTACGCACGCGATGAGGTGCCCTCGCGGTAGCGTTGTTCGTTATAGGCTGCAGCGCTCCATCCTTCTCCCGCACACGCACTGTGGAGTCGATTCGGTATAACGTTCTCGTTCTCCTTAGGCTGTCCCGTTCTGCTATGTCCATCTTCTCCTAGCCCACTGCAATCTTGATACACCTTCCTCCTTTTGCACTGCGTTGGTATGGTCATTCCCGAGAAGTTTGGCTCCGCCGAATGGTGATCTCACTGGTCGCGTCGGCATATACAATCGTCGCTGGTTTATTAATTTTTATCCGGCGACCGATGACATAGGTTTAGTTATAATCAACAGCGTTCGTTTGCAACACAACACTTTCTTCCTTGGATTGTTTACGGTAGAAGACGAACTGTGCGCACCGGAGTTGGCACCACCAAAAAAAAACAAGTCAACGGACGAGGTCTTTCGCGGGATTGACAATCCATCCTTTGTCTTTGATCTCATGTACCTATCTTATTTAAAACATCCGATGCCCACGTGTGACTCCCAACTCCGCACTGGAAAAGCTATGGCTCTCAGGTTTACCGACTCTTCAGCAAAGAAAAACGCAGACATCTAGGCGGCTTTAACTGCAGGGACCTCTTAGTGTTTAGGGTCTTTCTGTGAGCACCTCGGCGTTACAGCTCGAAGTCGCTCTGCCTTTTGCACGAGGCTAGGGTCAGATTACTCTGCGTCCGGTGATCCTAATTTAAATAAACAACAAGAGATATTCCTCGGTTGTTTAAACAATGATATAAGTCGATATTCTAGACGCGTGAGCTCCGACCCGCGTGACTGGAGAGTCCACCCGGCCACGTGTAAAGTGCTCATAGACACTCAACTACGCGAGGCGGGCATAATGGACCTCCAGGTTTTTCGAACGTTCGCCATGCATCCCTGTTTGCCTGCTCCAGAGTCTTTACGTGAATTTTTCCAAGGGTACAGGACCCGAAAGTTACGAGACGTAACAATAACTTTGTTACTTATAAATACGTGGGCCAGCGTAGATACCATTGACTTATGATATATTATAAAAATGAGTTTTGTAGAAATAGTTAGTTCGTCGATCAAAGGTCATAAAAGTTGGGTAATTTACGAATGATTTTTTTGTCCAGTGATAGATCATTGGTGTATGCATTAATAGAATCATTATCAAGAGACGCGGTAGCGTCTCGACGCCAAGTATTAAAATCAAATTTGTAATGCCTTACGAGACTCCTCACGACCGAGACGCCAGCGCTACTCTTATTATTTGGACGTTCGCCCTTTTTCGTCTGCTACGAAATTCTAACTGGAATTATCTGAGTCGAAACGTCGTGGACGCCAAATCTATCAGGTTAAATATTTTGCTTCCTCATAGAGGAAGCTTTGTTTTCGTGAAAAATTTTTTTTTTCGAGATTTTCATGTTAGTACACTCAGAATGGTCTAAAACATCGAGAAAAGTGATTTAGAAAAAATGTCTGTATGTGTATGTGTGTGTGTGTGTGTTACACAATCGAAAAATGTAAACCTTTATAACTCGAGAAGGCCTTGAGATATCAAGCTGAAATTTGGACCATAGATAGAGGGATCAAGCCTCATCGTCCATACAAATGTTTGTTAAAATCCACTTCATCGTTAAATTATTACGCGTTTTTTAATTTTTTGAAAAATGTCTGTTTACGCGATAACTCTTTCAATTTTCGAGATATTGATCTAAAAATTGGTATGAATTTGAGCTTTCATATGCCGGTGATCGCTATTAAATTTGGTTAAGATCGGTTGAGCCGTAAAAATTTTATGATGCTTTGAATTTTTCAAAAAATTTACATTATCGCTCCATTGTAACTTTTGCAAAACTTAAGATAGCGAGCTCAAATTTTGTATATAAATGAAACAATATTCAGCCATTATATATGTATAATTTAGTGATGAACGGACATGACATTTTTGATTGCCTCCTCTATGAGGAAGCCAAAAATTGAATTCCATACTTCCTCATAGAGGTAGCTTTGTAAATCGCGAAAAATAATGAGGAAGCAATGTGCAAGGTTCTACTTTGCATCCTTGTTTTATTTATTTTTTTCTTTCCAATGAGCCCCGGTTGAATCAAATCGGTGCCCGCAATGCTAATATCTGGCCACTTACAATTTGGATTCTGTCGAAATTTTTCATTCTGTCCGCACTCACATATGGAATTTGTGCGACGATATACGTGCATGGCGCGTACCAGCACACTCACATGTCGTCTGTAACTCTAATTATCTCAGGCAATACATCGCGGACGCTAAATGTTTCAGCCCCAATATTTTTAATTCTTTCCCCCCTTTTTAATGACACCGGTTTGCGATAAAATCGGTTCCCGAAGTCCTAATATCTGGCCAATATTTCACATTTGTCCGAACTCACACATCGAAACAGATTTGTCCGAACGCATATACGTGTGCATACGTGAGAATAAAAACGCACACATAACACAACTGGTGGCGCCGGGCACCCGCAGCGGCAGCCCGAAGAAGTTGCGGCAATCATCTGCTAGACACAAGAACAGTCTGCTAAAAACTTATATTTTTGTTCTGAATTAGTATTTTTGTTCTTAAGTAGGAACTAATTGCAATTATTTCGCAATTATTATAATATTTGTAATCTTTGGTATCGTCGTCTCGAGCCGAATATATATAGATATAGTAGCGTATGCTCATTCATAATAATTTTGACGTTTTGTGCTACATGGATAACCTTGCAATAAATCGTGAAATAACGACAATAAATATCAATAAGTAAGTACAAAATACAAGGACACTATTTACTATTAGAGGAAGGGACGGGTCCAGATTAAAAACTTGCAAAAGTCCGTCGCAAACCTTTTTAAACATAAAATTTATTCATTGCTTAAACTCTTAACAGTGTACAAATCTCATATAAGTGATTGTTCAGGAAGATTTTTAGTATAGTCTGGTGAGGGACACGTTCGCGAATTGCACACGAGCGTGTCCGTCGATGAACGCGACCATTATATTTCTTTTAGGTGGGCGCCAAGGATTGATTTACTCTAACATTTACTTTTAAATTTTCAATTATACATAAGTGGAACGTTCAGTCAAAAAAGTATTTTCTTACATGAAGACCACTCTCGCTCTCACCGAAGGAAAAATAAAAAATAATACCCTCCCTTCAGAATAAACCAGAAGGATTTTTTTGTAAATGGTCCAACCGATTAGGCTGTCATTTACAAATTCATTGTCCGGCTTGCTCTGAAAGCCCTTACGAGTGCTTGTTTATTCCATGCTGCAGCCAAAAAACTATTTTTTTATTATAAGGATCACTCTCCCCTTCAGCGAAGAAAAGAAAAAAATAATGACTTCTTTTCAGGATAAACTTTATAAGTGGACCAACCAATTGGGTCAACTGGCTGCCTAGAAACCAAATTCATGAGTTTTTACACTCTGTCCATGATCCAGAGAACATTGCTCCAAGGATTGGTATTCGCTAGGTCACATACTCTTCGCAGTTACACTACACACCACTCAAACGGAGCTCTTTTTTCAGTGGTCCTTAAGGGGGACGAGTCACTAAAAAAAGTTTCATTTGCTCATAAGGACACCGTTTTCCCTCAGCGAAGGAAAAATTCTAAATAATGTCCTCCTTTCATGATGACTTCGGTGTCATCATGAAAGGAGGAAAGGATTTTGTTGAAAATTGACCAACCAATTTGGTCAACCAGTATCTTTGAAACCAGATTAATGAGTTTTACACAGTGCGCATGATCCAGAGAACACTGCTTCGAGGATTGGCCTTCGCTAGATCTCATTCTATTTGTAGTTGCACTGCACAACAATTAAAAGCAGCAATTTTTTTAAAAGATCCTTATAACAGAGTCTATAGACAAAAACATAAAATGTCAGAATAATACTGATATAGATCTTTAAAAAAATTTAAACATTTTTTTTTAATTGCTCTGCTTAAGGGGATGCTGAAGTAGATTTTATTACCGACCGAAGTCGGTAAAAACAGGCTTTTTCGTAGTTTTGATTATTCTTCGTTAATACGCTACACACATGATTCAAATTGTACACGGTTGTAATATCAACATGTGTAATTCGATTACATTTAATGGATCGAATACATCTACATATAAAATTATGAAAAAAATCACATAAGCTCCTTTTAATATTACCAATTACATAAAAAAATACGCAGAAGATTGGAAGAAAATTAAAAAAATCAATTACCCGAAATATTTTTTTAAAAATGGGTAAAATGCGTTCTCCATCTTGGGCTTGTGCTTAAAATGTTTGGGACTCCATGTAGTATATTCGTGATTTTTTGTATTGAAATCGGAGGGGGCCAAATTAACGTAATGGTACCTTTTCTTGGTAGAAGACATAAATAAAATAGAAGTTATGTTTATTTTTTATTTTGATTATTTTTACCGTAAACTGTGTTGAATTACGAAAATTTTGACCTAGTTATTTTTGTCGATATCATTATTCCACTTGACGTCAGAATTTTTTTCATTTTTTTCACCTTTTATTTTATGGCTCGTCGAAATATAAGAATAAAATTCTCAAAAAATTCACAGATGCTCCGTTTGACATAGTCAACAACATAAAAAAATTAGGCGAAAATTGGAGTCGGTCGGGTTTTTTTTTGTGCGAAATCCCGTGGAATGACTTCCCTTTTTATTAGGAGGGGAAGGGGTTAGTGAAAAGACGGAATAAGAATAAAATAATTATAAGAAAAATAACCAAACTCGATTTAATAACGCTACAAAAATCTCAATAAAAAAACAAAAGAAAAACTCAATACAATAACTCTAAATGGGCGCCAGCTACGTGACGTGTAGCACCGTTGGGGGGAGGGGGGGGGGGTGGGTACGGCGTAGGACAGTGGAAAAATTTCAGAGTCCGGAGGACGTCGAAAATTTTCTAAGTCCGGCCGACGTCGAAAAATTTCAGAGTCCGAGAGGAGCCGAAATTTTTCTAAGTCCGACTCTGTCGAAAATTTTCTAAGTCCCAAGACTGTCGAAAATTTTCTAAGTCCGGGCGACGTCGAAAAATTTCAGAGTCCAGCACGGTCGGGTGGGGGAAATGGCGGGGGTTACCGGTGGCAGGGACTCTGGGTGTCACGGGGGGGAAATATGCAAACTACAGGGGACAAAAAAAAGATTAATAACCAAACTATGGCCAAATGGGGAAAAATTAATAACAAAAATATGGCAAAATATGGAAAAAATTAATAACAAAAATATGGCAAAAAGTGGGGTAACTCGGCTAGCCAAAATAGAGACGATTTCAGGGGGAAGGGTTCCCGAACTCTATGGCTTCTTAATTATTACCTCGGTATGGCTGAAAGGGGGGGGGGGGTGGCATGGGAATATTCGCTAATGGGGCAAAAATATAAATAAAATCGGGAAAGAAAATTAATGGTAAATATCGCCGAGATAGTCGCGATCACCACCACACTACCTCGCACGCAGAAAACAAAATAATCGCTAACGAATTCGAATGACAACGTGCCGGTCTCCACGGGGTGGCAGCCGGTTGACTCGATATAAAAATGAAAACTAAAAACTCTAATAACTTAAAAAATACAGGGCGAAAAGGGGAAAAAGGGGTCTCACAACAAATAAAAATTACTCACGCTAATTATCACACACACACACACAATCCTAGTCCCGTGGACAACTCCCACGAGGACTCGCAAACTTTACGATAATATTTTCGGGAGGACACGGCGACGGCGAAGCTCGAAGTGATAAGCAAATTGTCATCCTTCTTCTTCCTCGATGTTTTCGGAGACCCTCGTCGATCCTCGGGACTCGTCGGCTCCCGAGCACTACGGAGCTTCGACATCGATCAACGGATCGAGTGTGGCTGGTCAGTGGCGCTCGAGCAGTGCAGTGGCGAGGCAGCGTAGCACAGCTGGCTGGAGTGATCGCCGCGGGCCGTTTGAGTGCCGCTGGCGATCCTAGTAGTGCGAGTACACCCACGCAGTCGGGCGGCTAACTCCAACTTATGTCCACACGAGTGTGGAGGCTACTCGTGTGGTGCGGGGTGTACTCATCAGCTGGCTCGGATGCTGTCCGGGGTCAGATGGTTTTTCCAGCCCACACTCTCCCCACGTCACTCTGTCTAAGCTGCCGTAGCCTCTTATCTCGTCCTTGAGGGCCTCCATGGTCTCCGGGGGGGCTATTACTCATTTCACATTCATACTAGGGATGGGAAGGGGGGTAAAGGGGGGGATTTCTACACAAAATATTCCTATAAACTAAATCCAAAAATACTGCTCTAACATACTAAAAAAAAATATAGGCGGAGTGTGATGGCCTTCGAGCCAGCCTGCGGGGTGGAGCTGGTACAAAATCTACCGTGTTACAAACTCCCCCCCGCTTAAACGAAAGTTATTCCTCGAAAACTTGAGCATTCACACATCACTCCGGGGGGGTGGGGGGTTTGGTAGGGAACGCAAGGGGTACGCAAAATGGGGTTAGAGGGGGGAATATAATATTGGGTCAGGTCTGGGGGCTAGGGTTTGCGAAAAAGGAAACGAGGGTGGCTGTAAAACACAAAAGGGCTCTTCACCAGGGGTTGGGTCTCCTTAGACCAAAAGGGCTGTGGCCGGGGCGATCGAAAAGACTAGGGACGAAGTGAGGGGTGGTTATTGATAAGGGACGGGTCTCTCTGGACCAAAAGGGCTGCACCTGGGGCGATCAAAAAGACTAGGGACGAAGTGAGGGGTGGTTATTGATAAGGGACGGGTCTCTCTGGACCAAAAGGGCTGCACCTGGGGACTTCCTGGGCTCCAGGGACCCCGGGGGTGGGTTCTGGGCCCTGGTTGGAATCTTGGTGGTGTGGGGAAGGAAGGGTAAAAAGGCCGAAGGGGTTGTTGGGGTCCTGTTGGTCCCGAGATCCTCTCAGGCCAACTTCTGGGTCTTGGTGGGCTGGGTTGGTGGCGAAACCTTGACTCCTAGTGACGATAAGGGGAGTGGTTCAGCGAAGGGGGTCGTTGCGGTAAAAAGGGTGGCTTTAAAAATTTCCGGAGGGCCGGGACTTCCGGGCACGGGGCAGGGCATGGCACGGGATACGCCATCAGTGGGGAAATTTTGGCCGTTGGGGCAAAGGGTCGAGAGTTTGGGGGCCTGGGAGGCGGGGGTGACCTCGAGTGGTGTGATGCCGGGCTATGGGATTTCGGGTAACCCAAACACTTCGAAAGGGACTCACAAAACCTGGAACGCCCGCTGCGGCTTCGGCAAGCGGTCGTTCCCAAAAACCTCGAACTCGTGCCTTTGTGGGACTCCCCCTGGTTCCTTGTGGCATCCTTGCCAGATCCAGGGAAGCTCCCTCTGCTGCTCTCAAACGACGCCTGGGCACTGGATCGACTGTCTCGATGACCTGGGATTTGCGGGACGGGAGGGCCTGAAAGCGGTACCAAAGGGGTAGTTTGGGCCTTCCTAGCTTCTGGAGAGTTACGGGGTTGGGTAGGGGCAA
This sequence comes from Ephialtes manifestator, assembly GCA_963970395.1. NCBI lineage: Eukaryota > Metazoa > Arthropoda > Insecta > Hymenoptera > Ichneumonidae > Ephialtes > Ephialtes manifestator. Next base: position 2,875,395 of record OZ019981.1, read on the forward strand.
CTCTCGAAAGGCACGCAAGGCTCGGGAGGGCCGCACTCTCTATCGGGGTTGGCTCTAGATGAATTTCTGGGGTTTGAGGACTCAATCTTTCTTGTGGGCCTTGGGGTGGGGACTTTTCATGCGGGGACGGACTGGATCTTCCTAACGCCGCAGCCCTTAGCTTCTTGGCGTTTTGAATTCGGAAAATTCTCGCACACCTTGCGAGCAATTTTCCTCCTTCCTCAAAACTCTTTCCAAATGCTCGGGACACTAACTTTTGGGCCTGATCGAGGGGCCTCTTCTTTCGAACGGTACAGGGGCGTAGGGGAACACTCGAAGTTGGGGAGGGGGGTTCTTCAATAGGGGTGTGGGTTGGCTGGGGTGGTCTTGGGGCAGACTCCGGGATGGTTTGCTCTATACTCAGCTCGGAGGGATACAGTTCCGATGCTGAGGTAATTTCAGGGTCACATACAGGGGAGGGTTCAACCGCCACTGGGCAGGGGTATGGGGCCATGTTCCTCAAAAGGCGGGCATACTCGGAACTGTCAAGGGAACCGTCAAGGTTACGCAAAGCAGCGTACGTGGTAAAGGGCTTTTCATCCCCGCGCTCGTCGGCTGCAGGGTCCCAGGGGACGGAAAATTCGGGGTACAGGACACGGACTTTGTGTCGCCAATACCGATCACCTAACTCATCTTGGGAACCGGCGGTACTGAGACCGGCATCGTCGCACAGCTGTAGGAGGTCGCAGATGTTTTCGATGGCTGTAACATCTCTCCTGAGCTGCGCAACTCCTTCGCAGATAACAGGGCTAACCAGGGGGGTTGGTGTCAAGGGCGGGGGGAGGTTGGAAGGGGTGGACCACGTACTAGTGACATTAGTCATGCTAGCTCCGTCCATGGTCAAATTTAACAAAGGGAAAAAAAAAAGAAAATACTCGAAATCAAGAAAAAGGTACGGGGGCAAGGCTTAAGGGTCGGAAAAGAAATCGAAACAATACACGGAATCGGGTAAAAGGGCACTCAATAAAAAAAAAAATAATAATCCAAAAAAATAGAAAAATCCAAACGGGTCTGAAACTACAAAAACAGGAACTGAAAATCGAAAATCTTATCAACGGGGTCAGATTACCAGAAGGGAGGGAAAAAAAAATAGTACCAAAAATAATCACAAAAGAGCTCGAAGGGCGAAAGCACGGTTGTGGGGGTGGCGTATAATCACGCAAAAGGGAGGTTAGGTTTGGGGAAAAAACAAAAAAAAAACTCGAATCCCCAAGGCCGATAACGGATGAGGGGAAGGAAAAAAAAAAACTAACCAAAAAAAAAGAAATCAATCGGGGGAGGAAAAAAAAGAAACAAGAATAGAAAAGAAAAATAAAATACCAAAAATATTATGAGGGGGCAATGGGGGGAGGGTACCGAGGTGAGCGCTAAAAAAAAAGACTAATAAATTTCGGCGCGATTTTTAGGGAAAATGCGGGAAATTTTTCGGGCCCCACGTTGGGCGCCAATTTATAACCGGCTTCCCTTTTTATTAGGAGGGGAAGGGGTTAGTGAAAAGACGGAATAAGAATAAAATAATTATAAGAAAAATAACCAAACTCGATTTAATAACGCTACAAAAATCTCAATAAAAAAACAAAAGAAAAACTCAATACAATAACTCTAAATGGGCGCCAGCTACGTGACGTGTAGCACCGTTGGGGGTAGGGGGGGGGGGGGTACGGCGTAGGACAGTGGAAAAATTTCAGAGTCCGGAGGACGTCGAAAATTTTCTAAGTCCGGCCGACGTCGAAAAATTTCAGAGTCCAGCACGGTCGGGTGGGGGAAATGGCGGGGGTTACCGGTGGCAGGGACTCTGGGTGTCACGGGGGGGAAATATGCAAACTACAGGGGACAAAAAAAAGATTAATAACCAAACTATGGCCAAATGGGGAAAAATTAATAACAAAAATATGGCAAAATATGGAAAAAATTAATAACAAAAATATGGCAAAAAGTGGGGTAACTCGGCTAGCCAAAATAGAGACGATTTCAGGGGGAAGGGTTCCCGAACTCTATGGCTTCTTAATTATTACCTCGGTATGGCTGAAAGGGGGGGGGGGGGTGGCATGGGAATATTCGCTAATGGGGCAAAAATATAAATAAAATCGGGAAAGAAAATTAATGGTAAATATCGCCGAGATAGTCGCGATCACCACCACACTACCTCGCACGCAGAAAACAAAATAATCGCTAACGAATTCGAATGACAACGTGCCGGTCTCCACGGGGTGGCAGCCGGTTGACACGATATAAAAATGAAAACTAAAAACTCTAATAACTTAAAAAATACAGGGCGAAAAGGGGAAAAAGGGGTCTCACAACAAATAAAAATTACTCACGCTAATTATCACACACACACACACAATCCTAGTCCCGTGGACAACTCCCACGAGGACTCGCAAACTTTACGATTATATTTTCGGGAGGACACGGCGACGGCGAAGCTCGAAGTGATAAGCAAATTGTCATCCTTCTTCTTCCTCGATGTTTTCGGAGACCCTCGTCGATCCTCGGGACTCGTCGGCTCCCGAGCACTACGGAGCTTCGACATCGATCAACGGATCGAGTGTGGCTGGTCAGTGGCGCTCGAGCAGTGCAGTGGCGAGGCAGCGTAGCACAGCTGGCTGGAGTGATCGCCGCGGGCCGTTTGAGTGCCGCTGGCGATCCTAGTAGTGCGAGTACACCCACGCAGTCGGGCGGCTAACTCCAACTTATGTCCACACGAGTGTGGAGGCTACTCGTGTGGTGCGGGGTGTACTCATCAGCTGGCTCGGATGCTGTCCGGGGTCAGATGGTTTTTCCAGCCCACACTCTCCCTACGTCACTCTGTCTAAGCTGCCGTAGCCTCTTATCTCGTCCTTGAGGGCCTCCATGGTCTCCGGGGGGGCTATTACTCATTTCACATTCATACTAGGGATGGGAAGGGGGGTAAAGGGGGGGATTTCTACACAAAATATTCCTATAAACTAAATCCAAAAATACTGCTCTAACATACTAAAAAAAAAATATAGGCGGAGTGTGATGGCCTTCGAGCCAGCCTGCGGGGTGGAGCTGGTACAAAATCTACCGTGTTACAATACATATATAGACAGGGTGCCCCCCGCAAGGGTGCCCCTCACCCTTGGGGGACCTATGTTTTTCGTGCGCTCGCAATCGCCCCCCACCCGAGGGTGCCCCCTCCGTAGGGTGCCCCCCCCCCCCCCCAAAGATGCCCGCAGCCTTGGGGGACCTATGTTTTTGGAAAAGGACTTAAAATAATTCGGCCTCGGGGCTTGGTGTAAAGGGGTGGGGCTAGCCCCAAGCCTTAAGCCCCACGCCCTTCCGCCAAGCCCTGAGCCCGAATTATTCTAAGTCCCTCGATTCTTGACACGGCGGCGGCGGCGGCGGCGGCGAGATCTTTTTATAATATAGAGAGAGATATATATATAAATGCAGATTACAAAAATCGAGAAAAGAAATTAGTGAAAAATAAATGTCAACATCTCAAAAAATTAAACGGCAGTACTTGGCGAGGTTGCCAAGTATCCTATATAGTTTATCATTATTGAATGTTCATATTAACCATAGAAACTCGCCAAGTACTGCATTTATTTTTTTGAGATGTTGAAATTTATTTATCACTAATTTCTTTTCTCGATTTTTGTAATCTTCATTTTTTTCTTCAAAATCCAAGATTTTGTTTTGTTACTGATTTTTTCACCTTTAAATGCGAGAATTTCTTTTTAGATGATTTAGGTTCTTTAGGTTCTTTGAGTTATTTATTTATTTACACACACACATATATATATATACATATATGTATATATATATATGTGTATATATATATATGTATATATATATATATATATATATATATATATATATGTGTGTGTGTGTGTATATATATATAGACAGTATTTTTTAAGTAACCTAAAAAACCTTAAATAAATAACTCAAAGAACCTAAACGCATATATATATATATATATATATATATAGACAGTATTTTTTAAGTAACCTAAAAAACCTTAAATAAATAACTCAAAGAACCTAAACGCATATATATATATATATATATACTAGGATTTTATTGTGGCTCGCGCGCTGCGCGCGCTCGCAATCGCCCCCTACCCAAGGGTGCCACCTCCGAAGGGTGCCCCCCGTAGGGTGACACCCCCTCCTCCCCCCTCCTCCCCCCCCCCCCTTCCACCAAGCCCTGAGCCCGTATTATTCTAAGTCCCTCGATTCTTGACACGGCGGCGGCGGCGGCGGCGGCGGCGGCGGCGGCGGCGGCGGCGGCGGCGGCGGCGGCGGCGAGATCTTTTTATAATATAGAGAGATATATATATATATATATGCGTTTAGGTTCTTTGAGTTATTTATTTAAGGTTTTTTAGGTTACTTAAAAAATACTGTCTATATATATATACACACACACATATATATATATATATATATATATATATATATATATATATATATATATATATATATATTGTGACGTGCCCCTCGTGGAAGTATTTCGGCGACTTCACGAGGAGCGCCGACCAAATATAACGGCGCCCAGAATTTTACGCACTTTTATTATCTCCGCACTTTCCACACTATTTACTGGTTTTCGCTGGGCGCCAGGCTCTCTATTATTTTCCCGAAAGCCAGGGAAACTTTCTACTCTCCTTTAGTTCTTCACCGGTTGACCGGCTAGCTGGAAAGGGGTGCAGTTCGAGGCAAATGCAAAATTAATTAAACGAACGCGAGCTCTATTTTCCACAAATAACAGAACAATAATTTATTTCACACGAAGGATATTATCAACGGAACAAATTAGATACAAAAATGACTCGAGTCCGAACAAAGATTCGCGGATCTATCTCGCACGCGACGCTTCGATTTTTCAATGATTTATCTTTCCTATTCGGGGAAGCCGACAGAACAGAGGATGATTCTACAGACGCGGATAATACAAATAGTGCACCACGTGCGCCTATCTTTTCCTACGCTTCTGGCCTCGATCCTCGCTGCGATGCCGGTCCTCTCGAGTCTCTGCTTCTCACGAAAATTCTAGCGTAGCGGCTTCCACGCGGACAATTATTCTTTCCAGTTCGATATATATATATATATATATATATATATATATATATATATATATATATATATATATATATATAGAATACTTCTCATCCTCCAATGATAGACAGAGCACAGGATCATTGATCACTGCACACATAAACGCAGCATGTACGTAAATGCAAGCGAGTACTCTGAGCGAACCTGAGTACTCTGAGCGAATATATATATATATATATATATATATATGCGTAGCGTAACGTTCGGAACCATTTTCGTACGAACAACGTACACTACAAGGACATGTGGCTGTTTTGAGGACTGTCCCTGTAATTCTATCAGCATAAAGTATGTTTCAAGGTCCGTCCCCAAACAATTAGCAGTCAATGATACGTTTAGTTTGAAGCCGTGGATAAAACCGTGTCACTTTGAGGACTGTCCTTGAAATAACGAGTCTGCGTATCGCATCATTCGGGGACTGTCTTCAAAGTAACGATTATGTGGTACGTATGATTTGACGACAGTTGTTGAATTTACTATTTATTGACTGAAACGTAACCCGAATCTTCTCTTTAGACTGAGAGAAAAGCATATCGTTGATTTAACGATTTCACATGATAAAAAAAATATAGGAAGGCTTGCAATGTTTTATAATTGAAGCGATGATAATATAGTTCAATAAACTATACTTGCAAAGTTATTGGAAACAAACGTTGAAATCGTATATGCAACAAAACGGCATATTTGAAACTATTATCATTTTGATGATTGCTACTATAATTGTTTTTGCTATAATCATAAAATGGAGACGTTCCTCCTGGAAATTATAGTTTATAATTAGACTATCGTCGGACTAACTATATTTTTTATTAAATTACTATATTTTTCTCTCAGTGTAAAAAGTTCTTCATGGCCGTTAACAACTTGAAGTTTTATTATAAGAGCGCAACAGCTGAAAAGTCTTTTAGGCAAGAACGTCAATGCATCTGATTAGCCTGCTCAAAAGATAAACGGCGGGGGATAACGGGGAAAAGCGGGGACACGTTCAATATTTTACGGTTTGTCAGGTATTCCACAATATGCATGACAAATTAGGGCCTTCCTAAAACCCACCAGAGTTATCCAAGTGATCACTCATCTAACTATTCAGCAAAGCGGTAACCCATCTAAGTATTAACCATCACTCGTCAGCCACACGGTCACGCATCTACGTAATGACCGCCAGGGCAACCTAGGTGAAACGCACATAAAATATGCCGACGCACACGGAAAAAAAAATTAGTTGCCATAAACAAGAAATGAGTTGACACAACCAATCGATTATTCTATTTATTTTACAGCTCAAATGGTAATACCAACGATTCGAATGGTAATACCGACGATTCGAATGATAATACCGACGATTCGATTGGTAGTCCCAACTATTCGAGTGGTAGTCCCAACGATTGGATTAGTTAACCTAACTAATCTCGCGAGAACTAATCGTGAAAAGTTGAGGTTACTATTCGATATGGTTGAGGCAAGCAATTTTTTAGACATCGTGTACAGCAAATCGGAAACGTAGTTGCCACAACCAAATATTTCTTTCCGTGCAAAGAGAAAGAAAAAAGAAAAAAATTTCTCAAAAAAGTTCAAATTGTCGCGCACCGACTCCAGTCACAAGTTTAAAGTTATTCACTGTGTTATTTGTAAGTTATCACGAATAAAAGTAAATTTTGGATTTGTTGCCTCTTACTCGTACACGCATGAACGCAGAAACGCATTGGCTCCGTCTGCGATCGCTCTCGATGTCGTTTACCCTCTCCGCGCTACCACTGCGTAATTACCTTAAATAAAATGTTTAACAAATAATTCTTTGGGAACCGCTTTTAACATTATTATACGTTAATCAAAATGTTTCCCTGCCCTATTTGCAGAAGTCGATGAAAGGAATTCAGTTTAAGGACATGTACGATACGTTTTCGTAGTGTATACTTTGAGGACATGATTGTCTACACAAAGTCTGCTTTGAAGACAGCTTTTTCGTGGACATATACGCGATACGTTTTTGTACTGTAGTCTTTGAGGACATATTTATCCATATAACGTCTGCTTTGAGGACAGCTTTTTCGAGAATATAATAATAATAAATAATAATAAAAGCACATTCAGTTATTTTTCACAACAATCGGTTATATCGAAAGGGGTACATTGTATACATTAGATAGGTGACCTGGCTAACTCTGATTAGAGTTAGCCAGGCGGTCACCTATTTAAATACTAACTCTTCGAGTCAACCCGGTAGTCACCCATTCTAGTACAGGTCAGTCAGACGGTCATCCACCCAAATACTAACGAACTAATTCGCGCAAACAATGAAACAAGCAACTTCGCTGAATATGTTTATAGATGGCAACAACGATATAATGTACCCTTTTCGATATAATCGATTGTCGTGAAAAATAACTGAATGTGCTTTTATTATTACCACATCGGACACAACCTTATAAGTCTATAAAGTTCGGACTATATTATACTAATTTCATTTTATATTTCATATTACCGATATTCCAATAGACAAAAAAAATTGTATAATCATATGAACTGAATGCCCGAGTGAGCTAAAGCGCAGCGGAACAACACCATACGGTCCCAGGTTCGATTTCCGTCAATGTAAAAAAAATGTTAATATGTTTTTTCAGCGATTAATATGTTCCATCATGTAGAGGAAAACATAACGTCTAATTAAAACGAAGGATTACTCGATTGAATAAGCACAAATTAATAGTTTTCAATTAATTTTCTTTATTATTTAGTAGAGGTTTAATAGGGCAGCCTTTATAGGCCCTAACCGGGAAATCTATAAAGATCCCGTACTTTGAAGCGTGACCAGCCTAGTAGGGCTGTACTGAGATTCTCATACTGGGCCCCTAATAAAATTGGCGCAAACTAGAAAGGGCCAGGTAGGAGTCCCAACAATTTTTCTGCACGGGATGGGCCGCCGGTATAGCAGTTTATGTTGGAGTATCTCGGTTGGCTAACATTAGCGAATCGAAAAAAGAATTTATGTTGGCGGTAAAAAAACAATATTTTAAGACATTTCCAAAGAATTTTTAATTTGATTTTAGGTTCACGAAAAATTAATAATAAAATAAAATTGAAATCGGTTATAAACGTGCTCAAAAGCACTGCATGGCTTCAAAACAAACTTCATATAGAAAAATATGTCCTCGAAGAATACAATACAAAAACATATCGCGTATATATTCTCGAAAAAGTTGTCCTCGAAGCAGACGTTATATAAATAAATATGTCCTCAAAGACTACAGTACAAAAACGTATCGCGTATATATCCTTGAAAAAGCTATATCCTCAAAGCAGACCTTATATAGGTAAATATATCCTCAAAGCAGACTTTATATAGATAAATATGTCCTCAAACACTACAATACAAGAACATATCGCGTATATGTCCTCGAAACAGCTATGTCTTCAAAGCAGACTTTATATAGACAATCGTGTCCTACACTACGAGAACGTATCGGACATGTCCTTAAACTGAATTTATTTCACCGACTTCTGAAAATAGGGCAGGAGAACATTTTGATTAACGTATAATAATGTTAAAAGCGGTTCCCAAAGAATTATTTTTTAAACATTTTATTTAAGGTAATTACGCAGTGGTAGCGCGGAGATGGTACATCGACAGCGACGGAAGACGGAGCCAATATGCGAACGGCGTAGACGTTCATGCATGTACGAAGAAGAGTCAACAAATCCAAAATTTACTTTTACTCATGATAACTTACAAATGATACCGTGAATCACTTTAAACTTGTGACTGGAGTCGTTGTGCGACAATTTTAACTTTTTGAGAAAACATTCTCTTTGCATATTTTGTATGGGCTTAAGTTCATGAATTTGTTGCAAGCGGCCGTTATTCACTCTTAAGGTGATGTGCTACATGTCGTCTGTCTCTCTCAGATCGCCATAAGTGCGAGAAAGATAGCTGAATCTTCCCGAAGTGTTATTCTTCGCCAGGGTTGATTTTTCGAATAAAAGTCGAGAAGTACTGACTGCAGACTGCCAAGACGCAGTCAGTACTTACCGTCTTTTGCCTAAAACATAAATTTTGACCAAGAACAACACGTTACAGTTTTTGTTACCGACCGAGTAGCACATCATCTTAAATGCAGTGTTGCCAACTCGTCGATATGATAAATCTTCGTTCTCGACTGTGCAAATCTAAAAAAATCTCCATAACCATATCAACCAGAAATCTCCAGTTTTTCACCAGAAAAACCAATTCGAGGACATATTTAGTGCTGACCCAGATGTTTTGAATGGACATCGAGATTGATGATCACCTCTAGTTTTTTAATTCACGGTAAAACTCCAGAAAAAGCTCCTATTGAGTTTAGTCTTCAAAGCGAAAAGAAAAGACTAACAAAGGAAAAAAGAAAAGAAGAACGGAAAGGAATAAAGAAAGGCTTCTTTCGACTTTCTGTCTCCGTTTTTAATTAATATTACTTACTGTTATTGTTGCCGTGATGTAATACTGGATTATTTAGAACTAGAATATCGACACTTTCATCAACAGTGGGTTTCGCGCGTGTATGAGAAAAACCGTAAACAAAGCCGCCGATCGGTACGATTGCTACGGTCTAAATGACGGAGGGAATACCACTTTACCGCTGGCTGTTGAAAATCTGCAGAAATCTCTAGACCTCAATAGAGCCTCTCGAAAATGTCCAGAATTATCCAAAAATGTATTAAAAAACACCAAGATTTAGACGTGTCTAAAAGATGCAAAAAAATCTCTATGGACTATTAAAAATCTCTAGATCTAGCGACAAAATCGCCAAATTGGCAACACTGCTTAAATGAATGAACATTAAAGTCTTTTTACCGAGTGCAATATTTATTGTGCTCGTTTAAATTTAAATATGTGATATAAAGATATATTGTAAGGGCATATGTCATTGTACCGTCTATTTCGAGCACATACATTCATTTCTAAATTTTCTATCATTTGAAGACATATATCTCTCTATATTATAGAAAGATCTCGACGCCGCCGCCGCCGTCGCCGCCGCCGTGTCAAGAATCGAGGGACTTAAAAAAATTCCGAGCAAACCAGCGTAAGGAGGGTGGGGGGGTTTCTGACGGATTGAGTGACGGGATTTCTGACCGGGGGCGGGGTCTGACGGGTTGAGTGACGGGGTTTTTGACGGGGTAGCGGGGGTTTCGTACGGGTTGAGTGACGGGGTTTCTGAGGGGTTGAGTGACGGAGTTTCTGACGGAGTGGGGGGGTTTCTGAGCGTTTGAGTGACGGAGTTTCTGACGGAGTGGGGGGAGTTTCTGAGGGGTTGAGTGACAGGGTTTCTGACAGGGTGGGGAGGTTTCTGAGGGGTTGAGTCACGGGATTTCTGACGGAATGGGGGGAGGGAGGTTCTGAGGGTTTGAGTGACGGGGTTTCTGGCGGAGAGGGGGCGATTCTGAGGGGTTGAGTGACGGGGTTTCTGGTGGAGAGGGGGGGGGGGGGGTTCTGAGGGGTTGAGTGACGGGGTGAGGTGATTTCTGAAGGGCTGAGTGGTGGCGTTTCCGACGGGGTGAGCGGGGCTTCTGGGGGGTCGAGTGACGGGGTTTCAGACGGGGCGGAGGGGGGGGGGCGTTCCGAGAGGTTTCTGACGGGGTTTCACATTCAAATTTCAACAATTTTCACAAGCCCGGACTGGGGGGAGATTGCGAGCGCGCGCAGCACGCGAGCCACAATAAAATCCTAGTATATATGGGTCATTCCACGGGATTTCGCACAAAAAAAAACCCGACCGACTCCAATTTTCGCCTAATTTTTTTATATTGTTGACTATGTCAAACGGAGCATCTGTGAATTTTTTGAGAATTTTATTCTTATATTTCGACGAGCCATAAAATAAAAGGTGAAAAAAATGAAAAAAAATCTGATGTCAAGTGGAATAATGATATAACACAGTTTACGGTAAAAATAATCAAAATAAAAAATAAACATAACTTCTATTTTATTTATGTCTTTTACCAAGAAAAGGTACCATTTCGCTAATTTGGCCCCCTCCGATTTCAATACAAAAAATCACGAATATACTACATGGAGTCCCAAACATTTTAAGCACAAGCCCAAGATGGAGAACGCATTTTACCCATTTTTAAAAAAATATTTCGGGTAATTGATTTTTTTAATTTTCTTCCAATCTTCTGCGTATTTTTTTATGTAATTGGTAATATTAAAAGGAGGTTATGTGTTTTTTTTCATAATTTTATATGTAGATGTATTCGATTCATTAAATTGTAATCGAATTACAAATTTTTAAAATTGTATTTTTGTTGTGTCTTTTACAAAAAAAGGTACCATTTCACTTATATGGACCTCTCCGATTAAGTTAAAAAAATAACAAAATTACTATACGCCTCAGGCGTATCTCGCGACGCTAGCGCTCGAGCGGCCACTGCGTGCGTAACGAGACGATCAGCTGATCGCACGCCCCAGGCGTACCCCAGGCGAATCTCGCGACGCCAGCGCTCGAACGGCCACTGAGTGAGTAAGAAAGCGATCAACTGATCGCTTTCTTTTTTTAAAATTTTTAAAATTTGTAATTCGATTACATTTAATGAATGGATACATCTACATATAAAATTATGAAAAAAATCACATAAGCTCCTTTTAATATTACGAATTACATTAAAAAATACGCAGAAGATTGGAAGAAAATTTAAAAAATCAATTACCCGAAATATTTTTTTAAAAATGGGTAAAATGCGTTCTCCATCTTGGGCTTGTGCTTAAAATGTTTGGGACTCCATGTAGTATATTCGTGATTTTTTGTATTGAAATCGGAGGGGGTCAAATTAGCGAAATGGTACCTTTTCTTGGTAAAAGACATAAATAAAATAGAAGTTATGTTATTTTTTATTTTGATTGTTTTTACCGTAAACTGTGTTGAATTACGAAAATTTTGACCTAGTTATTTTTATCGATATCATTATTCCACTTGACGTCAGATTTTTTTTCATTTTTTTCACCTTTTATTTTATGGCTCGTCGAAATATAAGAATAAAATTCTCAAAAAATTCACAGATACTCCGTTTGACATAGTCAACAATATAAAAAAATTAGGCGAAAATTGGAGTCGGTCGGGTTTTTTTTTTTGTGCGAAATCCCGTGGAATGACCCATATATATATTAGGGTGGTCCATTTTTGCACGACATTTTTTTTTTACGAGGCACCTCTTAAAACTGTTCTCTATTACGAATAATAATTCCCCGTAAATCATCGATGTGATAAAAAAATATGCAGAGGTCGCGACGGAATTTTTAAATTTTATTGTTTTAAACATTTTTTTCAGTGAAAATTCTCATCTATATCTTTACATTTCTTGTATTACATGAATGTAAAGATACTGGACATCACTCCGACAGTCCGTTATTGTTTTATAGTAGCTTTAGTGTATGAAATAATTGCAACTGCACAAGATGTGTGCTGTGAAAGAGAAAATTAGAGGATAAGCAGATATTTTTAAAAAATCCGAAACGCCATGAAATTTTTATCGCTAAGTCGATTAACGCTGAATTAAATCCCAAACCCTGTCCGATAATAGTCTACTTATGTACCAAATTTCAGCTAGATATCTGCAAAATTGTGGAAGTCGGTACGAAAACAAACTATATGTGATGTGACATATTTATCACAGAATAACTGTGCTATATCAATACTAAAAAAGTTTCGTATAAACAGTGAATGATAATGATAATCATTTGGCCACAGGATTAAGGGGGGGGGGGGAGTCAGGTCAAAAATAAAAAAAAATCGATTATTTTTTTTTTCTGTGAAAACACTCATTTCCATGTAATCTATCTATTAGTAAAGTTATAAGCCGGAATTCGCAAAAATGGCTAAGTTTCTACAGTACCATTCATATTCAATTTTCTCAAAAGTCGTAAAAATTATCAGAATATTATATTTGAATTTTAAATTATTTTATTTATTTATTTTTGTTATATGTAGACATTATGGCCGATTTATTGTTCACACAAAATAATTAAGGGTGTTGAAAAAAAAAAAATCAAATATATATATTTTTTTTTTCACTTCGGCAGTTTCATTTAGTTAAGTATACCCTCTGAACCTGCAAAATCTTAGACCTCAAGCCAAAAAAATGGCCGATTTCTCTCTATATTATAAAAAGATCTCGCCGCCGCCGCCGCCGCCGTGTCAAGAATCGAGGGACTTAGAATAATTCGGGCTCAGGGCTTGGTGGAAGGGGGGTGGGGCACCCTGGGGGGGACCCTTGGGGGGGGGGGGGGGGCACCCGTCGGGGGGGCACCCTTCGGAGGTGGCACCCTTGGGTGGGGGGCTATTGCGAGCGCGCGCAGCGCGCGAGCCACAATAAAATCCTAGTATACATATATATATGTATATATATTAGGGTGGTCCATTTTGGCACAATATTTTCTTATATTCTTTTCAATATATATATATATATATATTGTAACGTGGTGCTTTTTGCGCACCGCGTTACTGCTGCTGTCGGAAGCCCTAAGGCTACAATTTTGCATACCGTCCGCTGTCGAGCTCTCTCCAGGGCAAAAATTAGGTTTAAGTTAGGTTTAGAATAATTTTTCTCGTTAGATGTAAGTTCGTTAGGTTAAGTTTGTATTATTTGTGTAAACTCCGACCTCACTGGCCCCTTCAAGAACGCGACCACCGGTGGACTTTGGTATTTTGAGGCTGTCATCTTTATCCGCTGTCGTCAGGCTGTCTTGGTCCCAAGGACATGCGTTAGCCCTAAGGAAGTGAGGAACCGAGGGGTGTGCAGTTAGACCTCACCTTCACGCGGAGTGGACGCCAACTGTTCTCTATTACGAATAATAATTCCCCGTAAATCATCGATGTGATAAAAAAATATGCAGAGGTCGCGACGGAATTTTTAAATTTTATTGTTTTAAACATTTTTTTCAGTGAAAATTCTCATCTATATCTTTACATTTCTTGTATTACATGAATGTAAAGATACTGGACATCACTCCGACAGTCCGTTATTGTTTTATAGTAGCTTTAGTGTATGAAATAATTGCAACTGCACAAGATGTGTGCTGTGAAAGAGAAAATTAGAGGATAAGCAGATATTTTTAAAAAATCCGAAACGCCATGAAATTTTTATCGCTAAGTCGATTAACGCTGAATTAAATCCCAAACCCTGTCCGATAATAGTCTACTTATGTACCAAATTTCAGCTAGATATCTGCAAAATTGTGGAAGTCGGTACGAAAACAAACTATATGTGATGTGACATATTTATCACAGAATAACTGTGCTATATCAATACTAAAAAAGTTTCGTATAAACAGTGAATGATAATGATAATCATTTGGCCACAGGATTAAGGGGGGGGGGGGGGGAGTCAGGTCAAAAATTAAAAAAAATCGATTATTTTTTTTTTCTGTGAAAACACTCATTTCCATGTAATCTATCTATTAGTAAAGTTATAAGCCGGAATTCGCAAAAATGGCTAAGTTTCTACAGTACCATTCATATTCAATTTTCTCAAAAGTCGTAAAAATTACCAGAATATTATATTTGAATTTTAAATTATTTTATTTATTTATTTTTGTTATATGTAGACATTATGGCCGATTTATTGTTCACACAAAATAATTAAGGGTGTTGAAAAAAAAAAAATCAAATATATATATATTTTTTTTCACTTCGGCAGTTTCATTTAGTTAAGTATACCCTCTGAACCTGCAAAATCTTAGACCTCAAGCCAAAAAAATGGCCGATTTCTGCAATATACCTGTTTTTTAATTATTTTTTTCTATATAATAAAAAGTTTATTACATATTTGTAAATAAATTTTTATTTGTTTACCATTTTTTAAACCAGTTAGCGAAACGCGATACAAATGACGTGATGAGAGTGTGATGTCTTCAACGCAGCACGTAACACTTACATTATATTCGAATTCGCGCGAATAATGGGACATGCGCTGTGATATCTTAGCACGTATCGCATGCGCAGCGTGTTACTGCCCCGAGAAGTTACTTCTGCTACACGCGAGACGCATAACCTCGAATTGACGTTTTTATTTTTCGTTCATATTATGTTATTAGTTTGATTCCGTTGGCCATTTACGGTTTTTTTTCAATCAATAGTGTTTAAAACAGAATCAACAATCATCAGAAGTGATCAGATATGTAAATTTGTTATGAAGTGATGATTTAAAGTTTGTGCAGCACATTTGTGAATGTGTCAACACCAGATAAATTTTCAGTGATGTTGTCAATAAAAGTGATCATCCCCATATTATTTACAGGTTTTTTTCAAATTATGCATTCATTTACTTATTTATTTGTAAAAAAAACACTTATTAATAACATTATTAATAATATTCTGTAATCTGACTTGCAAATAATATTTTTATTTTGTTCATTAAAGGTACTAAGGTGCCCCAGAGGTGAAAACAGCATAAACATTTTTATTTGAGTGGTAAGCTCTAGATGCCATTTGCCGAAACTTGGTTTTAAACCTATTCTGCGCGTGATTCAGACGAAACTGCTAGGCAGATTGAGCTGGTTGACATCTCATTTTCTTCTTCATGAAAAGATACACCGGCTAAACGGAGCAAAAGTTAATAAAAGGTAATATTTTTCAAGTGACATAATTATTACTAAATAAATTTTATGCTATTTTCTAAATCAGCTATTGACTTTGCTTTCAGAATGAAAAAAAAAAAAAATTTTGCTCCATTTAGCCGGTGTATCTTTTTATGAAGAAGAAAATGAGACATCAACTAGCCCAATCTGCCTAGCAGTTTGGTCTGAATCACGCGCAGAGTGGAAAACCTAAGACCTTTGCTTAAGATAATATGGAAAGGCATACGGAAGTCAGATGGTAGTAAAAAATCCTTTCATCGAGTACCAACAATATAGTTCATTGATCATTTTTATATGCAAGAGAATTTGGATGACATTGAATTTACAAATTTAATTATTTTGACCTGACTCCCTCCCCTTAACAAATTACATTCTGGAGATGCCGGAAATAATTAAGTATATTATCGGACAACAAACAACAATAATAACAACAATAATTGTCCGAAACATTTAAATGTTTACGATTATCATTCGCTCTTTTTACGAGATTTTTTTAGTTTTTATATAACAGTTTTTCTGGTATAAATACATCATATTACACAGATAGGGATTGATTGAGATAATTTTATAATTTTATAATTATAATTTTTTTTAAGTTTGTTTTTGTTCAAAGGTCCATAATTCTTTAGATATCTAACTTCAATTTGGTTTACAGGTTGAATATTATCAGACAAAATATGGGATTTAATTTGGCATTAATTCGCTCAGGGATTGAAATTTTATGGTATTCTGATTTTTTTTTAAATATTTGCTTACCCTCTATTTTTCATTTTCACAGCACATATTTTTCGCAGTTGCAATTATTTCGTACTCCAAAATTACCATAAAACAATAAGGGACTGCCGCCTTGATATCCAGAATCTTTACACTCATGTAATGCAAAAAATTTGAACATATACATGAGAATTTTCACTGAAAAAAATGATTAAAACAAGAAAATTAAAAAATTCCGTCGCGACCTCTACATATTCTTTTATCACCTCAATGATTTACAAGGATTTATTATAGAGAACAGTTTTGAGGTGTGCCCCGCAAGGAAAAGAAAATATTGTGCCAACATGGACCACCCTAATATATCTCTCTATATTATAAAAAGATCTCGCCGCCGCCGCCGCCGCCGTGTCAAGAATCGAGGGACTTAGAATAATTCGGGCTCAGGGCTTGGTGGAAGGGGGGTGGGGCACCCTGGGGGGGACCCTTGGGGGGGGGCACCCGTCGGGGGGGCACCCTTCGGAGGTGGCACCCTTGGGTGGGGGGCTATTGCGAGCGCGCGCAGCGCGCGAGCCACAATAAAATCCTAGTATACATATATATATGTATATATATTAGGGTGGTCCATTTTGGCACAATATTTTCTTATATTCTTTTCAATATATATATATATATATTGTAACGTGGTGCTTTTTGCGCACCGCGTTACTGCTGCTGTCGGAAGCCCTAAGGCTACAATTTTGCATACCGTCCGCTGTCGAGCTCTCTCCAGGGCAAAAATTAGGTTTAAGTTAGGTTTAGAATAATTTTTCTCGTTAGATGTAAGTTCGTTAGGTTAAGTTTGTATTATTTGTGTAAACTCCGACCTCACTGGCCCCTTCAAGAACGCGACCACCGGTGGACTTTGGTATTTTGAGGCTGTCATCTTTATCCGCTGTCGTCAGGCTGTCTTGGTCCCAAGGACATGCGTTAGCCCTAAGGAAGTGAGGAACCGAGGGGTGTGCAGTTAGACCTCACCTTCACGCGGAGTGGACGCCAACTGAAGGTTTCAGTTCCCGACGAGATCGTTCACCTCGTCGACGAAATGCACAACTTGAGACAGAGGGCCACGGACGACTGGAATCTTACCACCGTCGTGCCCGCTCTGCCCGATTAGATTAGAGCAATGGACCTCCAATATTTTTAACCGCCAACTTTTGAGGAAAAGATGAGGCACCGATTGCTTGGTGGGACGAAATTTAAATGCCCCGGAGCAGCCCCTGAATTCCGTTGGAATTTATGGACGTCATCCCCTCGATGGACATTACCTTTTGGCGTACTCGAGCCATGAGGCGGCACCTCCACCACCCGAGATGCCCACGAGTTGTTCCATGCGAGTCAGCGTTGGCCGGTATACGGGATTCACCGCACCGCAGGCTGAGGCGGGGCCATGTAACGCTGTCGAAAATTCTCGGACACCCCACGAATTAAATCAGGCTACCAAAAATTAATCACGCGAGTTTTCCAGCGGTTCAACCTCAGCAATAACATGAACAAATTGCGGCGAGGAAAAATCAACATGTAAGGTAACCGCTGGCCGTGGTTAAAACATCACACACAACATCAATCATTGGCAAAATTTCTTTCGCTATCGGGGTGTGGAGAAATCGACAACACTTTGTTTATGAGGGACAGCGGTGAGGAGCAGCAAGGAGACGACAATTAAGAAGTGAGGGAAGCGATCGGCACGCGTCGTAAATTTTCGGCGATCGAGGACTTAAAGTGGGGATCATTCGCTCCAGTTTTCGAAAAGCTAAGGATCATCGAGAACTTCGCGATTAGCCTCGATCGACCGCGGACGCGTCTCAGAGCTTTCAAGAATGTTTCCGTAACTATCGTTGTGCCGAGAGTAGCTGCCGATCCTCCGGAGAGAAGTTGGACCATTATCGTGAGGACTAGTGCCAGTGAGGACGTGAGTACCCGTATCCCGGGAGTCAGTTTTGTCGGATCTGGAAGCTGTGAGTTGATTTATACTAAATTATTAAGTGAATTTTTCGCGAGTAAATTACTCGCCGTAGTTTAGGCCCTGGAAGAGAGGAGGCTGTCGCGAAGGGTCTATTTCTACTTCGTCTATTTCTATTTCGTTTTTTTCGTCTAATTCTATTTCTATTTCTATTTCTATCACTTAATTTCTCTGTCTTATAATTCCTCCGTTATCTATTAGTTTACCGTTCAAACTTTAGTTCATGGTTATTTCGCCGAATATCGGTTTGTTGTATTTATCTTTCAGCCGAAAATTTTGTATAGTTTTTTTTGGATAAGCGTAATAGTTATTGTGTTACCGAAATTATCGTGGCTGTCGAAATATTCTCACCCAGAAGAGCTATCGGCCGACCTTTTTCATTGAAGTATCGCAAAGGCAAATTATTTCTGAATATTTCGAGCAGCGTGTGCGTGCGGCGACCGACCAGAAGGCGTTTCGTCCTTTTTTTTTGCTTTGTGTTTGTTGGATGTTGAAGAATTTGTGGACCAAAATAAGACTGATTTTTTTTTTGTGCAATTTAGGAAATTTATGAGGAAACTTAGTTAGTTAGTTGTTCTCGAAATTATCGTGCTGTCGTACCGGGCTCAGCCGTAGGCTGAGAAAACCGGTGTTTTAGTACCGCCATCCTAAGCCGAATTTTCGGGAAAACCGAAAGAGAAGTTCTTTCGTTCAGTGAGTTAGTTAGTAGCCTCTCGATCGATTTTCGTGCTGTCGTGTTGGGAGATTGGTCCCACGTGAGCGAAACGACTGTATTGTTAATTTCTCAGCCGATGCTTTAGAGTGAAGGGCGCGATCGAGAGTATTTTTCAGTGTCTTTTGCGTCAGTTTGTTACTAGCCTAAGTTAATTTAGAATTAGAAAATAAGAGATTCTGCGCGTTGTTCGCTAATTTTTCTGTATTCGATCTCATTAATAATTTAAATTTTGCTTGGATCTCAGTAATTGAGAAAGTCATCGAAGTTGTCGAGATCCCGAGAACTGGGAATTAGTTGTCTTATTCACCGTCAATTTATCGAAATATTTACCGCGGATTTACCGAAATTTAAACTTTTTGCTTTATATTCCACCTTTTTTTTTCCTGTTAATCTACCATTGTATATCGCATTCAACCTATTTTTTTACGATTTCTATTTCACTTCCGAAACGGTCTCAAACCAAATACTTTCTCAAATTAATAAACTCTACTCTGTTATATTAAATTTAATTACCGAGTTATTTTTTTTTGTTCTACCGTAGAACCTGAGCTAGTGGCTTGTGCCGTCAATTCTCCCGCTGTCGAATTAAGCTAGCTATCGAGTCAAATCGAGTCAATTTTTTTTAGGGCCGTCTCTAGGCGGCTGGCGCCCTGGGAGACAATCCGGGGGAATAGGACGAAGGTGCCGGAGAGTAATTTCCCGGTTACAATATATATATATATACTCCTACTATAAATATAGGTACTACCTTCATTCAACGAAAACCTCGGTTAGGTATTGTTATTCGCATTTCATCGTCATGTCTCATGCTTTCATAATCCGAACTCCGTGCAATTCTATGCGAAATAAAAATAAAAAAAAGATCGTACCAGACCCTTCCTCATTCCTGCCCTTCATTCCCATATAGGGCGAGAATGGTAGGCATTGTTCTGAAAAATCACGAGGATGAGAAAGACGCAGGCACCGAATCCTCCGGAACATGCGCGCGCGTAAACGCCTCCCGTGCGCGTGCCAACTGAGACGAGAATAATGTGAACTCTTGTCTGGATATAAGTGTGCATTACGTTCTATGTATCAAATATACCATTGGTGTATTCTAGTCTACATTCATATATATTCACTACATAATTGCCTTGTACCCCAATATAGGAATTAAAAAGTGTTCCAGCATTTTTTAAATAAAAGTCGGAATACGCTTGGTACCCAACCGGTGCACAAAAATGGTTTATAAATAACTCAGAGCCAGCGAAATTTTTTAAATCGAATTCTCAGTCGTATTTCTCTTGAAATTATATGATTATATACAGAATGAAAAAAATGTTATATTTTAAAAATTCCGTATTTTATGGCGTGAATTTGGAATACATTTACTTAGAATTTCCAGTATATGAAGGAAAAAAGATTGGAGCTAAATATAATTTCAGTTCTCAGCAGAAAAATAAAACTGTTTAAAATGTAATTGGCAGAATTATCAATCAGTGACACGCAGGAAAAAAAAAGAATTTTATAAATTGCGACTACTTCCCGATTTTAACGATATTTCTTTGTAGTGACATTCTCTCTTGCTATATGAAAATCTCAAAATTAACTATCGCATATAGGCAAATTGGGTATCGAAAAGAAAGGACACGAATTATATATTTGTATTTTCAATTTCGAACTTCATTTTTTCCATCCCTGCGAACGAAAGTCTTTGAAGATAACGAATAAAAAGGGTTTCTAGGCCTGGTATATAATAATATATAATAATAACAACTAGAATAAAGACTTTTTTTAATTCAATAATTTTTCGATCTGACATAGAATGGCATATATATTAATGTAAGATTCCTACGTAACTTGTACAAATAAAAGCGACCGGAAGTATGTGCAGTATGTACACAAGAAGTAACGCGAAGAAAGTTGCAAAGAGAAGGAGGAAATATGTCGCCTCGGCGTTTACCGGATAGAAGATAAAACGAAACCGAGGAGAAAGAGCAGGCGAAAGATGTCTATCTATCCATTCGTTCGCGTGGGTTTGGTACTTACGTTTACAAGCCCCCCGCGGATATGCCTGGTCGGGTATTTGCTCGAGTAATCTTTCTATCCGATTCCTCTCACTTTGTAGAGCCGGAGAGGCTCCAGGAGTAACGTAATAGTACAGAGCTTGAAGGAAAAGAAGGAGCAATATCGTTGGTTGCCAGGCGCCCGACCGCTACACCTCCCTGGCGCCCCCTGGATTCAGAATACTCGTTTCTCTCTTTCCTCCGTACCATTTTCTTTTTTTTTCATCATCGGATTTTTTTTGACCTCCCTTTCCTCTGTTTTCCAGATTCTCTTCATCCTAACTTCGTTTCTTCAGTTTCTTTTACCATGCGACATTGGGTTTTAAGCTCAACTGTGGATAAATTCAGACAAGGCTTCGTTTTCCTTATCTGCAGAGCAGAATTTTCCGCTATCTACTTTATGAGGCATTTTCTCCCAAATGAGCCACTTTTTTTAAAATTATATATTTTTTAATCGTTGGTATATTTTTTATTATCCGCCTTATTTTATATGTACACCCGGTAAAAAAGATTATATGTAGCCAGATATAATTTAATGATTAAACGAACTTACCTGTAAGTGAAGTTCTATCATAATTGTATGAAGCGCCTCTTCCGAAGAGATCAATGTGTAGTGCTCCTACTATGCACCGATGTCGCCACAATTTTTCAGTTTAAATTTGTTTATTCGTATCCATGGTAACCCGTAGCTCATTTATTTAAAGTGCTGCCGTAACTATAAGGGTTTCTAATGTTCATTAATATTAGAAAATAGGGGAAATCTACTGGGTGGGTCTGATCTCTTCGGAAGAGGCGCTTCATACAATTATGATAGAACTTCACTTACAGGTAAGTTCGTTTAATCATTAAATTGTATTGCGCGCCTCTTCCTCGACATCAATGTGTAGTTGTTTACAGTTCGTTACGGCATAGATTCAGGGTTTCAGAAACTTGATGCACAACTTTATTTTACTTTTTTCTTTTAAAAATAATGCCAATAAAAATTCCTGTCTCAAAACAAGAAACGTCTTATCAATTAGCCACTCTATCAAGAATAGCCTTTGCAAACATTTCCTTATTTCTAACAATTTTTTTATTATAAAATTTGGCAAACGTGCCAGATTTTTCTGTCCAGCCTGCAGCGTTTTTAATAACGTCAATACTCACTCCACTTCTTTTTGCTGTAGAAGTTGAGGCATGGCGAGTACTGTACGCGTCAAAAATATCCGTATCGACACCGCTTAATTTAAGGGCATTTTTTATCCACCTGCTTAAAGTTTGACTCAACACCGCTTTATAGGGTTTTTTAAGAGCTATAAATAGCCGAGTTTGTGTTCCGCGTAATGCCTTTGTCTTGTTCAAATATAATTCCAATGTCGACGCCACGCAGATTTTGGAATTCAAATTATAATATGGTATTGTCAAAGTTGGCTGCGTTTTATTTATCTTTGACGTCTTTAACCTATCCGGTATCTTGATTTCTAATAAAGTTTCAGTTTTTTGAATGTTGCGAATGTCAATCAAAGCGAGTGTCTGCATACGTTGGGCTGTGATTAACGCCATTAATGTTACCAGCTTGAACGACAGCATTTCCAATGTAACAGTATCATTTTGTTCCCATTGAGACAAGTAACTCAAAACAATATGTGGATCCCAGGTTGATTCATATTTAGGTTTTCCAGGTCGAAGTTTCGAAATACCTTTAAATAATTTTCGAAGTTGCGGATCTTCTCACAACTCAGGTCCCAATAATAAGGCAATTGCTGAACGGCAACTATTAAGGGTCCCATGTGAAGCCCCATTTTCAAATTCTCTAGTCAAGAATTTTATAACTTCCGAAGTGTCGCAATTATATGGATCGACATCATTTCTTCCACAAAATAACCACCATTTCTTCAAGCTGCTATCGTACTGCTTGAGCGATGATTTCGATAGCGAAGACAGCATAATCGTTAAGGCTTCATTCGGTACCTTCCTTTTTCTTAACGCCTCGCGGACAGCAACCCCGCAACCAGGGTAATTCTTTTCCAGATTGGATGTGGTTGTCTATCCAGAAAACGTAAGAGGTTCCGGTTGGGTTTAAAATAAATTGGTTCACAAACAAGCATTGCTGTGAAGACTGGAAACCAAACCTGTGCTGGCTAATGCGGTACTACAACTATACCTTTAGCATCATCATCATCAATTTTTTTTTTAAAACACGTAAAATTAAAAGAAATGGAGGGTATGCATAAAAAAATATGGACGCCAATTAATTGTGAACGCGTCTATTGCAAATGACCCAGGGCCTCTCAACCAAGAAACGTAATGTTCACATTTCGTGTTTGTCCTTGTAGCAAATGAATCAATCTCAGCCTTGCAAAACTTTTCTTCAATAACTCTAAAAGCTGATCTTGACGAGGCAAATTCTGTCTCTGCTTCAAGACGTCTCGATTCAAAATCAGCGTCAGAATTATTTCGAGATGGAATATATGAAGCAAAAATCCAAATGTTTCTTTTTTCACACCATTTCCAAATTTCTTTTGCCAAACTTCCCAATAACGGGAATTGAATACCACCCATCTTGTTTATATAAGCGATGGCAGTGGTATTATCAATTCGTAGTAACACATCGCAGTCCTTTAGATTTTCCGCAAAGCATTTTAAGGCAAAGAAGGCTGCCAATAGTTCTAGATAATTTATATGGTAAGTTTGTTCTTCTAGAGTCCAATGGCCGTGAGTACGGATATTGTTACAATACGCCCCTCAACCAGAGTTTGACGCATCTAAGAAAATTTCTAAATCAGCTCTAAATTGTTTTAGCGAATGTGCAGTTTTTGTAATATTGACTTTCCACCAGTCAAAATCTGTCTGCAAATCGTCACCGAGTGACATGCGTGCTTCGAAATTTCCATTATTTTTCTTAAGTGCTAAGAATTCAGCTCTTTCGAAACTCTTCATGTGAACCCAACCGTATTTTAATGCAGTACAACTTGAGCCTAAAGTTCCGATTAAATGCGCAAATTCTCGTATAGTGCAATGACTCATTGAACTAAATTTATCAATTTTTTCGGCAGTTTTTTCCCTCTTTTCCTCTGGAAGCTCGATACTCAATGCAACTGAATCATAAATAAACCCAAGGTATCTACATCTAGTAGACGGTATAGTTTTGCTTTTCTTTTCATTAATTAAAAATCCTAATCTTTCGAGTAATTGTCGTGTTGTCTGAATATTTATTAAGCACTCTGCGTATGAATTTCCCAACAATAATATATCGTCTAAGTATATTACTGACAAATATCCGCGCTTTCTGAGATATGAAACGACTGGTTTAAGTAATTTCGTGAACGTGTATGGAGCCCAGTTAAGACCAAAAGGTAAGCACGTAAATTCATATAAATTCCCGTCAAACGAAAAACGTAAAAATTTTCGATCTTTTTTTACGACAGAGATTAGGTAATATGCGTCCTTTAAATCGATGGAAGCCATGAAGCAATCGCGAGTTAGAATTTGCCTTGCCGTTTTTCCATCTTCTAACTTAAAATGTTTAGTCTGTATAAACGTATTCAACGGTTTTAAGTTGAGGATAAAACGATGTGAGCCATCAGGTTTTGGTATAAGAAAAATTTTTGATATAAATTGTTTCGATTCCGGCTGGCAACATTCAATCGCGCCTTTTTTCAATAGAGTTTCGATTTGTTCTTGGATTAAACATCTCTCTTGAACTGACTAACAAGGCTCAGTAGGCGGAGCATCTTGATAAACCTCAGACGAAAAAGGTATCGTGTATCCTTCGACCCAGCTCAGTATAGTTTCATCTGATGTCACTTCGGACCAATGGTTTCTAAACCGAGTGAGTCTACCGGCAAATGTACCTACATTTAATTGCTCTTCTTCGTACTCGTCTGTTCTGGCTTCTGATAATGGCTCCTCCCTCGAGAAGTGGACTTGTTGCCCCGACTGTAGTTGTTGCCTCGACCGTAATTCGGTCTGTACCCCCCCCCCCCTCGAATATTCGATTCGACTTGTAATGGTTTTGGTGAGGCGGGGCACGAAGGTTTTTTGAATTTCTTCCCTGGTCAGATGAATGTTTAATCGATGGCTTCAAGTCCTTTGACGTCTGTTGTAAAACTTTCGCAGCCTTCAATTTTTCGTTCAAATCTTTTTCAAATAAATATTCATCCGACGAAACATCCTTTAGAGTATCCTTGAAGGGTGCTTTAATGTTTTTGAGAATTAAACTTCTGCGAATAGATGTCTCATCATGTTGCAAATCTGCTAAAAATTTTGAGACCGCCGTAAGTGGCTCTAAATATTGTTTTTTCTCAGACGGATTTGATTTTAGCAAAAGCTCTATTGCTTTTCCAACAACAGCTAGAGAAGCTGCAATTTTTTCTTGTTTCTCCACAATTATTTCGTCTCGCTTTTGAATTGTACTGTCCAATGCTGCCTTCACTTCCAAATTTAATTTTGGAGGATCGATTAAGATACAATTCTTTGGAGGCGGAAACTTTTTGAGCAAGTTCTTACGTTCTTCTGTTGGCAACCCTTTTTCGATAATCTCGAACCAAATCGACGTTAGATGACTGTGTACTGGCGGAGCCAATAGCCGATCCGGTTTAAAACGCTCACCAAATACCTCGAGAACATCAGGTTCCAGTAGAATCTCTTCATTTTCCTTCGAAGTACCTTCCATAATTGATTTTTCACTGTTTAGTGGTTTGTCAACAACTATAGTTTCAATTGCTGAGGAAGATTCTATGCCTTTCGTCGTCTCTGTAGAAACTTGTAAGATTGGCTGTGTAACTTCAGCTATTTCGTTATCTTCTTTTTCTTTCTCAACTGAAGACCCGACCGAAGAAGAGACACAGGCATGTAAGTCGCGCGCATTGATCAGTGAATTCGTACTCGATTGCCGATGGCGATCTTCTCTAAAGTTGCTATAAGCACTATGCTCCGACCTTTTATCATTGTCATGATAAATTCGGTGTTCACTCTCTTGGCTGTAGCAACTTCTATCATCGTATTGTCGCCTGCGCGATTCCCTCGATTTATTATAATCATAATCTTGGTCTCTCCTATAAGATTGCCTAGGCGAGTCTCTCGAATCATAACGACTGTGAATGCTGAAGTCTCTCCTGTGAGATCGACTACGCTCTCTGTTCAGCGACGATGGCCGTTTGGAACCGCGTCTTTCATTATCTGTGATGAAATGAAGGGGGTGAAATAAAAGATATTAGATCTTTCCATGTTTCCCCCTTTTTTTATACAATTTTAACTAGTACACTTTTTACTAGTCGGTTGAACTGACGTAGCGTTGTGACGTTTGCCTATTTTATCTTTATGTCTTGCGACCATGGAACGGTTACTAGACGACCCAGATTTACTTCCAATTAATTATAGGATTATTTGTCATTCGGTGTTGGACACCGTTGACACATAATTTTTTGGTTTGTTAGTTGGACCAACAAAACCATCCTATTTTATTATCGTAACGATGTGTGAATCGTCATGGCCATCCGAAAATTCAGGCGAGACATAGTTGTCATTTATCGTCTTTTCTCCTAAAACTTACTTCGAATGTGTTCTTCTAGCCATTCTACCCGTTTTCGTAATTCCTTTTTTCGATTCTTGTTATCCGATGATCGATTTCTGTGACTTCTTTTTCCCATTATTTGTGCAATTTCTGATTAAAACGTGTGACGTGATCGGCACAAAGAAGAAGAATGAGCTACGGGTTACCATGGATACGAATAAACAAATTTAAACTGAAAAATTGTGGCGACATCGGTGCATAGTAGGAGCACTACACGTTGATCTCGAGGAAGAGGCGCGCAATAAAATTATATATGATCATATATGAATCTATATAGATGTGTATAATGCCATATATGACGTCATATATTATTGTGGCCAATCATATATCGACGGCTCCTAATCAAAGTAACTGAAGTAACTCACGGAAATTACTCAAATTGAGGTATCTCAGTATTCAATTCCAAACTGACTTATCTCATGATCAAGAAACAAACTAACGTACCTCAAATATCATTATTGAACTGACGTAACGCAGAACGCATTCTGAAAAGGCTCGACGCAATTCAAACATTGAGAATTAAAAATTATTATGACAGCAGTCAGCTTCTGGCGTACGTGAATTTTGCAGCATTAATTAAGAGACATAAACATATCTTCGAGCACAAAACCGTGATTGACCCAATTATAAATAATTGGAATTAGACAGTACTTAATCACCTTCGACGAGTTAGGCCTGTTCAGAATGCTTTCCAAGTTTCGTCAGTTCAATAATGATATGGGAGATAAGTTAGTTTGTTTTTGAATCGTGAAATGAGTCAGTTTTAAATTGAACGCTGAGATACCTCAGTTTGAATCATTTCCGTGAGTTACTTCAGTTGCATTAGGAGTCGTCGATAATATGATGATACATGATAGTATCCCATACTTTCCTGCGCATTGCCTTCTAAATCGCCATATATAACTATATATGAGGCATCCCATAGGAAGCGGTCCACCCTGATTTTCAATGTTCGTAGAGTGGGTTCATAATTTTTTTTCAGAGTATTTAGAGTTCCTCGAACACGTATGGATAGTTTTAAATAAATCCGCAACGGAATGAAAAAAAAAACACTATTTCCATTTTTTTTTAATTCGCTGCGGATTTCTTTAAAACTATCCATGACACAACAAAAGTATGCAGGGATAAAATGTAGGATTTCACGTATACTTTTTTATAAAAATGTTTCCAAATTAGCCTAGATACATTTTCAATCACTTTTTGTCAATACAAAGTCATACCATTTTTTTTCGTTGGGAGGGACCATTTTGATTTTGCTTAAAATTTGACAGAATTTCCGTTATTCTGTCCACTAATTACCCCAGAATTTGCGCGATGATTAATTCATACCTTCTAGTGATGCCGCGAGAGACGAGAATAACGAGACGAGACGAGAAAATTTAGTCGAGAGACGAGACGAGACGAGACGAGAGAACGATATTTGTCTCATCGTTTGACTCGAGACAAGACGAGAGAGTCAAGGCGAGAATATCGAGAATCTCGTTTTATCGACACAAAAATCGCACAATTTTTTTGCAAACTGAAGAATTTACACAATAATTATAGTTCGCTGAATAAATGGAGACAAATAGGGGTGCGCATAATAAACTTTTTTTTTCAACAACATTCACACATAAACAATTGCCGACGCGGGACACTTGCATCACTTGCGTCGGCCGATTCTCCACGATACGCTCGTTTCGAGGTAGACGCAGATTCCCGATCATCGCACTGTTCGATTTGAGGTTCATTATCGTCTTTATTGTACTTTCTCACACCAGATCGTGATCGATTCATTTTGGGAACACAGCAACAAATATCACTGTTACTGTCGAACATCCGTTTTCCGCTCGCGTGCAGTCTCCAACCGTTGCCGGGGACAGCTAACAGAGGGATACGAGCATGCGGTTTCCAGAAACTAATGGGTGGGGACACGTGACTATGTAGTGCTGCCCCGACCACCGAAGTATACACAAGCCATCGCGCGCTCATGGCGCGCTTTCGGTTCTCGACAATATATACGCTGTTGTACCGACGGTAGTAACCGCTTGGTTGATGTGTATCTTCGTCGGATAAGGAACAGCGCTCGCAATCGGTACATCGATAGCTCACTTGAAGAATATTTCAACCTCCCTCGAGATTCGAGAATATTTCGAAAATAGAGAAAAAACCTTTCTTGAGATTCGAGAATATTTCGAGATGAGAGAAAAATCTTTTCTCGAGATTTGAGAATATTTCGAGACGAGAGAAAACACCTTTCTCGAGTTTCGAGAATATTTCGAGAAGAGAGAAAAAACCTTTCTCGAGATTCGAGAATATTTCGAGACGAGAGAAAAATTCTCTCTCGACTTTTGAGTCGAGACGATACGATATTTTTTTCATATTTGTCGAGACAAGACGAGAGAAAAGCCAATTCTCGTCTCGTCTTGTCTCGCGGCATCACTAATACCTTCATAATGTGAACATGTGAATTGTGTATGATTTAGCAAATAACCGAGCCGTACATTGTGAAGATATCAATTTGTCATCGTGTTGTTTTTTTCGTCATTTTTTAATATTATGACAGAAATTCTGTGAAATTTTGAGTAAAATAAGAATGGCCCCTCTCAACGAAGAAAAAAACGATATGGCATTATTTTGCCAAAAAATGCATGAAAATTTACCGGTTAATTTGGAAACATTTTTATCAAAAAGTATACGCGAAACCCTACATTTTATCCCTGAGCAATTTTGTTGTGTCATAGATAGTTTTAAATCGGCAGTGAAAGGAAAAAAAAAATAAGAAAAGCGTATTGTATTGTGAAAAAACTATGGGGATCAAAAATATGAAATAACTCATATGTGTTCGGGTGAACTCTAAATACTCTGGAAAAAAATTATGAACCCACTCTACGAACAGTGAAAATCAGGGTGGCCCGCTTCATATGAAATGTCTCATATAACCATACATGGCCTTGTATAGCCTTCTATATAACCAAATATAACCTTCTATATAGCCAAATATAACCATATATGACCATACATGAACCCATATATGAGGCATTCTCTGTCAGTTCAGCCTCTTTTGTTTCGATCCTCTCAGATCTCTCCCATAATGATACACATTTTAGTACCACTTGAAAGCACTCTTTGTGAATTTTTTCAGATTTTTTAAACAATCCATTTGGATAATGTATTCTTTTTTATTATTCATATAACTTTGATGGTATAAGTCTGCCAAAAAAATACATGTATAAAAAAATGTTGTTTTTCACTCAACTTTGTAATAGGTCTCATATTTTTATTCGTGTTGCAAAAGCGATATTCAGAAAAAAAAATGTTAAGCAATTTTTTTCATTCATTCGGACACCTTCGATATTACTCTCAATTTTTTATAAGCTGTAGGGACATGTATAGAACCTACAAAAAAATTGGTGTAGTGGGCATCGACTACTTGAAGGATTCAAAAAAGAAAGGAAATTAATTAAATTTATTTAATTGTTTTTTTATTTTTATATATTTTTTTATTTCACTTATTTTTTGTTATTCCTTCAAATAATCGATCCACAGCTACTTGACGTGTAACGACGACACGGCCTTCAGGGTTTACATACAGTTATTCGTGCGTATAGCCATTTATTGGATCGAAAATTTTGGAAAATATTTCTTTCCTCCTTCAAATAGTCGATGCCCACTACGCCAATTTTTTGGTGTGCTTTTGACATATCCCTGTAACTTGTATAAAATTGGCAGTGATATCGAAGGTGTCCGAATGAGTAAAGAAAATTGTTTAACATTTTTTTTTGCTGTAAATAGCTTTTGCAACACGAATAAAAATATGAGTCATATTGCAATACAAAGTTAATTGAAAAAAAAAAAATTTTATATGTGTGATTTTTTTTGTCAGATTTACTCAATCGAAGTTACATGAATAACAAAAAAAAATACATCTCCTAAACGGATCGATTAAAAAATCTGAAAAAATTCACAAAGAGTGCTTTTAAGTGGTACTAAAATGTGGCCAATTATGGGATAAATCTGAGAGGGTCGAAAAAAAGTGGCTAAACTAACAGAGAATGCCTCATATTGCTTCTTACGTTGTCATATATCGTCATATATATGGTTATATATTTATACATCATCGTATAACAATCCATATATATTGATGCCTACCCGTGGAAAAATGGTTATACATATACTAAGATATATATATATATATATATATCTCTATATTATAAAAAGATCTCGCCGCCGCCGCCGCCGCCGTGTCAAGAATATATATATATATATATATATATATATATATATATATATATATATATCCATAAATCTATAATTGTTAACGTTTTCTTTGAAAAAAATATATATATATATATTCATCACTGGAAGAGTTCGAGGAAAAATTTCAATCCTGCTTCGACGCCGACAGAAGGCATCCTTACCCCTGAAGAAGGAAGGAGTAACAGAAAACGCGTCTAGCTGTATAATTCAATCTGCATGAACAGCTTCTATAATAGATTAATGCAATATTTTCCTAGATCTTTCCCAGGAGGGAACATTTCCTTTTTGCTTGCTTGATAGCCTTAAAAATTATTGACCTTTTAGTAAGTTAGGGAAAGGGGGGGGGGGAATTCTTAATCAAGATAGATTTCATTTTTGTTTACGAAGGGAGGCGAATACGGAGGAGGATGCGGTTGGAAGCAGTGATGGTCGCGTTGGGGGTATGGTTGCGCGTCATACCCCAGATCTGCAATGGAATCGTGGGATATGAGTGTGGTTCATCCACCTCTAACATCACCACGGTATCTCTCCTGGATGTGGACGAATGTGAAGTTGCAACACCGGCGTTGAATGTGAGCTCTGTTCATATTCAGTTTTTGCAACTGAACGAGTTTACGTCGGTGCAAGTGCGGCAATGCAAGGTGGAAATCCGGAGAACCGTCTTTCGCTGTGGGATGCACTCACACAGCAGCCTGGTCTCGGCGGGCAGCTACGTAGCTGAAGTCACCCATGAGTCATGTAATCGGATGCATGATTACGGCTCCCTGGAAGTTGCTCAGGCTCACTTATCCGGACTAAAGCCTAACAATACGCGTTCGTATTCGGTAACGCTGGCAGGTAAGGTTGAGCCGAACGGAGCTTGCGAGGGAGTATGGTACTCCGATCCGTTCGGTGGGTATGGAACTGTTGCAGTATTAGGGGATATAAGCGTCACCTTGAGGGATTATAGAGCTCGCGTTGGTCTTGAAAATAATAAAGTTTATTTGAGCTCGGGTATGCGGTGCGAACTTAGTACGGGGAATTGCGTAGATATCGATGGTGGGTCTAGTTTTTGGGATGCCGTACCTTTGCACGATTGTGGGGATCATCGATATAGTGTATTATACGAGGGGATGGCACAGAAAGTAATTGGGGAAGGCTCGAAAACACTGTACTCATTGTTCCAGTCTGATGTTACGTTTGCGCGTACCGCTTTGCCTCCAGTAAATGTGTGCGGTCAAATTTTGGTTCGCACTGAGCACCCGCGTCTTCTTATTCATGAGATTACCAATGGTAGGGGGTTTTTGAGACCGGAAAAATTGGACATCAGTAATATGGATATGTTCGCATATATTAATTCAAAATTTGTATTCGTAGAAAAACATATTCGTACAGAAATACAAACCTTATATACAGACGTAATAATGTATAAATGTACTCTGGAACGTGAAATGCTGAAAAATAGATTGGCTATAGCTACTCAATCTCCAGACGAGTTCGCGTATTTTCTTATGAAAGGACCAGGGTACATGGCTGTATTGGCAGGAGAGGTAGGTCACATAATTAAATGCATCCCCGTTGAAGTAAAGATGCAACACATAAAGGAATGTTATAGTCAATTACCGGTAGTTTTGGATAATAATACCTATTTCATGTCACCTCATACCCATGTATTAATGAGAACTGGAATGCAAATTACTTGTAACAAATTGGTTCCTCCCATGTACTATATAGATGGGGAGTGGTATGGGATGAGCCCCGAACCTATGCTTGTTTTTCCTCCAGAGACGATTAAACCTATGACGAAACCAAGTTGGAAATATAAAGATACTCAGTCTCTAGCAGTTAGTGGTATATATACGGCAGCCGATCTTGATAAACTCCGAGAGCATGTAATGTTTCCCGTTGAACAACCAGCAGTCCTCAATACGCGGAATGACGGGAAAATCAGCAGTAAATCAAGGGGGCTCATTTGCAAATTTATTGAAAGGTCCGGAAATAACCATAATGGTAGAATCAGCATGGAATAAGACTTGGGATAAATTCATGATGTTTGGACACCTCAGTGCCGGGTTAATTGGAATAATAATAGTTTTTCGTGGAGTCAAGCCTTGATTCATGGATATACTTTGCACACCGTTTATGGCTGGGCCCTATATCTGTTGGGAGCTGTATGGGATTCGGTCACCGGGCTATTGCTTCATTTAAAGGGAAAGGCTGGCCAGCAGGGTCAATCGGGGACTGCTGCAGCCGTGGGCGACGAAACAGGTATTTTCCCTGGCACCACCTCTCCTTCTGAAGGCAGTGTTAGGGAAAAATTTGACCGGGACTCCGAAAAGGTAACAGTAAATAATCAGGACCCGAGTACAGTGAAAATACATAATGGGAATCGGGTTCTACCTGCAAGGGATACAAGAACCACGTTGTATCCCAATTTAACTGGAACAAGTGAAGTTTGATTTCTTAAAAGAGTGTTTTTCTTTTTTTTTTTTATCATAATTATGGTTGCCATTTTTCTTCAACAGTTATTATTTAATCTAATTACAAAATTGGGCCTGATTAATTTTTTTTCTCTCAGTAAATTGTTGCACAAGATCATTCCTTTATTTTATTTGAGATGGCAAATAATTTTAGCTTCTGGTATGAATGTGAACCTATAATCCTCCTTAGACATTAATTCTTTTACCAAGAATCTCTGAAATATTTCTATTCGACTATAAGTTAGTCCTTAATTGTGTATCTCGATCCCAATCCTCATGTAAGCCTGAATCGAGATACAATAGAGATATTTTTAGTTACGTAATAATTCAGTTATTATATAAACTTGATAAATTACAATCAATTCTTTTTTTTTGAAAAAAAAAATAAATAAATAAAATAAAATAAAATAAAAAGAAAAAAAAACTGAAGATAAAATAGCTCAGACGATAGATAGTATCAAAAGTAGTATAAGTATATTCAGACTATATTACCAAATTTATAGAAAAATAACTTAAGGAGCGATAAGGATGGAATCTTGTAAGGAGTGGCATTCCATCTTCGGGTTTCCTTGTTGTAATGATCTGCACGTTTGATGTTTCCTGTCCATATGTTTCGTTTTTTTTTTTGGCCCGTGTGATTCCCATTGAGCAAATTAAGGAAGGCCTCTCCGAGGTCGAGCGCCATTTTTCAAAGCGACGCTCGTCTGAGGGGGGAGGTGTTACGTCTCGCAACTTTTGGGTCCTGAACCCTTGGAAAAACTCACGTAAAGACTCTGGGCAGGCAAGCAGGGGTGCACGGCGCGACGAACGTTCGAAAGCCTGGAGGACCGCTATGACCGTCTCACGCAACTGAGTGTTTATGAGCACTTTACACGTGTCTGGGTGGGCCCTCCAGCTAAGGGGGTCGGAGCTCATGCGTCTAAAATACTGATTTATAATTATTGTCTAAACAATCGGGGGAATATCTCTAGTTGTTTATTTAGAATAGGATCAATGGACGCAGAGTAATCTGACTCTAGCCTCGTGCAAACAGCAGAGCGACGTCGAGCTGTAACACTAAGGTGCTGACAGAAAGATCCTAAATACTAAGAGGTCCCTGCAATTAGAGCCGCCAGACGTCTGCGTCGTTCTTTGTGAAGAGTCGATAAATCTGAGAACCATAACCTTTGCAATGCGACGTTGGGAGTCACACGTGGGCTTCGAATGTTTTAAATAAGATAGGTACGTGAGATCACAGACAAAGGATGGATTGTCAATCCCGCGAAAGCCCTCGTTCGCCGACTTGTTTTATTTGCGGAGTTAACTCCAGTATATACAGTTCGTTTTTCGACTATATACAATCCTAGGTAGAAAGGGCTATATCGCGAACGAATGCTGTCGAATATAACTATAAATATGTCGTCGGTCACTAGATGACAAATAATAAACCGGCGACGATTTTATATACCAACGCGACCAGTGAGATCACCTTTCGGCAGAGCCAAAACTTCTCAGAAGACGACCATACCAACACAGTGTAACTGAGAAGGAGGGCGTATCGGCGCTATGAAGATTACAGTGGGCGAGAAGAGGATGGACGTAGCAGAGTGGGACAGCCCGAGGAAAACGAGAACGGTATACCGAAGAAACTCCACAGTGCGTGTGCGGGAGAAGGACGGAACGTTGCAGCCTACAATGAACAACGCTACAGCGAAGGCACCTCGTAGCATGCGTAAGAAGTCACAGCCAGCGCCGATCCACGCTACAGCGATGGTACACCACAGTACGGGCGTAAGAAGAGGATGAAGAACAAGGAAGCTATGCACGGCGGGAGTGGAAGGAGGACAGCCTATGATAGGCCTACGAGCAGCAGAGGGAAAGCGACGGAACTCCCTTTCTCTGCCGGTGGATACCCCGACATCCCCTTGATGACTCCTACGCCTTAGGAACAATAAGATTTAAATAATAATTGTTTAAATTATATATATATGTATATATTATATATATCTTCACATGATTATATGTAAATTTTAGTTATTGGCTAACTTTAGGGTTTATTCCATTACGATAGGATATGGTTAATTAGTTATTTAAATTATTTCAAAGATCGGGATTTCTCTATATTCATGAATTAAATTCTTTAAATAAATTTCATTCATTTACAAAAGCAAATCCGAATGTCGAGATTGAAATGATTATCTTTGAAAATATATGAATTATTGTTTAATGTTTTAATACTTATTAATTGTCCATTAACAAATTGCTAAGTTCAAAATCCAGAAGATTTATGCAAATGAGATTGGCATCATTTACCGTAGATCGTTTAATTTATTCATAATTAATAAATGTTAATTATTAATATTGAGACCATAGTGTTAATAAGCTAGCTCTACGACAAAAGGCATGGTGGGGACGGCTGAATGAACTCATAGTGTGTGCCCCCTCCCAAGGATCACCATTTGTATATCTTTGACTGTCTATATAAGATGCAGCCCTTAAAGCTTCGAGTTAGACCTGGTCTACAGTTTTTTCGTGCCTAAGCTTCCATTCACTGTTCAACGTCACATTGGTTACCCGAACCTTTGTGGTACTCATAGTTTGAAATTTTCGTACCGCGTCGGAGTTAAAGTTCAAATCCGCCGTCCTTCAGCCGTAGTGTGTGCTAAAAATTTCGAATTAGAAAGTGTAGTGATCTTCCTTTTGTATAAAAAAAAAACAAGAGTGTCTTTATTTTTTAAATAAATCCGAAGAATTTGGAAGAAGTTAATTCAGTGTTGTGTCACGTTCATTCGCCGTTACAACCACCGACCACCCCACAGCCGACTCCTGTTGCCGTTCCCGCTGAAGTTTCTTGTCACCATCGTCGTTGGACCACTCTTTCCAGCTACCAACCCACCGTTTTTACATCTACCCATCGGCTTTACAGCAGTACCGGTAAGTCAAGTTCTTTTATTCATTATCAAAGTCGAAGAAACACCCTTAGGCCTTTTCCCGAGCTTTTGCCCGAGAGGGTAGGCTCTAAACAAGGCCCATAACACCCATCCGCCCTTTCAATTCACCTGTAATCTAGTGTAACAGGGAGAGCCTCAATCTCCTTTGCCTAGAGTGATTTTTCGGGAAAAACGGATCTGTGCCGTAACACTATTCACAGCAATGAAAATAGCGAATTTCATAATGATGATCATTCTAGATTCAGATGTTTATTATTCTGAAATTCGCCATTCGTGTTTTTAAGGGTACCGCCTGGGCAGGGGGGGGGGTTCATTCGCTGTTTTGACCCTCATTCTATTCAAAGCAATCAAAATAGCGGATGGTTAAAATAGCGAATTTCATAATGAAGGCCATTCTAGATTCTGATGTTCATTCTTCTAAAATTCGCTATTCATGATTTTAGGGCAACACGTGGGTGGGGCCGAGGGGCGAAACCCCGAGGCGTGCGGGGGGGGTGATGATCATTCGCTATTTTGACCCTCATTCTATTCACAGCAATCAAAATAGCGAATTTCATAATGATGACCATTCTAGATTCAGTCAAGAGTCGCGGTAGCGACTCGACGCCAAGTTAAAAAAGAAATTAATGTTGCCTTCACACTACGATTTGTCTGTCTGATCTTGACTGGACGGGCTGTTACTCCTGACGCGACGGTCGCTACTGCTACTCTATTTATTCCGAAGGCGGCCATGTTTATTATCCTGAAAATCGCTATTCGTGTTTTTAAGGGTACCGCCTGGGCAGGGGGGTTATCATTCGCTGTTTTGACCCTCATTCTATTCAAAGCAATCAAAATAGCGAATGATTAAAATAGCGAATTTCATAATGAAAGCCATTCTAGATTCAGATGTTCACCCTGGCAAACTGTGTCACCGTAGTGTTAACCGAAAATAACTGAAGTTACCCGACATTTTAACCGAGGAAAGATAAGTCTCGATTAGCCCACTGTTTCACCAGCTTTAACCTACAATTTAACCGATTAAAAACGTTTCGTTAGGTTTAATTGTCAGTTAAAATCGGTTAAGTTCACCAAGCAAAATTGAGTTTTATTAATTCAGTAACAATGTCGGTTACAATCCGTTAATTCACCAGTAAAAATCGCTTAAAAAATAACAATTTCGGTTAAAAGGTCAGTTAAACTGGGTGAAAACGGGGGTTAATCGAGGCTGGTTAAAACACCGGTTAAAAAGTCGGTGACACTGTTTGCCAGGGCATTATTCTGAAATTCAGAAATTTGCTACTTTAGCCATTCGCTATTTTGACCCCCACCGCACCGACAGTTCGAAGAATAATAATCTTTCAAAGATTTATATATATATATTAAGATATTATTAGATTAAATGAGGTCAAAAGAAAGTAGGGATACTAACTGATAAATTAGATAAATTAATGAGTAAGGTACGATATGCAACTTGAGCTCACGCTGCAGGTTCGGTAATACGAAACACGAAATATCATTAGGAATTGTTTTCTCCCGCACTTACTTCAATGGACTATGTACGGGAGCTACTCGCTGGGACGCCAAGTTTTTTTTGTAGCGAGTTTATGTTGGCTAATGAACTATGTACGGGAGCTAGTCCCTGGCACGCCAAGTTTTTTTTGTAGCGAGTTTAACTTGGCTAATATATTGGATTTGGTTTAATATTTTTGCAGGGCATTCTGTTTGTAAGCAATTTTTTTAACTTGGCGTACCATTTTTGTTTTGGGAAAACATTTTTGGTGTTATATATATATATATATATATATATATATATGAGTGAGAGAGGGCAGTAGCTCACGGGCAAGGGATTTTTGAAGGATCGAAATAATTATAATAATGAGCTCTCGATGATTACTCGATATAATCAGTCTCGCTCGAGACACCGGCGTCGTGCCTCGAGTCGTTCACACGCTCCCGTGTTGACAGTTTTTCTGTCGCTCGCGCGCGCGTCTACGCATAGTTTTCGCGTATCGAATAGTACTGTGTGTAGTGCTAGTTCTCGTGGTGCGTATCGTTAACGATGTATGCCTAGCATACTCGTGATACGTGAGTTTTATTCTTTGGAATAAAACTAAAAGTTCTCGTGACGTGTAGTGCAGCAGTGCGATACTGTTTTCCCGTGGGACTCCGTGGATATTGTTCAAGAATATTGGAGGATCGTCTGGTGAGTGTTCTCGCATTATTTTATTACTTACTCGATTATTATCGATTAAAGTTCTCGCGCGACGCTCGGTCCGTGGCTCGCGCGTACGCTAGATCTTTCGGTGCGTTTCGCTAGCTCCCGTGCATTATTTAATGCATTCCTATTCCCGTACCTGGTTCTCGGATTTATAAAATCAGTGTAAGCTACCGCGTTTCGATTGTAATCGAAAATAAAGCTATTTATTGGGACAACCTCGACTCTCTCTACCAAACTAACCATCCTGAGCGGCCGTGCATTTCCGCACTCGTTTGCTCTCGCAAATGCATCCCGTTGCGTTTGTTAATTTTACGCGACGGCAAAAATTAACCAAGCTCCTGTTATCCTCTCATTGGTGTTCTCGATCGTTAGTTTTGCTCCGGACTTTCGGTTTTATTGGAATCGAGCTTGCTCAACTCGATTCCGAGGGCATACCGGTTCGTTAACACCGGTGATACAAAAGTTAGCTGGCGCCTCCCGGGTAAGCGAGGGCGGACGGCCGAAGGTGACAGTTGTCGCGAATTTAATTCGTCTTATCGTTTACGCTCACGAAAAATACGTCACAAATGGCGCCCAACGTGGGGCACGCCAGTAAATAGCTTGTTACCGTGCGTTTTGTTCATTTTGTATGTTTTGTTTATTCGTTTTTGTGTCTTTTGTTTGATTATTTTTGTGTTTTATCGCGTTCTCGTTCCGTTGAATTTTGATTAACTCTTAATTAACTTAACTCTCGATCTGCAATTAGCAGGAGTTATCGACTATTTATTTTGTGAAATTTCGAAAATTTTATTTTTCGAAAATCTCTAGATTTCGAAACGTATTTTGTGAAATTTCGAAAATTTCTAGATCTCGAAATGAATTTTGTGAAATTTCGAAAATTTTATTTTTCGAAAATTTCTATATCTCGAAATGAATTTTGTGAAATTTCGAAAATTCCGCGCTCTCGAATTAATTTTGGCGAATTTTCGAATATTTTATTTTTCGGAAATTCCATGATCCGGATTAAAATTTTCAAATATTTTATTTTTCGAAAATTTTCTGTTCTCGAAAGCATTTTGTGAATTTTCAAATATTTTACTTTTCGGAAATTCCACGATACCGATAAAAATTTTCAAATATTTTATTTTTCGAAAATTTTCTGTTCTGGAAAGAAGTTTATGAATTTTCGAATATTTTATTTTTCGGAAATTCCACGATCCCGATAAAAATTATCGAATATTTTATTTTTCGAAAATTTCTTGTTCTCGAACTGATTTTGCGAATTTTCGAATATTTTATTTTCGACAATTCCACGACCTCGGATAAAAATTTTCGAATATTTCATTTTTCCAAAATTTCTTGTTCTCGAACTAATTTGGTGAATTTTCGAATATTTTATTTTTCGTAAATTTCCAGATCTCGGATTGAACTTTAGTGAAATTTCGGAAATTTTATTTTTCGATAATTTCTAGATCTCGAATTGAATTTTGTGAGATTTCGAAAATCTTATTTTCGAACATTTCTAGATCTCGGATTGGAATTTGTGAAATTTCGAATGTTTTATTTTTCGAAAATTTCTCGCTCTCGAATGGAATTTTATGAATTTTCGAACATTTTATTGTTCGAGCAGTTACAATAAGCGATCTCGATTTTCGACAAACAATTTTTTTTGTACGGTTCACGGAAAGCTCCTGTGGTCTCTCGCTCTCGATATCTGAAATTAACGATTTCGGAGGGACTTCGTCTTGGACCTTCGCCGTGAATGGTCGAGGCAGTCCCGATACGATTTCGCTCCGATCTCGACTGTGAAATACTTTTCACATGTTTCCGTAAATAATACTTTGTTCTCGAGATAAATTATCAGAATTTTCTATTTATTTCGCAGAGTCAAATTTTCATTCTTTTAATTCTGATTTCGGAATTGATTTTCAATTTTAATGGAATTTTTGACTTTGGAATCTCTTCTTCTTCTCGATTGGAATTTAGTTCTCGATTTAGTTTAACATAACTGGTCTCGAACTATCTTTCGTTCTCGATAAGGAAATTGTTTCCGACTTACCTTGTTCTCGATTGATTTGGCAATTAATTTCTTTTTTAAATTGTTGCCGTTCTCGATGAATTCACGATTCCGGATCGTCTCAGTTCTCAAAATACCGGAAAAGATTTTTTTTAATTTCCTCTATTTTATTAATTTTTTTTGGTGCTCTCTTATCATTGGGTTTCGCGGGCTGTGGTTCGAAGAATTTTGGGCCTGACGATCTTGCAGGGATACGCCGGATTCCCTGCTCGCCGAGGATACCAACTCTGTACCGACCCGATATGCTCTCGATTTTGGAGATTCATTCTCCATAAGCTAACGTAAATACTGGTTCTCGAATTTTTCCGTTTTGAACGGATTTTGATCTCGCATTAATTCCCGAGTTCGAATTAATTCTCGATTTCGAACTCGAATTAATCTTCGAGTTTCGAATTGATTTCGATTTAAAGAAAAATTGGGGTGTAATTAATCCAAGATCCCGATTCGAAGGTAACCTCACGATCTCGAGTTTACCTGGTATGTAAGCGGACCTGTCTCTCGTGCGACTCGTTCGCGGGTTTTCGACGCAAATAAGTTGCAGAGTTCTCGACGAATTATCAGATGGAGCACTGATTAATTCGATAAATTAATTTAAGATTTTTGTTGTGTCGTTCTTGTTATGTCCATTCGTTTTTGTTTCGTTGTTGTTTTGTCCATTTTTGTTTTTTTGTTTTTACTATCGTTATTGTATGTCTCGTGTTGTGCTTGACGATTTCAGTCGCACGTCCCTTCTCGTACCGAGATGGCTGTCTTTTCTCGTGCCGAGATGGCAAGCCTCTCGTGTGTTCTCGACTCATTCGCGAATCTTTAAGAATCAGTTCAAGCTACCGTACGCAACCAGCGAGTGAGATATTAGCTACCGAATATTGCTATCGAGGTGCGCTACTGACACACACGATAAGCAAGCTGAAAGTTTTCATTCTACTAAAAATTCAGTGTTCTCGATGTGCGTAATGTCCAACGAGTTTCGATATTCAAACTCCGACGATTACGGCTCCCGTTGAAAACCCTGAGATCCACTCAAAATAGGATCACCAAACGGGAAGCTCTCGTAAGGTAGGCTTCGAGCCTATCGCTACCGTACCGTGGGTCACTA
This sequence comes from Ephialtes manifestator, assembly GCA_963970395.1. Classification (NCBI taxonomy): domain Eukaryota; kingdom Metazoa; phylum Arthropoda; class Insecta; order Hymenoptera; family Ichneumonidae; genus Ephialtes; species Ephialtes manifestator. Next base: position 2,917,137 of record OZ019981.1, read on the forward strand.
GACCTAGCTCCCGCAATAACGGCTTCGAGCCTTAGATACCGCACTATGAGGTCATGAGACCTAGCTCCCGTTCAGAGGCTTCGAGCCTTAGTTACCGAAAATGGGTCGCAAGACCCAGCTCTCGTAACTTGGGACCCCAGGTCCCAATTCCCAATAGAATGGGCTCTAGGCCCCGGCTCTCGATATTCGGGTCGACAGACCCGGCTCTCGAACAAGGACGGGCATGAAAACCTCTGCTTCCGTAACCGCAGGGAAATCTGCCGGGATGGCGGACCTTGGAAGAGTCGCTCCCGGCATCGACGACCCTCGGAAAGACCCTCACGTCTACGTCGGTATCGTTACGCTCCCTTTACACATTCTCTTTGTTGCCCGTCCATATCAACAAGTAATTTTACGAAATGGAGAATTTGAATAACCTTCTCGCGTTGCCAGAGTACGCTCTCGCATTGATCTCGATTTACCCACGACCACTATTAGTTACCGATTGCAACTAGTGGGTAACGTCAAACAAGCTACCGATATACATTTTGGTTTATTGTTCACGAAAAACAGTAATGTTGATTACGATACTTGTTTCCTAATCCGTGAAATTTCAACGGAAACCGAAACCCACAATGCAGTTCAGAACTGTGGTTACGTTTGGGTTTGTGAAGCTACCGTTCCCGATCCCTAAGCCGTAACCACCCTTAAGGGGTGGGGAGTTGTGACGTGATTTTTTGGAAATCACGATCACAAGGGCTTGTGTTATCGTTACTTGCTATTTTTCAGCGTTTTCGAGCTGCTTTCCCTCGAATTTATGGTCTCAGTTTAGCTAAGAATTATAATTCTTAGGTTTTGTTATTGTTGTTGTAAAGTTTCGGTAGATCGGTGCACTCAAATCTGTCGCGAGGATGAGAGCTCAAAGAAACGAGCAGCCCGGCAGATAAGAGTCGCCGAACGAGTCTTGCGATTAGTTGTAGACCGGTGTAAATCCGGCGCCCTATTGAGATAATGTATTGCGCTAGAGAACGGGTGGAGTTTTATTGGTTGGTGGCAAAGGATGGAGCATCCTGTTGCAGTGTAGTGCATAAGAGTGCTAAGTAGGCCCGTTCTCGCGCGAAGCATTAAGGAAGGCGATTGTATAGATTTCGAAAATGTTACCGGCATGATTTGCGTTCCCGATATAGTTACGAGGTGATTCGAGGGAGAAGGCAGTAGTTCTCGAGTAAGGGATTTTGGGAGGGATTCATAATTATTATGACGAGATTTCGATGATTGCTGGAGACAATCAGTCTTTCTCGGGACACCGCCGAGGTGCCTCGAGTCTAAATACAGCTCCCGTGTTGACAGTTTGTCTGTCGCTCGCGCGCGCGTCTTCGCGTCGTTCTCGTACTTCGGATAATACTTAGTGTATAGTGTATCGCGTATGTTCTCGTTCTCGTGAGTTTTATTCAAGTGAATAAAACCAAAGTTCCCGTTCAGTGTAGTGCAATAGTGCACTCCTGGTTTTTCGAGTTTCCTATGGGATGCTTGATACCGGACCTCGGATTTATTTGGAATAATTCTGGTGAGTCGTTTTCGTTTAATTAACTATTTAATTGAATGCGCCGATCGCTACGATTAAAGTTCTTGTGACATCGAATATTCGTGCAGTTACCGGTGAGTTGTGGATACGAGCGCGTTGTTTTGCAACTCTCTGATAACGATTCCGATGCTTCACGCTGGCTCTCGCATTAGTTAAATAATACAATTTATTGTATTGGCTCTCGAACTTTTGTTTAAGGAATATTGAAGTTTGTTCTCGTTGTTTGAGATCTCCTGAATTTAAAAGCCATTTACTGGGCCAAACCTCGACCCTCTCTACCACGACCTAGCAGTCTGAGCGGCCGTGCATTTCCGCAACCGTTCGCTCTCGCAAGCGCATCCAGTTGCGTTTGTTAATTTTACGCGAGCCCAAAAATTATCTAAGCTACCGTTTTCTCTGAATTTGTTCTCGATCGTTAGTTTTGCTCCGGACTTTCGATTTTATTGGAATTGATCCTGATCAACTCGATTCCTCGAGCATACCGGTTAGTTAATACCGGTGAAACAAAAAGTAACTGGCGCCCACCGGGTTTGCGGATGCGCGAACGAGAGTGGACGGCCGAAGGTGACCGTATCGTGATGCAGTTACCGAATAAAATTTGATTTTATTCTAACCGATTATGCTCACGAAAAATACGTCACAAGCTATTCCTCTAATGTAGCAAATATACTACGTTGGTATTTAAAGGGTTACAACTCCACCAGATTGCAAATCTATAACCATTAAAGACTCAGCAAACTTTTAATGGTCCTGGTAACTATTAAAAGCAATTAAAAAGATTGCTATAAGAGAATTTTACGGCACCAGCCTAATGGGCAAAAAGCGTGCATTTTTTTCAATAAATTTATAATCTGATCGTATTGCAATATAATTAAAAAAATTTAAGACAAATTTGCAAATGTTCCTTCACAAACGTAATCTACTTCCTAACAGCCATACCCGGGAAAAACGGTTCATATATAATCATATATAATTGTATATAATTTCATGTATAGTTGTATATAATTATATATAATTGTATATAACGTAATATATCATTGTATATGGAAACATATATGAGCATATATGAGTTTATATGTACATATACAGTGGTATACATGATCATATATAATACCAAAACCGCCAGCTTGCGATGTCGTATATGAACAGATATGATCATATATAGTTATATACAACTATATATCGCCCATTTTTAGCGCATATATGATTGTATGTGGATCCATATACAAATGTATATGAGCGTATATAACTTTATATGTATATATACATTGGCATATATGACCCTATATATGACCATATATAACACCAAAACTGCCTGTTTACCATGTCATATATAAACAGATATGATCATATAGGATTGTATATGAGATCTATTCTGTGTGTCGACTGTGCAATATATGATCATATACAATCATATATGACTGCGCACAGAGAACTGACAGCTCATGTATGATCGTGTGAACTACAGTTTCATGATTCGCCTTAACGTTCCTAAAAATAAACTTACCGTGCTTAATAATAATACTTTGCGTTCCTATCAGATTATAGTCTGTTGCTGATCTCTATAAATGTATATCCATTCATAATACATGGATATCCAACTTTACGAAAATATGTATTATTAAGGTAATAAAAATATGAGTATTAAGGATTCAATAATTTGTGTTAGTCTACATGTTACTAAATCTATATGAAATGAAATCGTCGGACGATTTATATAATTATGGGCACGATTATATATGTACAATTACATTGTAACAATTGTATATGATCATATATAATCATGACTGACCTTATATGCTTCAGAAGATTATATCTATTTAGGCATCGTCTTATATAATCACATATAACTATATATGATTGTATATGCTCAGATACAATTACACACAATTATATTTTCTCATATAGGATCATGTATACCCAGATACAATTATATATGATCATGCATAGTCATATATGATCATGCATGATCATATAGAGACAAAATTCATATACAATCATATATGAGCAGTTTATATATGATTATATATGATTATATATGAATCGTTTTTCCCGGGTATTTCTCTCTCCAAATACATTGTTAAATATTTTTTAAATTCCTACAATTCACAATTTTAAAAAACTCCCTCTTAAGAACCCCACAAACGAGCTTCATTGTCCACATACCCACACATGCAAACTGCACTTTCCATAGAAACTCCGTGTCGATGCTCGCTAGGGGTCGTTGCAACGGAATCTGTGGTGACATTTCTTCCATTTACCCACACCCCCGATTCTGGGAAGCTTCGGGATCGTTATACAGACATATGACGAAGCCAGGGTCGATACCACACACGCACATATTACGACATTTGTGTGTGGATGAGAGTCGAGAGGTAATTGGCCGGGAACCCTTCTCACTCGTCATCTACTTGCTGCCCCCTTCGGAGAGGTGAGGAGAGGCGAGGCCCTCCCCTCTTTTCCTCTATGTGCATCACGGAGTTCTGCACCGATACGTAATTACGTGACACACAATGTACATAAATCATTTCAGATTTATCATGCAGCTAATAACTACAGTAGATGCTCTCGTATGTTACGAGCGGTTTCACAAGTATACAGTAAAATAATAGTTGTGAATGATTTTTCGAAAGCAACAAACGTGATTTTATTTTTAATTTTGTAAGCTGCAGGAAGATATTTAAATGGCAATACCCTGGTTCTACAGAACCCATCTCTACACAGACCCATCTGTACACGAGCATCTGGACACCATTTTTTTATATGCGTTTAATTGAGCACGACGAAGTTGTACACAGCATGAACTCGGTAGAACGAAATTAAAAACACATTACCTTCTACATGCCGACCGCCCCGCGCAGCAAAAAGTAGTCCAGGATAGAGTCCCGGATGGAGTCCCGGATAGAATCTTGGCAGTCCAGGATGGAGTCCCGGATAGAATCTTGGCAGTCCAGGATGGAGTCCCGGACGGAATCTTGGCAGTCCAGGATGGAGTACCGGATGGAGTCTCAGATGGTGTCCGCCGACTCCGGCTTTTAATCGGATCCCGGAGTCGGCGGACTCCATCCTGGACGACCCGTGAATCTCGGTTGTCCAATGGCAGAATCCATCCTGGTGTCCATTATGGATTCTCACCTGGACTGTCTTACAGTCCATCCTGGACTCCATCCGGGATAACCCCCCGCGTAGAAAAAAGTAGTATATTCGAGATTCTCGGCACAATCTTGGTGAGAATCTAGCCGAGAATCTCGAAAATCTCACAGAGAACCTCTGTGAGAGTCAACGATGGTTCCCGTAGCATGCTTCTCTCAGAGATTCCTGAGATTCTGGAGTATCTATCGCAGGTTCTATGCGAGATTCTCGAGAACCTATGCTAGCTTCTTACCGAGATTCTTTGGAAAATTTTTTATTTAAATTGTTATAATTTTTCTATTCTTTATATATATTCTATAATATATATAAAGATATATTTCTATTCTTATATATAGCTATAATTCTATTCGAGATTCTAGAGAACCTATCCTACCATCTTACCGAGATTTTTTGGGAAAACTTTATTTTTAATTGGTACAATCTATCCTATATTCTTCAAGAGATTCCAGCGAATTTATCGCAGATACTGTACGAGATTCTAGAGAATCTATCCCACCTTCTTACCAAGATTCTTTGGAAAAACTTTTCTTTACATTGGTAATATCTATCCTAGATTCTTTACGAGATTTCGGAGAATCTATCCTAGATTCTTTACGAGATTCCAGAGAATCTATGCCAGATTCTTTTTGAGATTCTCACAGGAGTCACGGAAAATCATATAGAATTTATGCTCAAATCTTTTCCAAATTCGTTCAAAGGTCTAGGGAAAGCGAAAAGAACCTATCTTTGATTGTTTTCCAGATTCAGGCAAAGGTCTAGAGAAATCGAATAGAATCTATCCCAAATCTTTTCCGAGATTCTATTTTAATTATCATATAATGGATAAAAAAAGAAAAATAAAAATGATCAATTCCAAGGAAAAAATTGAAAAATAAGAAATGTGATAGAAATAAATTTTCTGGGCCAGATTCATGTTCAGTGGGTAAAATTAGACACCATAGTAAATTTAAGACGAGTTTCGTTGGGTTCTAAATATACGTTCAGTATCTCGGATAGATTCTATACGTCTAGGATAGATTCTATAAATTCTACTTAGACTTATAGAATCTAGGATAGATTGTATACATAAATTAGGATATATTCTATATAGAACCCAACGAAACTCACCTAAAATTTACTATGGAGTCTAACTTTACCCACTGAACATAAATCTGGCTCAGAAAATTTATTTCTGTCACATTTATTCTTTTTCGGTTTTTTCCTTGGAGTTGATCATTTTTATTTTTCTTTTTTAATTCGTTATATGATAATTAAACGAGACTCTCGGAAAAGATCTGGGACAGATTCGTTTCGCTTTCTCTAGACCTTTGAAAGAATTTGGAAAAGAATTAAGGGTAAATTCCATATGATTTTCCGAGTGAGAATCTCAAAAAGGATCTGGCATAGATTTTCTGACATCTCGTACAGAATCTGGAATAGATTCTCTGGAATTTCGTGAAAAATCTGGGCTAGATTCTCTGGAATCTCGTGAAAAATCTAGGATAGATTCTCTGGAATCTCATAAAGAACCTAGGATAGATTACACGAATTAAAAAAAAAGATTTTCCAAAGATACTCGATAAGAAGCTACGATAGATTCTCTAGAATCTTGTACAGAATGTACGATAAATTCTCTGAAATCTTTTAAAGAATCTAGGATAGATTGTACCAATTTAAATAAAAGATTTTCCAAAGAACCTCGGTAAGAAGCTAGGATAGATTCTTGAGAATCTCGGTAAGAAGCTGGGAAAGATTCTCTGGAATCTCAGGAATCTCTGAAAGAAGCATGCTGCGGGAACCATCGTTGACTCTCAAAGAGATTCTCTGTGAGATTCTCGAGATTCTCGGCTAGATTCTCACCGAGATTCTTCCGAGAATCTCTCTGAGGATCTCAAATATACTACTTTTTTCTACGCGGGCCGTGAATTTCGACGGTCCGATGGGAGAATCCATCCTGGTATCCATAATGGATTCTCACCTGCACTGTCTTACAGTCCATCTCGGACTCCATCCTGGACGATCCGCCAATCTCGGCTGTTCAATGGGAGAATCCATCCTGGTGCCCATTATGGATTCTCCCCTAGACTGTCATACAGTCCATCCTGGACGGTCTGCGAATCTCGGCTGTCCGATGCAGTATCCATTCTGGTGCCCATTTTAGATTCCCGCCTGGACGGTCTCGCCGTCCATCCCGGACTCCATCCTGGACGGTCCATGGAATCTCGGCTGCCCGACAGAAGAATCCATCCTGGACTCCATCCTGGACGATCCGGGTGTCCACTAGGAGGTTGACACCAGGACCAGACCGCGCCCACCTTGGACACCTTGGTGTCCAGGCGATCCATTTTGGACCACTCTTATTACGTCAACGGAGGTTACACCCCTCGTGTGTAGTCGAACTCAGTACAGCTTTCTAGTCTTATATACGCTCAGGCTTCAAGTCACTTGCGAGAAACTGTGCGTCCGTTTGCCATCTAGTGGCATCATGCGAAACACGAATACACAATGCTCCGTTAGATGGCGAGCGGTCAAAGCATTTTTCGCAAGTGACTTGAAGCCTGAGCGTATATAAGACTGGAAAGCTGTTTCGAGTTCGACTACACACGAGAGGCTTACCCTCTGTTGACGTAATAAGAGTGGTCCAACATGGATCGTCTGGACACCAAGGTGTCCAAGGTGGACACGGTCTGGTTCTGATGTCAACCTCCTGGTGGACACCCGGATCGTCCAGGATGGAGTCCAGGATAGAGTCCAGGATGGAGTCCAGGATGGAGTCCAGGATGGGGTCCAGGATGGAATCCAGGATGGAGTCCAGAATGCACAACAGGATGCCGAGATTCGCGGACCGTTCAGGATGGACTGCGGGACAGTGTAGGCGAGAATACATAATGAATCGAGGATGGATTCTCCCATTGGACAGCCGAGATTCGCGGATCGTCCAGGATGGAGTCCGAGATGGACTGTAAGACAGTCCAGGCGAGAATCCATTATGGACACCAGGATGGATTCTGCCATCGGACAGCCGAGATTCACGGGTCATCCCGGATGGAGTCCGGGATGGACTGTAAGACAGTCCAGGTCAGAATCCATAATGGATACCAGGATGGATTCTGCCATTCGACAGCCGAGATTCACGGGTTGTCCAGGATGGAGTCCGCCGACTCCGGGATCCGATTAAAAGACGGAGTCGGCGGACACCATCTGAGACTCCATCCGGTACTCCATCTTGGACTGCCAAGATTCCATCCGGGACTCCATCCTGGACTGCTAAGATTCCATCCGGGACTACATCCTGGACTGCCAAGATTCCATCCGGAACTACATCCTGGACTCCATCCGGGACTCCATCCTGGACTACTTTTTTCTGCGCGGGGCTTACGCGAATTTAATTCAACACAAAAAAAATTGATCACGGCAGTAATCGTTGCGATGAAACTTTGCACAGCATAACTTATTCACTACAAATTTATTCACGGCATTAGTTCGACACAACAAATTTCTTCGCGGCATTAGATTGAAACGGTAAATCTCGACGCAGCACCAGTTTACAGCGACAAATCTTTACACAGTGCTAGTACGACGCTGTAAAGTTCGATACAACAATATGTTCGACACGACATAAGTTGTACACGACAAGGTTCTACACCGCCCGAGTTCGACACAGCCCCTTCTCTAGACGGACGATATTCGTTCGATGGTAAATCGGAGAACATGTTTACCGACTGAGAATTTTGCGTTGAGTCGGCTAAAATAAATATGCGAATGTGTTTACATCGTATAATTAATAATAATAATTAGTATCTTCGTACTAATATGAAAATAAATGGGTTTTAAACGATTATTTTAGCCGTCTCAACGCAAAATTGTCAGTCGGTAAACATATTTTCCGGTTTACCATAGAACGCATATCGTTCGTGTAAAGGTGGGGCTGTGTCGAACTCGAGCAGTGTAGAACCTTCTCGTGTACAACCTATATCGTGTCGAACATACGTTGTGTCGAGCTATACAGCGTCGTACTAGCGCAGTGTACAGATTTGTCGTTGCAAACTAGTGCTGCATCGACATTTACCGTTTCGATCTAGTGCCGCGAAGAAATCTGTTGTGACGAAGTAATGCCGTGAATAAATTTATAGTGTTCAAGTTATGTTGTGCAAAGTTTCGTCACAACGATTACTGCCGTGATCAATTTTTCTGTGTTGAATTAAATTCGCGCAAGCGGTCGGCATGTAGAAAGTAATGTGTTTTTAATTTCGCTCTGCCGAGTTTATGCTGTGTATGACTTTGTCGTGCTCAATTAAACGCATATAAAAAAACGGTGTACAGATGGGTCTGTGTAGAGATGGGTTCTGTAGAACCAGGGTATTGCCCGTTTTTGTTTTGAATTCCAAGTGACAATGAAATTTACTGCACTTACTCTTTTTTTTTGTAAAAAATACGGGCGATAATAAATATAGAACCCATGTAGAAATCCATCTGGGCGTCCCCAGTTCGAAACTCGATCCTGGTCGGGATTTGCTCGGGGTTCCATAAATAGGTTATCCAACTTGGAATCCGAATAAATCCCAAATAGATTTCCGGTTACGCACTCGATGACAGTTTATTATTGATTAAGATTTGCTAGGGTTACCCTAAGAACGCCGACCTTCTTAAAATCGGGATGGATTCCGGATCGGGACCTAATTCTGAACGACGAGCTGTATTACCGTGCATCGGGATTTGTTAGAGTTACCCTTAAAGGGGTTCTACTTGGATTCTGGTTAGAATCGGGATCGCCTTCCCGTTACTCAACGATTTGTGCGGAACTACTTTTACTTCACCCTTTATGCAGTAGAATACTCGTACGAAAAACTTTTCCTTCACTCGCGTGATTCTAACAACGTGTGCGGTTCATGTGGTTCATGACGCGTTCTAGTCGCTGTCCATGAAGAAATTTTGACAGGGATCCAGCTGGAATCAGCTTGGTATTCCCATCTTTCGACAAGGATCCAGGTGGATCCAGCCTAGTATGTCAATCTAACGGCTGGAATCCAGTCAGCCATCGGATCGGATCCCAGTTCGAGATGCCGATCGAAATCTAGTTTCCGCGCGTTACATCTCATGTCTGGAATCGGATCCTATGACCGACTGGAATCCGACCGGATGATGGGAATACCAGGCAGGATCCAGCTGGATCCCTGCCGATATTTCTGCATGGAAAGTAATAATTTTTATTCTTTTTCGTTTACAAAATTAATTTTAACAAATTATTTTTGTATTTTTCGTGTAAAATTTGTGCGTAAAGTACAGAAATTTGAATTTAGTCTTTAATGGTTCCATCATTACGCAAGATACAAGAGCTTCCACTGTACTTAAACTCCTACTAATATTCCAATACTAGATTGGGGAACCTGAAGGCTACGCCAATTTGATGTGAGCTCGAGGACCCCGTGTGTGCTTCCTCTTTCGCCCTCCCGTCTCGTCTCTGACGTCATTTCCGTCTGACACTGATATTGTGCAGACTACATTGTTCCTGCACATGTATTCAATGAGACAGCTCGCGGCAACGACCCGCGCTCAACTGCAACTGTGTTCTAGGTTGCTGCTTCGATGATAGGGCACTCTCAACGTACTTACTACACCCTGTCGCGCTTGTGAGCAAAGCAAATGCGCGAGGGTGGCGTTTCTGCCGCTCGCCGCCACCCGAGGAACAATGAATTGTTCTGAAAGATGTCATTGTCCGATCGCTCGCGGCCCCCGCTGACGCGAACACTTCAAATAATAAACTCTTTTTACTTGTTTGCTCTCGCAACGCCACAGCAACGATGTACCATTGCAATATTTTTCTTAACCCTCTCTGTTTCCACCCTCTTATTCTTATTCGCCTCATTAGTTCCATAATATAGCATTGATGGGCGGATGAAATCTCGCGTATTTGAAATAGGCTCCGAACAGACGTTCGGAGCATATGTAATATAATAATAACTCTTCCCCATTAAATATTATGAGGGTTTTAAGTAACGAGAGATATTTATGCGCAGTGTAATTATGTGAATTATTAATAAAACTAATTATTATGCACCGTCGAGTAAACTTCGTTTTCGTAATTTTTTTACGAGATTTTCATGTTAGAATATTTACATTCTGTTTCTTTACTTCTCGCTCGTGCAGTTTTTGAAATATCAGGCTCAAATTTGGTAAAGATGTATGATTATAGATATATGATATTTTGTAGCGAGATACTAATTTTTACAGAAAGCATACCCACTACTCTATGGGTAATACATTAGAAACTCAGGAAAACTAACTCCTACCCATGCAGAAATTAGTTCGGGCAATCGCGATTAAATAAGGGGCCTTCTTAGGTATAAACGTGGCATCCACGATAGGGAATCCACTCTAGAACCCTACTAGGCTCAACAGAGGCTGCCACGACAAAATATATAGTAAAAAATGTTCACTTCGGGGCCTAATCAGGCTCAAATGCGAACCCTCACTAGGGTCACCCATATTGAGCCTCTTCGTTGCCTTCAAAGCTACCCTTTACAGACAACTTTATAGCCCGCGCAGAAAAAAGTAATCCAGGATGGAGTCCCGGATAGATTCCAGGATGTAGTCCCGGATGGAATGTTGGCAGTCCAGGATGGAGTCCCGGATGGAATCTTGGCAGTCCAGGATGGAGTCCCGGATGGAATCTTGGCAATCCAGGATGGAGTACCGGATGGAGTCTCAGATGGTGTCCACCGACTCCGGCCTTTAATCGGATCTGACAATGGCAGAATCCATCCTGGTGTCCATTATGGATTCTAACCTGGACTGTCTTACAGTCCATCCCGGACACCATCCTGGACGATCCGCGAATGCTCGGCTCGGAGCATTGTGTATTCGTGTTTCGCATAATGCCATTAGATGGCAAACGGACGCACCGATTCTCGCAAGTGACTTGAAGCCTGAGCGTATATAAGACTAGAAAGCTGTACTGAGTTCGACTACACACATAACCTCCGTTGACGTAATAAGAGTGGTCCAAAATGGATCGTCTGGACACCAAGGTGCCCAAGGTGGGCACGGTCTGGTGCTGGTGTCAACCTCCTGGTGGACACCCGGATCGTCCAGGATGGATTCTTCCGTCGGACAGCCGAGATTCCATGGACCGTCCAGGATGGAGACCGGGATGGACGGCGAGACCGTCTAGGCGGGAATCTAAAATAGGCACCAGGATGGATACTGCATCGGACAGCCGAGATTCGCGGACCGTCCAGGATGGAGTCCGGGATGGACTGTAAGACAGTCTAGGGGAGAATCCATAATGGGCACTAGGATGGATTCTCCCATTGAACAGCCGAGATTCACGGGTCGTCCAGGATGGAGTCCAGGATGGACTGTAAGACAGTCCAGGTGAGAATCCATAATGGACACCAGGATGAATTTTGCCATTGCACAGCCGAGATTCATGGGTCGTCCAGGATGGAGTCCGCCGACTCCGGGATCCGATTAAAAGCCGGAGTCGGCGGACACCATCTGAGACTCCATCCGGTACTCCATCCTGGACTGCCAAGATTCCATCCGGGATTCCATCCTGGACTGCCAAGATTCTATCCGGGACTCCATTCTGGACTCCATCCGGGACTCCATCCTGGACTACTTTTTTCTGCGCGGGAGGATCTGTATAGGCAATGGTATAGGCCCTTTATAATTTGATTTTTTAATATTTCCGATACGTATTCTGCAATAGGTATGACAAATTATTCCCTTACTGAAACCCGTCGGAGTTAACCGGGTGATCATCCATCTAACTATTGAAGGTCAGAGTTAGCAAAGCGGTCACCCATATAAGTATTGACCATCAGTTATCAGCCACGCGGTCACCCTAGTACTAACCCTCAGATCAGTCAGACGATCGTGCACCCAAATACTAACGAACTAATGCGCGCAAACAATGAATACATGAAAAAGAATGAAACAATGAATAGATATCAATTATTTATTATTATCATCGACATCAATGGGCGCGCGGAGAGCGAAGAGCGGCTCCGGTAATCTCTGATGTTAAGCAGCCCGATCCGCGGTCAGTAATTAGGTGGGTGACCGCTTAACTGTTGAGCGGGAGGCAGTTTTTCTGAGTTTCTGATGTATTCTCATACAGCAGAAACATAAAAGTCTGAATTAGGCGTACGTGGAAATTACCAAAAATATATATATTATTATTTTTTTATTATTAGATTGTCGTATGTGATGCTCGGCAGTTTCTCGTACACGATGCTTGGCATTATTTCGTTACGCGATACTCGGCCGTTTCTCGTACGCGACACTCGGCCGTTTCTCGTACGCGACACTCGGTCGTTTCTCGTACGCGACACTCGGCCGTTTCTCGTATCTCAATATAGGACAACCCGCGCAGAAAAAAGTAGTCCCGGATGTAATCTCGGGTAGCATCTTGGCAGTCCAGGATGGAGTCCCGGATGGAATCTTGGCAGTCCAGGATAAAGTACCGGATGGAGTCTCAGATGGTGTCCACCACCGACTTCGGCTTTTAATCGGATCCCGGAGCCGGCGGACTCCATCCTGGACGACCCGTGAATCTCGGCTGTCCAGTGGCAGAATCCATCCTGGAGTCCGTTATGGATTCTCATCTGGACTGTCTTACAGTCCATCTCGGACTACATCCTGGACGATTCGCGAATCTCGGCTGTCCAATGGGAGAATCTATCCTGGTGTCCATTATGTATTCTCACCTGGACTGTCTTACAGTCCATCCTAGACTCCATCCTGGACGACCCGTGAATCTCGGCTGTCCAATGGGAGAATCCATCCTGGTGCCAATTTTGGATTCTCGCCTGGACAGTCTTACAGTCCATCCCGGACTCCATCCTGGACGGTCCGCGAATTTCGGCTGTCTGATGCAGTATCCATCCTGGTGCCCATTTTGGATTCCCGCCTGGACGGTCTCGCCGTCCATTCCGGACTCCATCCTGGACGGTCCATGGAATCTCGGCTGCCCGACGGAAGAATCTATCCTGTACTCCATCATGGACGATCCGGGTGTCCACCAGGAGGTTGACACCAGGACCAGATTGCGCCCACCTTGGACACCTTGGTGTCCAGACGATCCATTTTGGACCACTCTTATTACGTCAACGGAGGTTAGACCCCTCGTGTGTAGTAGAACTCAGTACAGCTTTCTAGTCTTATATACGTTCAGGCTTCAAGTCACTTGCGAGAAACGGTGCGTCCGTTTGCCATCTAGTGATATCATGCGAAACACGAATACACAATGCTCCGCTAGATGGCGAGCGGTCGAAGCGTTTGTCGCAAGTGACTTGAAACCTGAGCGTATATAAGACTGGAAAGCTGTTTTCAGTTCGACTACACACGAGAGGCTTACCCTCCGTTGACGTAATAAGAGTGGTCCAACATGGATCGCCATCCTGGACTGCCAAGATTGCATCCGGGACTACATCCTAGACTCCATCCGGGACTCCATCCTGGACTACTTTTTTCTGCACGGGTAGTATATATAGTATATATATGTAGTATGTGTATACAGCGTTGAGCGAAGAAAAGTTCTCTTCTACTTAGCCTTTAATTATCGACTTCGTGAGGAACGCGCAGATACGCGGAGAGTTCTTCCTCGTGATGATTAAGCTTTTCTTTCCCTTTTTCGTTCTACCACTTTTACTTACTTTTTCTCTCGTCTCTGCCCAGCCAGTATCGAAGATTGAGGAAGAGCACAACGGGCCTCGGATGTTCCGAGAAGAAGCGCAAAAAGCGAAGCCTCTTCGCTTTGGCAAAACTCTCATCTCTTTTCGCTCTCGCTCTCTTTCACTCTCTCTCTTGGTAGTAGAGCTTCCGTTCATCTAGCAAGGCTATTCCTCTTTCCCTTGAACCGCCACAACCCTTCGTCTCGCAATAACTCAGTGGCCCTCCTTCGGTATACTCGTATAGTAAAACAGCAGCAAATAGTGAAGTGATACAAATTGTACCTGGCTCGGCCTACATAAATCATCTCTCTCTCTTGCCGCGCTTGATACTCGTTCTCAAGCACGCTTGAAAGTTGTGGGAGGGAGTCTTGAGATCCGGCAGAGCGCGAAGTATAAAGTACGAGCTATACGGTATGTCGAGCAGTCGCTGCACGTAATCGTTCGCGTGTACCTCGTACTATAAGATACATATTAGACTCGAAGATAAAGTACAAGTAGTATATTCCAAAGATGTGTATGCGTATTTTAAAATTACGATAAAAAATTTCTTGGTACCAAGAAAACATTCATTTACGTGGAATACATTTCGGTTTTTATTAGGCGAAGGGAATTTGGCCCTAATTGCTAATATACATTATATATATATATATATATATATATATATATATGGGATCGCATGAGGTGCGATCCCAACCAGAAATATAATCTGGCAAGCCTGATGTTTTATCGGGCAGAATCAGGTTTCCCTAAGGTATGTCTGAATAGTGAACTTGCCAAATGTCAACATGATTCGGACCGTAACTGATATTATTACGGCTCGCCTGACCAGGCTGGCCTGATATCGACCTGGTCCGGACCGGAACTGATAATAATAAGGCGTATCTGGTCAGGATTGCGTGATATTCGGCAGATATACGCCAGAAATGATTTTAATCTTAATTCAGTCAAATCGGATTCAGTGAATACCAGATATGCTGGATCACGTCCGGACAATATTAATCAGGTCTGGCCCAGATCTAATTCTAATATGTCTTTCTAAACTCGGCTCACTGCATGCTAACCAAATCCAAGCCGGATACACTGCGCGTTCCCTGTCTTTCCTTCATTACAAGTCTGTGCGAACTTAAGAAAGAAATAGCTGATCAGTGTTGCCAATTCAGCGATTTTGTTGCTAGTTTTAGCGACTTTCAAAGCTCCTCGGCGACTTTTTTTGCGACTTTGCGACATGTCGCGATCTGGCGATTTTTCAGGACTCGTTTAGCGACATCTGGCGAATTTTGTAAATCGTGGTGATTTTCAGAATTCCTTTAGCGATATCTGGCGAATTTCGTAAAATCGAGCTACGGAGAAACTCTTGCCAGTCCTCATTACCGCGTCCAAGATTTTCATGACTCCATGACTCCGTGACTTGTTGGCTTGTCGATTTTCGTAAAATCGGGTATCGAGCTACGGAGAAACTTTTCCACTTGCCAGTCCTCATTACCGGGTCCAAGATTTTCATGACTCCGGGACTTGTTGACTTGTGTTTTGGCTTAATCGTAAGGGCAAGCTCATACCGTTTTTAATTGTACTGTTAATTTTATAATAACAAAAATATCCAGTGACCGGCCAAACGACCGAAAAAACTACCGGTCATTAAATGCACAAAAAAAACCATTGAAATTATTCTTGATTAGTTGTTTCTTGGTCACGAAAAATCGGAAAATGACTGTCGAAATGACCATTTCAATAATTTGTAACCGGTCATTTCCCGTGAAAACCGGGAAATGACTATCGAAACGACCAACTAGATAATCAAACTTCAAATAGACATTCAATTTGCATACCAATAAAGGTTTGAATAGCTTAGTTGGTCTAAGGCGCAAAGCAACAGTCAGAAGGTCCCGGGTCCCGATTTCGAATCCTGGCTGTGATCATTTTTTTTTTTTTTTTCGAAATTCGATGAAAAGAGGGGTCATTTTGACGGTAATTTTCCAATTTTTCGTGACCAAGAAACGACTAATCAAGAACAATTTCAATGGTTAATTTCAATGGTCGTTTTCTTGGTCATTTGGCTCTTTTCAATGGTTTTTTTTTGCATTTAATGACCGGTCGTTTCTTCGGTCATTTTCGACGTCGCAGGGATTACTAGGGACATTGTAAGATACTCAAATTATTTATAAATAGCGCGCACATTATAAGAAATATTTTTCATTATCGCCCCATAGTCAAGGTAGAGAATACGCTCCTGTAAGGTATCGAACGAAAGATCGATGATTGGCGAAAAGTCAATAACAGCTATCGCGCAAACTCCCTAATTTTGGAGTTCTAATAAGTCCCGAGCGCGCCGAGCCTCGGCCTCTTTCTCTCCGGAACACCGACGTTAACACTTGTCTATCTCGCGGAGCTCTTGGTGGATTCTCGTGTCTCAGTCTCGTGACACAAACATACTTCCATCCTATCGAGGGATTATCGACGCCGGAGCCCGTTTTTCTGGACTGTGGGACAATTTATTTCGAAGATATCCGACCCGGAGAGAAAGGAGCCAACGCACTTCGACAATTAAAAAGATGAGTAACCGAATCTCATATTGTTTATAAAAAAAAAAGCGAAATCGTTAATGTAATATTATGATGATAATTTCTAAAATATGTGAAAGTATGCACGAGTGAAATGAATGAGAGTGAAATAACGGTACGAGATTTTTATTTTGTGTAAAATTATTTAGTGGAATGACAGACGATATATTTGGAAATCGACATTCATAACTTCGCCATTTTCTTAATTGTTTATTTCTTTGAATTGTTATTGAGAGATTTGCATAATCAATATTAATAAACTTCGCCATTTTCTTAATTGTTTATTTATTTGACTTGTTATTGAATATAGGAAGAATTGGTGAAATAACGTTTTTCGTTCATTTTATTTAGGATTGAATTTATTTTTGATGTATGCTCTCTGGATTTTATTGTAACTGGCAGATTCCTACGTTAACTATTCGTTCTAAAAGTTACAACATATTATGAATAGTTGAGTTTATTTAGCGATATGTTTGGAGATATAAAAAAACATCTAGCGACTTTTATAGCGAAATTTGAAATATCTAGCGACATTTCAAATTTTCGACGTCAGCGACTTTTAGCTATTTTTTCGAGTAGCGGTAGCGACTTTCAGTGTGACCGAGTTGGCAACACTGTAGCTGATATGTCGAATAGTCCCTGTATCCTTGTTTAGCGGCACAGCGATTGGCGAAGTTAGACAGAGAAGGAAGGACTGCTTTAAGCACGATGTCTTTTTCTCAAGTTCGTACAACTCTTGAGGGAAACGTGCAGTCTAGTTATCATATGTCTATGATAATAACAAACTTGGCGTCAATCTAAGTAAAAAGTGTAAATTATATTGTGAATATTACAAAGTAAGTTATGAAAGGATGCGTTTTGTAATTTTATCAATATCCCGAGAAGCCACGGTATTTTTCATTGAGTCAACATTTCACAAGTGAGATAACCGATTTCCTTGAAAGTCACCAGATGTACAGTTATTATTTTTATCAATTTTGTTGCAAACCTACAGTTTTATTGAGTACAGCCATGAGGTTTAAGTTGATATTTGTACTTCAAGTAGACAATTAGAATATTTGTTTTTTAAAATGCGCTATTCTTGGAAAATAGCCGAGTGCTCCAAGGCACAGTGGCCACAACATCAGCGTCACAAGTTCAAATCCCACCAGAGGTAAAAAAGTGGTATGTGTTTTTTTCAGGGATTAATATATAGCTATATGCAGAATCAGTAAAAAATTCTACTCAAAAACCAAAAAACGGTTACATAGACGCGAAAAGTGTATTGTTTTTCTGTTTTTTGTTCGTGCGTTTGGATGTTGGAATAAGTCCAATCAGAATCAGATCATGCCCCTAATCACGCTTAGATCAGGCCTTTAATTGAAGCTGAATCAGGGCCATATTTGCAATAGCGTTACATTCTGGATATGGGCCAAATAAGTCGACCTGATATGGGCCGGATGTTGATTTAATGCACGTGTTACGGCACAGATCCGTTTTTCCCGAAAATTCACTCTAGGCAAAGGAGAGTGAGGCTCTCCCTGTTACGCTAGATTACAGGTGAATTGAAAGGGCGGATGGGTGTTATGGGCCTTGTTTAGAGCCTACCCTCTCGGGCAAAAGCTCGGGAAAAGGCCTAAGGGTGTTTCTTCGACTTTGATAATAAATAAAAGAACTTGACTTACCGGTACTGCTGTAAAGCCGATGGGTAGATGTAAAAACGGTGGGCTGTTAGGTGGAAACAGTGGTGCAACGACGACGGTGACAGGAAACATCAGCGGGAACTTCAACAGGAGTCGGTTGTAGGGTGGTCGTTGAGTGCAGCAAATGAATTAATGCCACAACACTTAAAAGATTTTAAAAACACTTTGATTTATTTAGGAAAAAGAAACTGAGTTGAAACAAAAAAATGAACAATGAATTTTGCACTTTAAAATAATTAAAAATGAATAAAGACCGGGGAACGACGGACTCGAACTTTAACTCACGCGCGCTACGACAGAGTATCAAAATTTGACTTCCACACAGGCTCGGGTAACCAGTGTGACTTTGAGCGGCGAATTGAACCTTATGCGCGAAAAAACTGTGGACCGCGACTAACTCAAAGCTTTAAGGGCTCCATCTTATATAGACAGCCAAAGATATACAAATGATACCCCTTGGGACGGGGCACACACTATGAGTTAATTCAGCCGTCCCCACCATGCCTTTTTGGTATGCATTCATATTTCCGAAATTTGCAAGCCCGAAAAAAAAAGGCGTAAGCTGTTTTGACTTGAGATGGAACTTAAGATGTAGCTTAATACAATACTAAAGATTGATCTTGAGAGCAATCTTAAGATTGAACTTTGTTCCGATTCTGATTGGGTTCTTAAGGAGGGTGGATACCGTCTTTCTGGGGGGGGAGGTGCGCGGTTGCCGGGGAGGTAGTGTGCGAGAGAGAGGTCCGTGACGCGCCTTCACTGGCGTACATTGTTGTACTATTCCAGCAGTTTTGTTTTTACGTTTTCTCGGCAACCAAGCAGACGAATCATTTCGGTCTTCGTAAAAGTTCTTTTCGAAAAAACAAGAAATGATTTGGTTCTGTTATCAACCATTGTTTATCATTTTTATTATACTTTCGAGCATAACCTTGAAGGTGCGTATAGTTGTCGCTATGTTGCCCATGCATAAGAGTGTAATTTCAATAATTAATTTCTCGATAACCATCTAGACGATTGACATCAAATTTGGCATGGAGATGTAATTTTTATCTACGAATATCCTCCAAAAATTTGAGAGCATGTTTATCATTTTGAGTTGGGTATCCACCCTCCTTAAGCTCAATCTTAAGTTTAAACTTAAGTCTGAACTTAAGTTCGAACTTTCGGTTAAATTGGAGTTCATACACACAATAAGATTTGAAAACTCTGAAGATTTAACCGCAGTTAATGGTTTTTTAATTTTTTCTTCTAAAGTCACGATATATTTGTACAATTACCCGCAGAATTCGACTTGAGTGTAATGTGAAATGTAGCAAAGAAAACATATTTAATATTATTCGTATCTTTACATCCATTTGTATAAATACGTTTTAGAATGTAAGAAATCGCTGCTCGAACTTAATACCGAACTTGAGATCGAACTCAAGTTCGATCTTAAGATTGATGTTAAGTGTGATCTCAAGATCGATCTTAATTCGCACTTAAGTGCAAACGAACTGTGCCGCGTTTTGTTTTTTCGTGATTATGATTTTCGGCCATGTGAATTTCGGCGTTAGGAATGCATACCGCCTTTTTGTCTTAGAGCTAGCTTATTAACACTATGGTCTCAATATTAATAATTAACAATTATCGATTATGGATAAATTAAACGATCTATGATAAATAATGGAAATTTCATTTACATAAATCTCCTGAACTTCCAAGGCAACGATTTGTTAATTGACAATTAATAATTATTGAAAACGATAAACAATGACTTATATATTTTCAAAGATAATGATTTCGATCTCGACAACTTATACATGTTAATTTACTTTTGTAAATTAACAACTTCATTTAAAGAATTTAATTTATTAATTTAGAGAAATCTCGATCTTTGACATAATTTAAATTATTAATTAACAATATCCTAAAGCTATTGGAGTAAGCCTTAAATTTAGCCAATAACTATAATATACATATAATCACGTGAAGATATATATTATATATATATATATATATATGTATAATTTAAACAATTATTATTTAAATCTTTTTGTTCCTAAATCATAGTAGTCATCAAGGGGACGTCGGGGTATCCATCGGCAGAGAAGGAGTTTCCATAGTTCCGTCGCCTTCCCTCTGCTGCTCGTAGACCTATGATGCTGTCCTCCTCCCGCTTCCGCCTTGCATAGCTTTCTTATTCTTCATTCTCTTCTTACGCCCGTGCTGTGGTGTGCCCTCGCTGTAGCGGTGTGAGTAGTAGGCTGCAACGCTCCATCCTCTTCTGGCCCACTGCAATCTTCATAGCTCCGATACGCCCTCCTTCTCAGTTGCACTGTGTTGGTATGGTCGTCTTCTGAGAAGTTTTGGCTCTGCCGAAAGGTGATCTCACTGGTCGCGTTGGTATATAAAATCGTCGCCGGTTGATTATTTGTCATCTACTGACCGATGACATATTTATAATTATATCGACAGCATTCGTTCGCGATATAGCCCTTTCTACCTAGGATTGTATATGGTCGAAAAATGAACTGTATATACTGGAGTTAACACCGAAAATAAAACAAGTCGACGGGCGAGGCCTTTCGCGGGATCGACAATCCATCCTTTGTCTTTGATCTCACGTACCTATCTTATTTAAAACATTGGATGCCCACGTGTGACTCCCAACGTCGCATTGCAAAAGTTTTTTTTTTTTTTTTTTTTTTTTTTTTTTTGCATTTTCCCCCGCTTATCAAGTCTCCGATGTGAGTCTTATAGCGGGTCGGCTCGGCTTTCCGTACAGTATTATTTAATTATTCGTCATCCGAAGCATTTCTGCCGCGAGCCAGTCCCCCCCCAGTTTGCGGCCGCATCCGACTTCCCCCTCTATATCGCATTCGCCATAGCATTTCTGCTATGGGCATAGGAAAACTGCGGAAAACCCATGCCGATATAGCCGGTCTCGAGTTCGCCTCCCGGCACCGGAGCTACGTCACGTTTCGTCGAGAACGTAAACACGGACTACAGCTGTATACATGTGACCCCCACAGGTAGAAATACCTGTGTGGGTCTCATGTATACATCTGGAGCTTCATCGCGTCCGTATTTATATTTTCGACGAAAATCGACGGCACCGGGAATCGAACCCGCGACCTACCGATGCTCTGGACTAGAGGCCAGTACCCTAACCACTAGACCATCGCACCGGTTGTCATTGCAAAAGTTATGGCTCTCAGGTTTATCGACTGCACAAAGAACGACGCAGACGTCTAGGCGGCTTTAGGTACAGGGACCCTTTAGTGATTAGGTCATTCCTGTAAACATCTCGATATCATAGTTCGCGGACGCTCTGTCTCCTGTATGAAGCCGGAGTCGAATTACCCACGGTCCGTCTATCCTAATTTAAATGTTTAAATAATAATCTAGGTCGATATATTGGACACGCGAGCTCCATCTCTCGTAGTTTGAGGGCCCACCCAGACCCGCGCTAAATGCTCATAGACACTCAGTCGCACGTCGTAGGTGTAGCGGCCCTCCAGGCTCCCGAGCATCCATCCCGATATGCGCCCCTATTTGCCTGCCCCAGCGTCTTGATGCAAGTTCTCTTTTAAGGATGTAGGACCCAAAAGTTACGGGACGTAACACACGTCTGATTAGAGCGACATTTTAGCCAGATTGAATTACCGCTCGCGATACGACAAGAAAAGATACACAGCTGCACCCAGAAAAAAGATTTGGTAATATTAACTAAAATTATCTATTCAACATTTAATTATTTCAATCAACGAAAATTTACTTTCCCTCCAACAAATATGCATTTCATTCAATTTTTCAGTTTTTTTTATTCCCAACATATTTATTTATTTGAGTCAATTTTCACTGTGCAGCGGATACTAAAAAAAATATTTTATTTATTGCTACTAAATACTTTCTTAATCCGGAAGAAGATCTAGTTAAAATTACGAAATACAGGTATTAATAATTTTTTAATAAAATCAATTAGAACTATCTTATAATCCAATATATATTTATTTCCTTTCATCAGTTTATTATTATCAACATGTAACATTTATCGATTTGATTTAATTCTTATCGTATATTTATATAACACCAAAAATGTTTTCCCAAAACAAAAATGGTACGCCAAGTTAAAAAAATTGCTTTAAAAAAAATTGCTTACAAACAAAATGCCTTGCAAAAATATTAAGCCAAATTCAATATATTAGCCAAGTTAAACACGCTAAAAAAAAACTTGGCGTGCCAGGGACTAGCTCCCGTACATAGTCCATTAGCCAACATAAACTCGCTACAAAAAAAACTTGGCGTCCCCGCGACTAGCTCCCGTACATAGTCCATTGAAGTAAGTGCGGGAGAAAACAATTCCTAATGATATTTCATGTTTCGTATTACCGAACCTGCAGCGTGAGCTCAAGTTGCATATCGTACCTTACTCATTACTTTTATCTAATTTATCAGTTAGTATCCCTACTTTCTTTTGACCTCATTTAATCTAATAATATCTTAATATATATAAATCTTTGAAAGATTATTATTCTTCGAACTGTCGGTGCGGTGGGGGTCAAAATAGCGAATGGCTAAAGTAGCGAATTTCTGAATTTCAGAATAATGCCCTGGCAAACAGTGTCACCGAGTTTTTAACCGGTGTTTTAACCAGTCTCGATTATCCCCCGTTTTCACCCAGTTTAACTGACCTTTTTACCGAAATTGTTATTTTTTAAGCGATTTTTACTGGTGAATTAACCGATTGTAACCGACATTCTTACCGAATTAATAAAACTCAATTTTGCTTGGTGAATTTAACCGATTTTAACTGACAATTAAACCGAACGAAACGTTTTTAATCGGTTAAATTGTCGGTTAAAGCTGCTGAAACAGTGGGCTAATCGAGACTTATCTTTCCTCGGTTAAAATGTCGGTTAACTTCAGTTATTTTCGGTTAACACTACGGTGACACAGTTTGCCAGGGTGAACATCTGAATCTAGAATGGCTTTCATTATGAAATTCGCTATTTTAATCATTCACTATTTTGATTGCTTTGAATAGAATAAGGGTCAAAACAGCGAATGACCCCCCCCCCCCCCCCCCCACCCGCCCTGGCCGAGGGGCGAAGCCATTTTTAGAGGGTCATTTTTAGAGGTCCGTTGTCCTCCCGTCCTTACTTCAATGGACTATGTTCGGGAGCTAGTCGCTGGGACGCCAAGTTTTTTTTGTAGCGAGTTTATGTTGGCTAATGGACTATGTACGGGAGGTAGTCCCTGGCACGCCAAGTTTTTTTTGTAGCGAGTTTAACTTGGCTAATATATTGGATTTGGTTTAATATTTTTGCAAGGCATTTTGTTTGTAAGCAATTTTTTTTTAAGCAATTTTTTTAACTTGGCGTACCATTTTTGTTTTGGGAAAACATTTTTGGTGTTATTTGCTCTCTTTTTGAAAGTCAAAACGTAATTTAAAAAAATAATGAGAACTCATGTTTTAGTTATATCTGTGTATTGATTAAAAAGTTCATGTACAATGAACAGTAAATGAAGGTAAGTAGACACTACTAAATGTATCCTGCATGTGTACAAAGAACAGAGGCAGCAATAAGAATTCTACAAGAATTCTCGACTAACTTTCCAAACTCAGAACATTCAATGAAACCAAAATTTCTATAGACTATAAAAAAACAACAATAGAGATGATGCACGGGTTCCAATGAAGATAATTGTTTTATGTTTTGGGAAGCGTCTTCAGCTATTATTCAGTTCGACATTCGACAAAGAAATGTAATTCTGTTCGATACTCGAACAAGAATAATGATTCATCACCAGACAGGGAAAATAAAGGAAATTGATGTTCACAGGATGGTAGGGATACAGGATGGTAGGTTGATAGATGCACTCCCTTCCATATCTAAGGCATAGTGTAGTGTAAAGCAGTTGGTGACAACTCTTCTCGAAATCTCGTCGGAGGTGAGGCGTTCCATCAAGAGTCGCGGTAGCGACTCGACGCCAAGTTAAAATTATATATATACAGACAGAGAAATCGTCGTGTGACGGCAACATTAATTTCTTTTTTAACTTGGCGTCGAGTCGCTATCGCGACTCTTGATGATATCAGACTTAGGATGATACCATCATCCAACATCGACGGATGCAATGCTCTCATTGCAAGTGGAATAAATGCGTAGTTGGCACAAGCGAGCTCCAGTTGTAGTACAACCGAAAGGGCATCCTGGGTCAGAGAGAAAAGTGGTTCCGACAGTAAAGAAAGTGCCACTCTATCTAGTACCATTATCAAACCACCGTCTAAATCGTTGACAATCACGTCCATCCATCTAGAAAAAACATAAACATCTGACTCATCGAAATTTCTTATACTTCATTCCTCGAAAATCTAGTCATTCAGCTAATTTTTTGCACGTATTCAGTAGAACTATTCAGTAGTTCTTCAATTGTAAACTATTGTATAGTTCTAGACGCAATAGTTTCTCCCAATAGTCTGCCAATTTAACAATGGTTTATAGTTTAAGGGGAGGGAGTCAGGTAAAAAAAATTGATTTTGGAAATTCAATATCATCCAAATCCTATTGCATATAAAAATGCGCAATGCATTATATTGTTGGTGCTCGATGAAAGGATTTTTTACTGTCGTCTGACTTGCATATGCTTTTCAATATTATCTTAAGCAAAGTTCTTAGGTTTTCCATTCTGCGCATGATTCAGATGAAACTACTAGGCAGATTGGAATGGTTGATGTCTCATTTTCTTCTTCATGAAAAGATACACCGGCTAAATGAAGCAAACTATTTTTTTTTTCATTCTGAAAGCAAAGTTAATCACTGATTTAGAAAATAGCATAACATTTATTTATTAATAATTGTGTCACTGAAAAAATATTACCTTTTATTAACATTTGCTCCATTTAGCCGATGTATATTTTCATGAAGAAGAAAATGAGATGTCAACCATTCGAATCTGCCTAGTAGCTTGATCTGAATTAGAATTGTGAAATTTTTAATGTGAAAATAATGCATTACTTTTTACGAAAAAAATGGATTATGGAATTCGGATCCACTACCCATTATTTATTAATGAGTTATGGAGCAGAGATCCATCCCCCATTACTTTATTAATCAGTAATGGAACTCACATCCATCACCGATTTTTAAAGTAATGTGTAATGAACGTGGTAATGGATATATGATAGTCCCATTACTTTAGAAAAATTTGCTTAATAAATAAATATATAAATAAATAAATCGGAAAATCGTTCAAAAAGTTAATAAATAAGTAGATAAATAGCAAAATCGTTCGAAAAATAAAAAAATAAATGAATAAATATAATATCATTAGAAGTCTGCGGTTAAAACAGGTCGCAATAGACAGACGGGCGATCTCTCAGACGAACTATCCGGATACCTGAAAATCTTAGCAATAGTCCTATGCGACCTGTTTCTTTTCTAACTTTTGACTAACTTTTAACTAACTTCTAGCTTTTGACTAACTTATAATTTTTAACTAACTTCTAACTTTTGACTAACTTTCAACCAGAGTTGGGAAAATGCATTATTTTTTTAATGCATTATCGTTTTTTTTACCCATTACTTTAAAAATGCATAATGGAATTCGGAACCATTACCCATTACCCTATTAATGAGTAATGGAACTCATATCCGTTACCCATTTTTAAAAAATGGATAACGACACTTACATGCATCACCGATTTTCAAAGTATTGGGTAATGGATGTGGTAATGGATATATAATAGTACCATTACTTTAGAAAAATTTGCTTAATAAATAAATATATAATTAAATAAATCGAAAAATCGTTCAAAAAGTTAATAAATAAGTAGATAAATTGCAAAATCGTTTGAAAAATTGATAAATAAATGAATAAATATAGTATCATTATATTTAAGTTAAGGTAGTCCTTGCGACCCATACTAGTCAATTAACGCAATGTTCCGAAAATTCTGTAAATGCTAAAATTTTATATATCTACACATTCAATTAATCACAGTGAAAATAAAAACGTATTTGTAGATGCTTCGTAAACTTAAAAAACATAAATTGTATTAACTAAAATATCTCATCAGAGTCTCGCTTGAACGCGTAGTGGTATTGTATCATCACGCGGTCAGAGCTAAATTTGGTCATTTTATAGGTAAATTTGTGACACAAAACCGAAAAAATGTAGATAGAAAATCTAATTTTTGCGCCACGACTACAACCGCTACGAAAAATCGGGTCGCTGAAACCAAGGTTGAAACGGCGCCGGTTGACACTGGAGGTTATGTTGATTTCTATCATCGTCCGCTACATCCGGTTATCCGTAACTTCTGAGTGGCGATGAAGTGTTTGACGTTGGAATTACACCCAAATACTTCGATAATGTCCCCTTTTTATATTTTATACGGAATCGTGACACTCTAAGGAATCCATAGCACATTTGATATTGTATAAAAGTTCAGTTTATACATGTTAATTTTCGTTCCGAAGTACGAAATCGGTTAGTTTCCCATAAGAGCTCGTGCATAAGAATTCTTTTTTGAATATTTATTTTCTCGGTAATTTAGTCGATAATCCAGCTTGAAACTTTGCAATCGCATTTCGAAGGGATTTAACTATTATATAAAAAAAATGTTGAGTCTTAAAGTTCAGAAAGGTTAATGCGCAAGGACTACCGTACGAGGTTAAAAGGGTATAAACGACGTTGCATAATGTTTTCATGTATTTCAGATAAAACAAGGATGCAAAGTAGAACCTTGCACATTGCTTCCTCATTATTTTTCGCTTCTTACAAAGCTACCTCTATGAGAAAGTATGTTATTCAACTTTTAGCTTCCTAATAGAGGAAGCTTTGTAAAACGCGAAAAATAATGAGGAAGCAATGTGCAAGGTTCTACTTTGCATCCTTGTTTTAATTAGATAAATATACATGTTGTGGATTCGCTTTTCTATTTCGTTATTACGTTATTTCGTGATTATTAGAGCGTTTCCGAAAGTGAATGGGATAATGTATATTTTTAAAAATAATTCAACATTCCATAAAATCAAAAATTTCATACCGTTCGTCACTAAATTATAAATAGATAATGGCTGAATATTGTTTCATTTATATACAAAATTTGAGCTCGCTATCTGATGTTTTGCAAAAGTTATAATAGAGCGATAATGTCAATTTTTTGAAAAATTCAAAACATCATAAAATTTTTATGGTTCAACCGATCTTAACCAAATTCAATAGCGATCACCGGCGTATGAAAGCTCACATTCATACCAATTTTAAGATCAAAATCTCGAAAATTGAAAGAGTTATCGCGTAAACAGACATTTTTCAAAAAATTAAAAAACGCGTAATAATTTAACGATGAAGTGGACTTTAACAAAAATCTGTATGAACGATGAGGCTTGATCCCTCTATCTATTGTCCAAATTTCAGCTTGATATCTCAATGCATTCCCGAGTTATACAGGTTTACATTTTTCGATCGTGTAACATACACACACACACACACAATACATACAGACATTTTTTCTAAATCACTTTTCTCGACGTTTTGGTCCATTCTGAGTGTACTGACATGAAAATCTCGAAAAAAAGAATTTTCATGAAAAAGCTTCTTCTATGAGGAAGCAAAAAGTAATGGGTGATGGACCTCTGCTCCATTACTCACTAATAAAGTAATGGGTGATGGACCTCTGCTCCGTTGCTCATTAATGAAGTAATGAGTAGTGGATTCGAGTTCCATTATCAATTTTTTTTATAAAAAATTATCCATTATGTTTACATTAAAAATTGCACAACTCTGCTTTCAACTAACTTCTAGCTTTTGACTGACTACTAACTTTTCACCAACTGTTAACTACCTACTAACTAACTTTTAACTTTTAAAAGTCAGAAGTTAGTCAAAAGTTAAAAGTAACTGAAAAGTTAGTCAAAAGTTAGTACTTAGTCAAAAGTTGGAAGTTAGTCTAAAGTTAGAAGTGAGTTGAAACTTAGTCAAATGTTAGAAATTAATCAAAAGTTAGAAGTTAGTCAACAGTTAGTCAAAAGTAAGAAGTTAGTAGTTAGACAAAAGTTAGTCAAAGGTCAAAAGTTAGAAGTTAGTTGAAAGTTAGTCAAATGTTAGAAATTAGTCAAAAGTTAGAAGTTAGTCAAATGTTAGAAATTAGTCAAATGTTAGAAGTTAGTCAAAAGTTATAAATTAGTCAAAAGTTAGTCAAAAGTTAGTCAAAAGTTAGTCAAAAGTTAGTCAAAAGTTAGTCAAAAGTTAGTCAAAAGTTAAGTTAGTCAAAAGTTAGTCAAAAGTTAGTCAAAAGTTAGTCAAAGGTTAGTCAAAAATTAGTCAAAAGTTAGTCAAAAGTTAGTCAAATGTTCGAAATTAGTCAAAGGTTAGAAGTTAGTCAAAAGTTAGTCAAAAGTTAGTCAAATGTTCGAAATTAGTCAAAGGTTAGAAGTTAGTCAAAAGTTAGTCAAAAGTTAGTCAAAAGTTAGTCAAATGTTCGAAGTTAGTCAAAGGTTAGAAGTTAGTCAAAAGTTAGTCAAAAGTTAGTTAAAAGTTAGTCAAAAGTTAGTCAAAAGTTAGTCAAAAGTTAGTCAAAAGTTAGTCAAAAGTTAGTCAAAAGTTAGTCAAAAGTTAGTCAAAAGTTAGTCAAAAGTTAGTCAAAAGTTCGAAATTAGTCAAAAGTTCGAAATTAGTCAAAGGTTAGAAGTTAGTCAAAAGTTAGTCAAAAGTTAGTTAAAAGTTAGTCAAAAGTTAGACAAAAGTTAGTCAAAAGTTGGTCAAAAGTTAGTCAAAAGTTAGAAGTTAGTCAAAAGTTAGTCAAAAGCTAGAAGTTAGTTAAAAGTTAGAAGTTAGTTAAAAGTTAGTCAAAAGTTAGAAATGCAACATGTCGCAAAGGACTATTGCTAAGATTTTCAGGTATCCGGATAGTTCGTCTCTGAGAAATCGCCCGTCTATCGCGACCTGTTTTAACCGCAGACTTCTAATGATATTATATTTATTCATTTATTTTTCAATTTTTCTAACGATTTTGCTATTCATCTACTTATTTATTAACTTTTTGAACGATTTTACGATTTATTTATTTATATATTTATTTATTAAGCAAATTTTTCTAAAGTAATGGGACTATCATATATCCATTACCACGTTCATTACCCATTACTTTAAAAAACGGTGATGGATGTGAGTTCCATTACTCATTAAAAAAGTAATGGGTAATGAATGTGAGTTCCATTACTCATTAAAGAAGTAATGGGTGATGGATGTGAGTTCCATTACTCATTAAAAATGTAATGGGTAATGAATGTGAGTTCCATTACTCATTAAAAAAGTAATGGGTGATGGATGTGAGTTCCATTACTCATTAAAGAAGTAATGGGTGATGGATGTGAGTTTCATTACTCATTAAAAAAGTAATGGGTAATGAATGTGAGTTCCATTACTCATTAAAAAAGTAATGGGTGATGGACAGTGTTGCCAACTCGGTCACACTGAAAGTCGCTACCCCTACTCGAAAAAATAGCTAAAAATCGCTGACGTCGAAAATTTGAAATGTCGCTAGATATTTCAAATTTCGCTAAAAAAGTCGCTAGATGTTTTTTTAAAATCTCCAAACATTTCGCTAAATAAACTCAACTATTCATAATATGTCCCAAGTAATCCCTGCGACGTCGAAAATGACCAAGAAAACGACCATTGAAATTAACCATTGAAATTGTTCTTGATTAGTCGTTTCTTGGTCACGAAAAATCGGAAAATTACCGTCAAAATGACCCCTCTTTTCATCGAATTTCGAAAAAAAAAAAAAAAATGATCACAGCCAGGATTCGAAATCGGGACCCGGGACCTTCTGACTGTTGCTTTGCGCCTTAGACCAACTAAGCTATTCAAACCTTTATTGGTATGCAAATTGAATGTCTATTTAAAGTTTGATTATCTAGTTGGTCGTTTCGATAGTCATTTCCCGGTCTTCACGGAAAAATGACCGGTTACAAATTATTGAAATGGTCATTTCGACAGTCATTTTCCGATTTTTCGTGACCAAGAAACAACTAATCAAGAATAATTTCAATGGTCGTTTTCTTGGTCGTTCGGCTCATTTCAATGGTTTTTTTTGTGCATTTAATGACCGGTACTTTTCCGGTCGTTTGGCCGGTCACTGGATATTTTTGTTATTATAAAATTAACAGTACAATTAAAAACGGTATGAGCTCGCCCTTACGATTAAGCCAAAACACAAGTCAACAAGTCCCGGAGTCATGAAAATCTTGGACCCGGTAATGAGGACTGGCAAGTGGCAAAAGTTTCTCCGTAGCTCGATACTCGATTTTACGAAAGTCGACAAGCCAACAAGTCACGGAGTCATGGAGTCATGAAAATCTTGGACGCGGTAATGAGGACTGGCAAGAGTTTCTCCGTAGCTTGATTTTACGAAATTCGCCGGATGTCGCTAAAGGAATTCTGAAAATCGCCACGATTTACAAAATTCGCCAGATGTCGCTAAACGAGTCCCAAAAAATCGCCAGATCGCGACATGTCGCAAAGTCGCAAAAAAAGTCGCCGAGGAGCTTTGAAAGTCGCTAAAACTAGCGACAAAATCGCTGAATTGGCAACACTGACTGGGCCTTTACTTTGGATGCCCACCTGAATTTCTGCACGGGTAACGGTCACTGAAGTAATATTCTGTTTGTTGCTACTAAATGCTTTACTTACCCGGAAAAAACATCAAGTTAAATTGACAAATTTCTGTATTCCATCCGACTTATTTAATCGATCTAAAATTTTCTTTCAATCCAATATACATTCATATACTTGAAGTATGTAGTACATTTCTCCGAAATTGATTTATTAATTCAAATCAACGTTTCTTTGATAACATTTGGTAAATAAAAACTACATTTACAACTACTTAACGTTATCGTTGATTCCAATAGACCCTATTTAAAGACTCAACTATATATATATACATTGGATCCAATGTTTTCAATATTTGAATTGTGGCTGTCTATTCGTAATCAGCAATATCAAGTATCATTCAAATGGTCCACGCCTACAACGGGATCTGTTATAACTGACTGTTTTACTTGACGAAGCTATTATGGAATTGAAGAGTACAAAATATTGGTCAGTTTGGTCTAGTGGATGGCGTACTCGGTAGGTAATTAGGTAGGTCGTATAGGTCTTAGGTTCGAATTCTGCAAACAGAACTTTCTGGAGAGTGTGCCGGAGAAATCTAATCTGTAGATGATTACTTTTTTTCGTTATCCAATCAACATTGGCAGAATTTTTTCATTAATGAAAAGTAATATAATTCATTTAATATATTGAATAGACTGTTTAAATAATCCGAGGTAAAATTATAAACATGTGCGGGAAGCACTTTTACAGAAACCGTGTATGAAATTTCAACTGCAACGTTGAATTTTACAATACTGGTGTATAAATTATTTAATTAGCTTCGTCGATTTTCGGCCTTTATAGATGGAATTTTTGACACGTCGCACTCGGGTCTGAGACATCGGTGTCGAAGATTCTGATGTTATCGACGATCCTATATAGGAACGTCATTTCGAATTCCTGAATTAATTTTTAGTTCGCTCTAATTGCTTCATCAAATCATTAAGAATTGATGAAGCAACCAGAGCGACCAATTTTTACAATTAAAATTTTTTCACGATTAATTTTAATTGTAAAAATTGGTCGCTCTGGTTGCTTCATCAATTGGAATGGAATTTTTGACACGTCGTACTCGGGTCTGAGATATCGGTGTCGAAGATTCTGATGTTATCGACGATCCTATATAGGAACGTCATTTCGAATCCCTGAATTAATTTTTAGTTCGCTCTAATTGCTTCATCAAATCATTAAGAATTGATGAAGCAACCAGAGCGACCAATTTTTACAATTAAAATTTTTTCACGATTAATTTTAATTGTAAAAATTGGTCGCTCTGGTTGCTTCATCAATTCTTAATGATTTGATGAAGCAATTAGAGCGAACTAAAAATTAATTCAGGGATTCGAAATGACGTTCCTATATAGGATCGTCGATAACATCAGAATCTTCGACACCGATATCTCAGACCCGAGTACGACGTGTCAAAAATTCCATCTATAAAGGCCGAAAATCGACGAAGCTAATTAAATAATGTAAGCAATAAGACGGCCAAAGTCTAACAACAAGACTGGTGTATAAAATTTACCGTTACCGTATTGTCCGCGATCACAGTGCGACTCGACTTACTATGCGAGTCAACCAGGGTCGTAAATCCTGCTACCGAACGCGTACTGTTCGACACCGTGTCTTTCGCGAACTCCCGCACCTCAAATTAATGTGATGAGGGTGGTTAATAATTATAGAATGCAAATAAACAAACTTAACTTTATTCACATCTATATAAACTTGAATGAATGTTGTGAAATTTAACACTTAAGTAATCAAAATTAAGAGTTCGCGCAGTACAGACGAAAAACTTATGTTTTGTAAGAAGTTAAATTCACTTTGCTATTTTTCAAGAGGAATGCGGAGATCCGCGCTGGTTGGACTCTTGTTGTGCATTCTCTGAGAGTTTGATGATAACTGATTCTTAAAAGTTACAGTAAAACTAAGTAAGAAATGTGGGTGTGTCCGAAAATTCGTGGTTACTAAATTTGCTGCGGTTGATTGGTTTAAGAAAAATGCAAAGAAGGGACTTTTCCGGGTGGGGGGCAAGAACCATGTTACACCAGTATGTTTTAGGCAGGCAAAAAAAGGTCTCGCGAGAGACGCTGACCCTTCCGTAGTGACGCGCTGCAATAAAAAATGTGCAAGGTCCTAGATGACCCGTTGACTCGAGTTTTGCCTTTCGTGACTTCGTCTGACTTCGAAGGATTATTTGTATTACCAGTATTGAAAGAAGAACCCAGCTGTATCGCAGATGCTGGACTGATACTAGTCGCGAAGAAAAAATAAGTAAAATCATAAAATTCCTTTTACTCTGTTGCCGGATTAACGAATACGAATTTTAGCCAACTCGATAAATTGCAGCCTATTGGTTTTTCGAGAACCCTCGAAATTCTACGGACTGTCCTATTATAAAGATCTTGAAGGAGACTGCTCACGATGGTGAACAGATGTTTTATGGCTATGTTCATAATGACGCAGAAAATCTACGCGTTCCGTACGTGACGGAACACGTATGGTAATTTTACAATACATCTGTGTTGTAAAATTCGACGTCACAGTTGGAATTTCATACAATGTATTGTAATTTTACAACCCACCTATGTTGTAAAATTTAACGTCGCAGTTGGAATTTCATAAACGGTTTTGGTAAAAAAATTCATACACATGTGTTGTAAATTTACAACAGATTTTTTAAACAGTGTAGGTAAAATTTACACGAGGTTCCATTAAGGATTGAATCGTGTGAGAGGTGTGGTCACTTTGGTACACTGTTAAGGGGGGGGGGGGGGGAGTCAGGTCAAAAATTTAAAAAAATCGATTATTTTTTTTCTGTGAAAACATTCATTTCCATGTAATCTATCTATTAGTAAAGTTATAAGCCGGAATTCGCAAAAATGGCTAAGTTTCTACGGTACCATTCATATTTAATTTTCTCAAAAGTCGTAAAAATTACCAGAATATTATATTTGAATTTTAAATTATTTTATTTATTTATTTTTGTTATATGCAGACATTATGGCCGATTTTTTGTTCACACAAAATAATTAAGGGTGTTGAAAAAAAAAAAATCAAATAGTTTTTTTTTTTTTTTCTCTTCGGCAGTTTCGTTTAGTTAAGTACACCCTCTGAACCTGCAAAATCTTAGACCTGAATGCGAAAAAATGGCCGATTTCTGCAATATACCTGTTTTTTAATGATTTTTTTCTATATAATAAAAAGTTTATTACGTATTTGTAAATAAATTTTTATTTGTTTACCATTTTTTAAATCAGTTAGCAAAACGCGATACAAATGACGCGATGAGAGTGTAATGTCTTCAACGCAACACGTAACACTTACATTATATTCGAATTCGCGCGAATAATGGGACATGCGCTGTGATATCTTAGCACGTATCGCATGCACAGCGTGTTACTGCCTCGAGAAGTTACTTCTGCTACTTGCGAGACGCATAACCTCGAATTGACGTTTTTATTTTTCGTTCATATTATGTTATTAGTTTGATTCCGTTGGCCATTTACGGTTTTTTTTCAATCAATAGTGTTTAAAGCAGAATCATCAATCATCAGAAGTGATCAGATATGTAAATTTGTTATGAAGTGATGATTTAATTTTCGTGCAGCACATTTGTGAATGTGTCAACATTGGATAAATTTTCAGTGATGTTGTCAATAAAAGTGATCATCCCCATATTATTTACAGGTTTTTTTTCAAATTATGCATTCATTTACTTATTTATTTATAAAAAAAAACATTTATTAATAACATTATTAATAATATTCTGTAATCTGACTTGCAAATAATATTTTTATTTTGTTCATTAAAGGTACTAAGGTGCCCCAAAGGTGAAAACAGCATAAACATTTTTATTTGAGTGGTAAGCTTTAGATGCCATATGCCGAAACTTGGTTTTAAACCTATTCTGCGCGTGATTCAGACCAAACTGCTAGGCAGATTGGGCTGGTTGACGTCTCATTTTCTTCTTCATGAAAAGATACACCGGCTAAATGGAGCAAAAGTTAATAAAAGGTAATATTTTTCAAGTGACATAATTATTACTAAATAAATTTTATGCTATTTTCTAAATCAGTTATTAATTTTGCTTTCAGAATAAAAAAAATATATTTTGCTCCATTTAGCCAGTGTATCTTTTTATGAAGAAGAAAATGAGACATTAACTAGCCCAATCTGCCTAGCAGTTTGGTCTGAATCACGCGCAGAGTGGAAAACCTAAGACCTTTGCTTAAGATAATATGGAAAGGCATACGCAAGTCAGATGGCAGTAAAAAATCCTTTCATCGAGTACCAACAATATAGTTCATTGATCATTTTTATATGCAAGAGAATTTGGATGATATTGAATTTACAAATTTAATTATTTTGACCTGACTCCCTCCCCTTAAAAAAATCTGTATTAAAATTAATACAAAAGTGTTGGAAGTTTTTTTTTTGCAGATACCGTATATGACATTTTGTATATATGTGTATATGAAAAATCATAACACTTAGAGGAATATTAAAATTCAACGTTATGAAGATTTAATGTCAATATGACCATATGCATAAACTGTGCATTAAATTTCATAAACATGTATGATGAATTTTCATATAAGCGGTACCTGAAAACTCAAGCACATATGTGTTGGAAATTTAAAGTGGACATAAAAACAATTTAAAAAAATAAAAATATTATTCGGACATTATTTTTTCAAACAAATTACGTCATCAGAAATTGTTGGGTATTGGTTTTCGCCACAGAAAATTTTTCGCTTACACTGGGGTTTGAACCTACGACCTACCTACCTAAGTACCTAACAACGCACGCACGCTACCAACTACGCTATCAACGACTTAGTAATTTTGGATATCTAAATGGCATAAGAGTTGTATAACTATTATTCTCTCAAGCATACTTATAATTGACATAACAAAGTATTCAATTGATTGCAATCAGAGCGCGAAGTGGGTTGGAAATATTTTCAAGTGAACATAATTTTTGGACGAACGGAATCTTTTTCTCATGAGGAAGCTGATGTATCCGGATTTTCGAAAAAATTATATCCACAGACCTGTGAAGTTCTAGCAACAAACATAAATCAAACATAAATTTGCCGCAATAGCAGCGCGAGATGCTCTTGTGTTTAAAAAAAATCGATTTTGGAAATCTCGAGTAACTTATCAGAAGTCGATGCTAAGTAATAAGTGTTAGCGATCTAGTGCGGGTTTTTTTTTCGTTATTGGAAAATGTGTATTAAATTTCAAATCAGTCACTAAAAATGCAAAAAATTCATGCTGATTTTCATGTACTAATATAGTAATGATTGATTTAGTAACCATGTGTTATAATTTTATATCACCGGATTGGTAAAATCCATACACGCATATTAAATTTGCTGTGCAACTATATTGATGTTTAATTTCTATACCAAGTTTTATAAAATTCATACACGTTTATATAGGAAAAACTCGAACATCTTTTACAGTGTAGGAATAGGAAAGGACCCGGAGAGACGGCTGGCTCGGGTGTAAATAGCCGCTACTGCCGCGCTCCGCTTGCGCGAAACGCGAGCGCAGTTGGCCACCTAGTGGCCAACTGCCAAAATCTCGCCGAGGGTAGGGACGTACCCGAGTAGAAATTCAGCTACGGGGATTATCAGGCCCTAGCGTGGTAGCCGGATTAAAATCTGAGGCCCTTGCCTGGCAACCTTATACGGACCTTGCAGGAAAGTAACGCAGCGCATGATCAGGGTCAGATTAAGTTTTCCAGATAAGGGCCGGATAGAGGCTGCCCTACTAAGCCCCTACTTATAAAAACGGCAAATAAATTTCAAAATATCTATCTGTGCTCATCGAATTCGATTTATTTTGCACTTTCTATTGGATATTCGAGCTTATTTAGTTTTCAGTACATATTAATTGCTGAGAAAAATACATGTAAATTGACATCTTAGAAAGTTTATATATTTATTGTCTATTTGAAGTATACTTAAAATGAAAACACGTCAAGACTGTACATCCATTTATTGTGACTACGACCGAAATATACAAAATTCAAACATGATGGGGCGACCACCCATCCAGATACTGGCATTGGACGGTCAGTACCTGGATAGATTTCAAAGTAATTCTAGCGGTACAGTCCCGCAAAACGTGAGTTTCAGCGAAAATTTCGAATACTTCTCGATGGGATAAAGATGTGAAAAAATCCAGCGCACTCAAGGTGCTGAAAAGATTGATTTTGCATAACAGTAATCTTTAAATGTTTTTAACCGAATGCCGTATCTAGCCCTTATACGAACCTGATAATGTAAATTTACGGCATATTTAAAAAAAACTATGCCATACGAAAAACTATGCCAGACCGCATGCGGATCTGACCAGGGAAAGTAAAGGTACACTGTTAGAAAAGATTGGAAGTTTTTGTTCATAAACTCGTCATCGAAATTTAATATACTATTGTAGTATAAAATTCATGTATTTTTCCAGTAAAATTAAAGCAAATTATTAAAATTCAAGTACTTTTACTGTAAAATTAAAGTAAATTATTGAATTTGCTGTGCACTACATTAATTTTACATCACACTTGTACATTAAATTTAATATACCAGTTAATGCATAAAAATTTCCAGTACTTGTACATTAAATTTCAAGTAGTTTTTTTTTACAGTGTAAATTGGACAAAATGTTGTAATTTTACTATGCCGATACTATATTTACCGCCGTGTGTTGTAAATTTACTGTACATATAGTAAATTTACGGGTTATTTCGAAATATACGACACAATGTGTATTAATTCTCATTTACTACACAAAGTTTGTGAATTTAATATACACTTGAATAATAATTTCCAACATATGTGTTGTAAATTTCCTTTTTTTTAACAGTGTATATTACTATATATTACAATTGATTGAATTTAATAAAATTATTTAATTATCTGCTATATAAAAAGTGGCTGACATACCAAAATGAACATTGCACCAAGTAACTACGGTGTGCAATGTATCTCTACAATTATACTATTTCTTCCCTATCTCTCTTTCCACATTTCTCTCATCATACTCAGCTTCTTATCTCTTGAGCGTCGCGACGAGTGAGAGAAATTCGTTGTGTGGTAATGAACCGAAATTTCCTTTCGAGTCTTGGAACTGGAAATTGCCAGGACCAAAAGCAGAGAACGTTCCAGTTGCTACAGTGTGATCCTGTGGCCCCAAGAGAACGAGGAAGGGAGAGCTATCTGGCTCGGTTGCACGCATCCACTATACAGCATTACGGTAACACCACGTGCACCATCTGAACGGGCAGTGGTGGGTATGTACTCCCGCTCTAGCTCTCGAGCCCCTAACTCCGTACGTAATGCAATCTCACGGTGTCCCGAGCGAGCCAACGGCTATTAGCGTAAAACCGAGCTATCCGAGAGATCGATATCGTTCCTACCGTGGCGTATACGTGGTCCCGGAGCACCTGTCCTTTCGTTCCTCTTTCCTGCCATTTTTCTATCTCTCAGCTTCCTGTTACGCTTTGTCTCCTTTGCTCGTTACATTATTTCTCTCCTTAATTGGAATTTACATTGTTTAATACATCATTAGCTTACTCTGATATGTATTTCAGGTAAAATTACAAATATCCCATTTATTACATTATTTTTTAATTTCTTTCACAAATAAATTGATGTTAGTCATTTTTTATAAATTATCAGCCACATCGGTAAGGGAATGTATAAGGGGCATTCCATCCCAATTCGACCTGAGTCTAACCCTCAACCTCCCAGATTTGGCTCGTAATTGTTTGTAGGATTGATTAGACTCTCAAATGCACCAGGTTTTATTTTTATGTTTTCTATATAATTTTTTTGTATTGTTTTAAAGTGACATATCGAATGCCATAATTTAAAAATGTGAAAAAATTCTAAAAAATACCTTTTTGAATATCAAAATTTTCTAGCTTATAGCCAAAGTGACAAGATTTTTCTTTTTATAGTTTATAAGCTTTGTTCATTTTAAAAATGATTAAAAAACATGAAAAAAAGGATGCAAAGTAGAACTTGGCACATCGCTTCCTCATTAATTTTCATCTTTCGCAATGCCGCCTCTATGAGGAAGTTTCTTTATTTTATTTTTGGCTTCCTCATAGAGGAAGCCTTGCGAAAGATGAAAATTATTGAGGGAGCAATGTGCAAAGTTGTACTTTGCATTCTTATTTTAAATACAAATTAAAATAAGAACGCAAAAAAAATTTTTCAGAAATTCAACATTCTAAAAAACTTTATGTATTTCGCTTAAATTCAATACCGTTTGTCATTTTTCATTGCTTCATTCGTCATAAACTGTTTGAGCTCATTGTCTAAAAATTTGTGGCAGCTAGAGACGAAACACAGATTTTTTCAAAAATGCAACGTCTCATGTGCGGTTTTAGAGCTGGGCGGACGTTGGTGCGACGACGATCGCCTGCGTTACAAAGTCGGCCCGACTCTGTTCGCCAACGTCGGTCCAGCAGCCAATTAACGCCGGGATGATAACATCGGACCAACAATACACTTAAGCGTCGGGCCGCAATCGGTTTTCGAGTCGGGCCAGAGTCAGAACGACAATCCCGGCCGACGTGGGAACGTCGGCGCAATATTGTCGCGACATTTGAAACGACGTTGGCCCAGTACTGGGTGTCGACGCTGAGCCGACGT
>OZ019981.1:2962072-3007072 GCA_963970395.1 Ephialtes manifestator
TTAAACCGATTATTTCCTGCCGTTACTTGCCCGATACAGGCCGTGTTTGTTACCATTGCTGGGCCGCATTGGCCCCCAGTACCCTGCCGTGCACAACTACCAGTACTGGGCCCAAGTTATCATCCAGTAGTTATCCAGCACTGGTCCATTGCTGGTTTCTCTTGACGCGCCATTACTGAGAAACCGGCTACCAACTCATGCCCAGTACTCTCCCAATTGGATGCTCCTACATGGGTATTGGACTGAATTAATATTAAAAAGTATTATACCGTATTATTAGTTTTCAGGGTCCGGGTTGATATGTCCATGGTTTTTGGTATCCAGGTCGATATCTCCATCGCTTTCGATGTCCAGGTCGACCGGCCCATAATTTTAGTTGTGTAGATCGATTGCTCCACAGTTTTAGGTGTCCAGATTGCTATTTTCATAGTTCTCGGAGTCCAGGTCGATCGATTCTTAATGTTTGTTGTACAAATTATATTCGTTTACAGTTTTCGAGCTGGAGGTTCATCGCGCCTCAATTTTCAGTATCCAGTCCGGTGTAGATACTGAAAAAACTAGTGGGAGTATATCTAGATATCGAGAACTATGGAAAAATCGATCTGATCACCGAAAACTATGAAAAAATTGATCTGAACACCGAAAACTATTGAGCGATCGAGCTGGACACCAAAAGCTATCGACCTGGACGTAAAAAACCATAGAGATATCGACCTGGACACCAAAAACTATGGAAATATCGACCTGGACACCAGAAACCATGGAGATATCGACCTGGACACCAAAAACCATGGAGATATCGATCTGGATACCGAAAACCGTGGACATATCGACCTGGATACCGAAAACCGTGGACATATCGACCCGGGCCCTTAAAACTAATAATACGGTCTAATACATTTAGTATTAATTCAGTCCAATAGATCATACTTGAGATATTATACTTTTTATACTTTTTTTAATACTTTCCTTTTTGCGCGGGTAAGCATTGGCGCTCCCAGTATGGCCGCCACGAGAGTGTCCGTAAATTGTGTTGTCGACGCTTTTTTGGGTTATGTAGGCATCAAGATTGGATTCCCTATCATGGCTTCCACGAAAGTAGCCGGAAGTTCCTATTTCTGGCTTCCACGGATAAGCCTATAATGGGTCCATATCTAGTCGCAGATGCCCGTACAAATGTCTGCACGAGAACCATCAAATCGTTATCATAACTATATAGTTACCAGATCTATGAAAATAGTTGCATGGACTAAAAATTAATAGTTGTCACTTTATAGTTGACTGTACTACTACGATTTCTCTGCGTGTAAGCCTGACTGGGAAATTAATTAATTGACCTAATATGGCCCTATTAAATTTCGGCATGAAAACCGAAAATTTACTTATTAGGTCCCTAATTGAGAGAGATATGAAAATCCCTTTTATGGTGTCCACATTAAAGCCCGATAGGGCCCTACGTTATCTTTCAGTATCCCTGATAATTTTTTTCATGGGTATTTTTCTTTATTTTATCTATTACTTCGTTTTTCGTGGAATTTTACAATTAATTTTTAAGGAAAATCTTTTTTATTTTTAATCAATTATTTGAAGTACACGAAAAAAAGGCTTGACCAACCAAGAAATTGGTAGCCTATCTCCTTGGTGAGCTAACCAAGTGACTTGGTTAGACCAACCAAGAAATTGGTAGCCTAACAAATTAAAACTAATTGTCTGGCGCATATATAACCAAGGCACTTGGTTGTTCGAACCAAGCCTTTTTTTCCGTGTATTCTTTGTCAAACCGCTTACCTTTATTCAATTATATTATTTTCACTCATTTGGATACATTTAATTCTATTTTAAACCTTATATAACTTTCAGTGACATGCACGGAACTTACAGGGAAATTGGCAGAGTGTGCAAGAAATATTTGGAAAGGTAAAAAGATTTTTTTAAAGTTACAATGGCTGAATTGACGATAAATGAAAAGAATTAATTATTGCTAAAAAATTGCTCTAAAGTGCAAAATTATTAATAAATCCACCATAAATATGGTTTTCTATTTTTTTTTTAAACTTGGTTAAAAACTCCTCAGTTGGTACTATTTTGAGCGAGTCAATATGTATTTTAGGAAAATGTACGTCCTTTTAACCAAGTTGTGGTAAATTTAGATTCCATCGTATTTGATTTGTTTTCGTAGTTGTAGTACATTAGACTCTCCAAATATATTTTATTCTTCTTAACTCAATTTTAGTTCTCCAAGGGATATACGCATTGAAGAAAGAAACCTCCATGAATGAAGTCCAAATAATGAGCTACCTTTAGGGGTTCTGTTTCCAGTAAAAAGATCGGAGCGTGCATTGAATCGAATTCGACGAAGCAGAGTAGGAGATAGAGTCTGAGAGGTCCAGCACGAGAGTTGCCTGCTATCGGATTGGAATATATAGCCATAGGAGCCCGCACTCTCCTCCGAATTTGCATACGGGCGCTCGGTCTGGCGCGCGCGTGACCCACGTATCAGCTTCTCGCTTTACTCGACGGTAATGCCAGTCCTCTCTGTTACCGTCCCGCTATGCCAAAGGTTTCATCGGATTATTTAGGAATTCAAAGGGCTTACATGCCCGGAATCTATTCTAGCCAATTTCACGATAATCCTTGCGAAAATGACTGCAACTAATGATGATAGCGTAACATTCTGAATCCTAAAACATTTGGCATCATGAATCTTTTAGAAATTGTCCGAAAGAGAAATCAGTGGAGTAAGTCATAATATTGGACAGGAATATTAGGCAAAATTACGGCACAACATTTTCTACGACAAATAAATATGCACAAAAAACATTCGGCGATAAATATCACTCAGTAAAATATTCTGCTATGATGAAATAACCTGCGGTAACATCATGGCGGAAAACATGGAAGTTTGAAATGTTTTAAGTTTCAAATGGTTTCCCAGGTTCCCAACTGCTGAGAAACAAATGAAGTTTGTGTGTAACAACATTGCATCGTACGGAAGGTATTTATGTATTTATTTTCTATATAAATAAAACTTTGGTCGATGCAACAACCCATGAAGAGATCAGTCTGGGCGTCCCAGTTTGAGATTCTATCCTTGTCGGAATTGGCTCGGATTTCCTTAAATGAGTTATCCAACTTGGAATCCGAATAGATCGAGAATGGATTCCCGTTTCCACACTAGATGACAGTTTATCATGGATCAGGATTTGCCAGGGTTACCCTAAACGATCGTGTCCCAGTTCTAAACGGCGGGCAGTATTACCATGCATCGGGATTTATTAGGGTTGACCTAAGATGGACCCAACTAGGATTCTGAATGGACCCGGATCGTCTTCTCGTTACTAAACGATTTGCGCGAAACTAGTTTTACTATATACTTTGCGCAGTAAAATGTTGTCCAATACGCATACGAAAATTTTTTCCTCAACTCGTGTGATTGCAACACCCGTCATTACTATCCTACCTCACGTGACAAAATGAACATGCGGGAACTTCGTCAAAATTGTTCCTCAACTACCGTAACGTGTCCTATAATTTTTATTAAACAATAAATAGTATAACTACCATTAAAAATGAGTCAAGACGAAAGTATGAATGTTTTGTTATTTCCTTTCCATAAATGCAATATATCCGATAAGTATTACAAATTGTCAAGTTTTGAAATGCATTTACGCAAGTTTGGTATAGTGCGGACTTGTAGATAATATATTAAATACAGGTTCACGAGCTCATATGGGGTAAAACACGTCAAGGCGGCCACACAAATTTTTCATTTCAATAAAAAGTTTTCAAATTTCTTGAGGATGTTGGTCTGACTGAAAACAAAAATTGCAAATTTTTTCAGATTTTTTATTGCATATTTCAGCCGTTACAAATAACTGAAAATAATAATCGTTATTTTTTTAACGCCAAAACTACGGTTCTCGCAAAAAAATCATGTTAACAAAAAATTTAAGGTATTTAACGTTCTTTTCAACAAATTTTTTTGCAAATTTTTCTACTCCGTTTTATGCTATTTTTCTATTAAA
This sequence comes from Ephialtes manifestator, assembly GCA_963970395.1. Classification (NCBI taxonomy): domain Eukaryota; kingdom Metazoa; phylum Arthropoda; class Insecta; order Hymenoptera; family Ichneumonidae; genus Ephialtes; species Ephialtes manifestator. Next base: position 2,966,098 of record OZ019981.1, read on the forward strand.
TAATATTTCAATATTTTTTTCTCCGAAACTGCGTTCTCGATTCAGATGAGATTTTTACATTTTGTTCCTTAATATGTTAAGAATATGAAAAAAAATTGGCGAGATGGGCGGCGACTTCGTTCCACAGTTACAGCTCTTCGAATGATCGAACATAACGGTAATCTAATATGTAATTGCTCTCTACGTTCAACAGGGTTGAGACTGTCAATAGAAAAAATCGAAAGCCCGCATTACTTGTTTATTTTTTTGTTATTTGTAATAATTTTTTTTTTAATTAGGTTAATTGGCAAGTTCCCCCATACCTGTCGTCCACACTTTGTGTTCACAACGCAGAACGATGGTCGCGTAACATTGAGCACGTCAATATAGAAATCAAGAGACATTCATTCACCAGGTTTTGCCAATTTTCGATTGATCAGAAAAGAGCACGATGATGAATTACGTGTCATCAGGAAAAAAGTGTCAATTCCATTAGTCGATAAAATAAATGTATTAAAAAATCCAAAAATTGAAGAGGGAAAAATATCCGATGCAAAAAATGCAGTGCGGGCTTTAGAATTATTATGTAGACAGTCTGCTGAACGTACAGAGAAATTACACATTAGATTTCCCTGGTATTCGATCGTTTAAAGAGCTGTAACAGTGGAATGAAATCGCCGCCCATCTCGCCAATTTTTTCTCAGATTCTAAACATATTAAGGAACACAATGTAAAAATTTCAGCCAAATCGGGAACGCAGTTTTGGAGAAAAAAAAATTATACTTTTATTCCATTGAAGAATTGCATAAAACAGAGTAGGAAGATTTTCCAGAAAATTTATTGAAAAGAACGTTAAGTACCTTAAATTTTTTGTTCACGTGATTTTTTTGCGAGAGCTGTAGTTTTGGCGTTAAAAAATTAACGATTATTATTTTCAGTTTTTTGTTACGGCTGATATATGCGATAAAAAAATCTGAAACAATTTTCAATTTTTGTTTTCAGCCAGACCAACATCCTCAACAAATTTGAAAACTTTTTATCGAAATGAAAAATTCGTGTGGCTGACTTGACGTGTTTTATTTTTTTTATGTTTCATTATATTTAATCATCCGCCACGACTATGACGGTCGCCGTCCAACACCGAAACAGCGATCTTTTGTTGAAACCGTTCTTATTGCAGATTTTATTGCAGTTTTTTTATTATTGGAATTTAGAATAAAGTTACAGGTTCTTGAGTAATTTATGCATTCTTTTATTAAAAATAATTCTAAGCAGCCCCATGTAGAAATTTCGACAGGGATCCAGCTCGAATCAGCCTGATATACTCATGTTTCAACAAGAATCTAGCTGGATCCAGCGAAGTATGCCCATCTTACGGCTGGAATCCAGTCAGCCATCGGATCGGATCTTCGCGTTCGAGATTCCGATCGGAATCCAGTTTCCGCACGTTACATCCCATGTCTGGAATCCGATCCGATGACCGGCTGGAAACTGACCATAAAATGGGAATACCAGGCAGGATCCTGCTGGAATCCTACCGAAATGTCTGCATAGGAAGGATGTTTTAAGAAAAACCAAGGTTTACTTTACTAATAGAAAAAAAACCCACACTGAAAAAGAAAGTGGTCACAACGAAAATTTGGTTGACTCTTCAGGTGGTTATACACGGCGAAGCGGGTCAGAAGGTTGTCTTTCTGTGAGGTCGCTTCATGGCAATAATATTGATCATTAAAGTAGAACATATAATTTGCTCAATCATTTGTGGCACTTCAATCGAGTACTGGGTACGTCTGGTTACAATCTTATATTTTATCAGTACCGTAGCAGTGTCGAGGCTCACTGAAGTAAATCTTCAGTTGAAGTGCAACATCGAGACGTAGATGAATAAAAAATGTTATTAGCTGAAAGATTCTGCGGATATCTCAATTTATATTCCTTCGACGCAGCGAAAATAGTACCAATCTCCCGGCGAGGCTGACACCATTTTATTATGGTGTCAGCCTCGCCGGGAGGTGGGATGTCCGAAAGTCATTCGTTTCAACAGATAACGAGTGCGTTTCGAAAGTGGCTAGTTTCATGCCTGTGTTGAAGCGATCGGTTCACTTTCGTCCCTTCTGTGTTTCACTTCCGTCCCTAGTGACAAAAATTTGTAACCTCAGTTTTCACTGTTTGCCCCGCAAAACTACCATTTAAAGCAGTACTATTCATGTACTTGATGCAAAAAATATAGTGTGCAACACGGGTCAATATTGATGTTTGCGACCCGTTAGATTGCAGCCCTTGCTTCGCTTGGACGGTTAACCTCCCACTCGTCACAATCGCCAACTTTCGGCCCTTGTTGCACAATATACTATTGCTCTATAAAACAACAAGTTTTGAGGAAGAGAAAAGGCTCTTTTGTTGATCGAAAAAATGTCATGTCCATAGGGGCCTCAGAAGACCTTTGTTTCAGCTGAAAACTGAAGCTGCCCCGATATACGGATATCGTCACTATTGCAACATTACGATTTTTTTTCTGTGTCGAGATTTGTTCTATGCAACAAAGGGAATTATAGTATTTATAATAGTGTATTGGGCAACAAGGGCCGAAAGTGGGCGGTTGTAACGAGTGAGAGTTTTGCGGCCCGAGCAAACCCGCGCAGAAAAAAGTAGTCCAGGATGGAGTCCCGGATGGAAACTTGGCAGTCCAGGATGGAGTCTCAGATGGTGTCCGCCGACTCCGGCTTTTAATCGGATCCCTGAGTCGGCGGAGTCCATCCTGGACGACCCGCAAATCTCGGCTACCCAATGGCAGAATCCATCCTGGTGTCCGTTATGGATTCTCACCTGGACTCTCTGACAGTCCATCCCGGACACCATCCTGGAAGACCCGTGAATCTCAGCTGTCCAATGGCAGCATCCATCCTGGTGTCCATAATGGATTCTCGCCTGGACTGTCTCGCAGTCCATCCCGGACTCCATCCCGAATTCCATTCTGGATTCCATCCTGGATTCCATCCTGGATTCCATCCTGGATTCCATCCTGGATTCCATCCTGGATTCCATCCTGGATTCCATCCTGGATTCCATCCAGGATTCCATCCTGGATTCCATCCTGGATTCCATCCTGGATTCCATCCTGGATTCCATCCTGGCTTCCATCCTGGACTCCATCTTGGACAATCCGGGTGTCCACCAGGAGGTTGACACCAGGACCAGACCGTGTCCACCTTGGGCACCTTGGTGTCCAGACGATCCATGTCACTCTTACCACGTCAACGGAGGGTAGGCCTCGTGTGTAGTCGAACTCAGAAAACCTTTCAGTCTTATATATACGATGAGGCTTCAAACCACTTGCGAGAAACGCTTCGTCCGTTCGCCACCTAGTGACATTATACGAAACACTGGTGGACAATACTCCGCTAGATGGCGAAGGAATGAAGCGTTTCTCGCAAGTGACTTGAAGCCCCAGCGTATAAATAAGACTGGAAAGCTTTTCTGAGTTCGACTACACACGAGGGTCTAACCATCGTTGATGTACTAACAAATTAGTGTTAGCAATATTAAAATATTTGTAAATATCTTTTTTATATAGATTCTTTTCATTTTCAATGAAAATGAAAATGAGAAGTATCTCGCTAAGAAGCTGGCGAGATTCTGATAGAGATTCTTTTAATTTCCAGCTACCCACTGAAGAATCTCTATCAGTATTTCGCTGAGATTCTAGAGAATTTCGGCGAGATTCTGATAGAGATTCTTTTTATTTTCAGCTACCCACTAAAGAATCTCGGTAAGAAGCTGGCCGAGATTCTCTAGGATCTCAGCAAGATTCTCAGATAGATTTAAAAAGAATCTCAGCGAGAATCTGGTTAAGAAACTCGGCCAGATTCTTTTTTTCTACGCGGGTATATATGTCCACACCGACTGTAGTGTTAACAAGCGGTGTAAATCGAATAGTGTTAAATAATCATGACACTAATTATCACCAATAGCAATCGTATCATTAGCACCATCTTAGTTAATTCTGTAACACCAGCGCGGTGTTAATGTTTTTACACTGTACAGGTGTTATAATCTGAAAATGTTGTTTCAAAAGCTCGTTTAAATTAATTGCAGCAAATAAATTCTGCAGTTGTGCGACGAACGCAGTTCGTAAATACCGCGCGCCATATTTCTCAACAGAGCGTTTGCGATTTCGACGGCACTTCCGGGACACTAGTGTCCCCACCACGGGGTCGTGCTCGCTGGTACAGGACGCCAGCGCTGCACTAGCGCTCGTCTAGTAGTATTGTGCAGAGCATCAAGAATACAAGTCTCGTTTCATTTTTTCACCTTTTTATGTATTTCTTTGTTTTAACATTCGTAATTCTTGTAATAAATCGTATCGACCGAGTCTTATATTTTTCAACCCCAATCATGAAACATTGGTCCAACGAACCGGATTGAGACGGGGAAATATACAGTCCACCAAAAACGAAAAAAAAACTTGTCGAAGCATCTAGAAAAACATGGCCCACTTGGCGACGCTTCATAAAGTTCAAGGTGTAGTGAAAGCAAAGTTGACAAGGGTCAAGTCGAAAATCGAGCGAACAAGCAAGAAACCACAAGATCTAACTACAGAAGTGTTAGAAGAATATATGCGACGACTAGACGTTATCGCAAATGAATTCGAGAACGTACAAAGACACATTCTCGTGTCGGTGGCGGGCGACATGACCGTCGGGGACACGACGGAAGAAACAGAGTTCGAAGAAAAACATTTCGATTGGAAAGTTAAATTGAGGCAGTGGCTGAACAACACAAGTGCGTCGTCCACTGGATTGCGTCCAACGACGAATGAAGATGTGCTAGAACGGCTCCTGCAACAACAAAGTGAATTCATGCAACAGATCGGGCAACAAAATGGCGGCTCCCAAGCGGCAAACGAGAGTAGTGATGCCATCATAAGGTTAGTTGAGCAACAAGCGGAAATGATGCGCCACTTCGCCATCGCCGGTGGCAACCCGAACTGCAAGTCAAGAGTAAAGTTACCGATCGCCAAGTTACCGAAGTTCGATGGCAGCACTGAAGAATGGAAATAGTTTTCCGAAACTTTCCAGTCTCTTATACATGCAAACAACGACATAACAAATATCCAAAAGTTTCAATACTTGGTCACATCAGTTACGGGTAACGCGGCTAAAATAATTGAGTCAATTGAATCGACGGGATAAAATTACGCGATCGCCTGGGGCCTACTCACCAAACTATATGAAGATCCGAGAGCGATTAAAAGAAAAGCATATACAGTGTCTTTTTACAATGCCACAGGTTGACAAGGAATCATCAAGTGGAATCATATCGGTAATCGATTACCCTTTAAAACATCTCAGGATTTTGAAGTCGATGGATTTCCCGACTGATTCGTTGGATGATCTTATTATTCATATGATTGAAATAAAACTCGACACAGTGACACTTCGCGCTTGGGAAGAAGAGAATTCCGACGGAGCCCCGCTGGAGAATTTGGAAGAGTTTCTACAAAAACGAAGCCAGATGTTGGAAAGTATTGAAGCAAGGGTTAAACAGAAGGACGTCTTGCGCAAGGGCGAATCAGACAAATAACAGACAAAATCTCGCATTCAGGCTAAAGGTGCACACGGCGAAAAACCTGCAACCTCAACCGACATCGGCAAGTGTTATCTGTGTCAAGGCGTCCATCTACTTTACCGTTGCGAGAAATTCCTGTCATTGTCAGTCGACGAACGGCTACCACTTCGTGAAGGCATATAACATGGGGTCGTGCAAAACGTGCAGGGGAAGACATAATACGCTATGTCATCGCCCACAAGTCTCAAAGGACGAAAACAAAGAGGTACAAACGAGTTCCAAACCAGCTGATGATCCAGGCACCAAATCGACCGGTAATGTCGCAGTGCATCACGCGTCGAATAGACCGCAACGACGTCACGTTCACATGGCCACGGCGATGGCCAACGCTACACATGCAAACGGCTCCAGCGTACCTATGCGTATCCTTTTAGATCGTGGTAGCGAAGCGCACTTTATTACGAACGCAGCATGTAATAGATTAGGCTTAAAGCACACGCGAATATCCGAAGTTGTCACGGGTTTGAATCAGATGGAAAGTTCTATCGTTCATAGCTGCGAGATTACGGTACTATCGAGACATTCTGATTTTTGCGCGAACGCATATTGCTTAGTTGTTCCCAAAATCACAAAGAATTTGCCATCTATCGAGATGAGTCACAAGGCGTTAAAAATCCCGTCTAATATCGCATTAGCAGATTCAGATTTCGATAAAACAGGGGCTATCGATATGTTAATAGGTGCGGAGTTTCTCTATTCGCTCTTCGAGTCAGAAAAAAATGAACTCTGTGAAAACTTGCCAATGTTGCACAATACGAGACTAGGATGGGTAATCAGAGGTACAATCGCGGTAACGACGCGTGCGAGCTACGTTATTAGTCAGGATACGATAGTAGCGCTGACATGTCTCCTAGAACAGTCAGAGAATCTCGAGCAAACGCTTAAAAGGTTTCGGGAAATAGAGAACTGTCAAGCCGTCACGAAACAATTGTTGTCTATAGAAGATCGAGAATGTGAAGAGTTCTTCAATCGAACTACAACGCGTGACAGCTCGGGCCGTTTTGTAGTAAGGCTACCGTTTTATTTCGATCCTAAAAAGCTAGGCGAATCCCGAGAAACCGCGATTAAACGTTTGATTCAGTTATAGAAACGATCCAAAAACGATCGAGAACTGCGAAACAGATACGTCGTTTTCATGCGCGAATATATAGACACGGGTCACATGTCGCCGGTAATTAATGCAACGAGAGATAATAAGCGTCCGAGTCGAGCAGCACTACGAAGCTTCGAACGGTATTTGACGCTTCAGCAAAAACCGACTCGGGAATCTCGTTGAACGAATTACTTCGCATCGGACCGAACATTCAGAGCAGTCTCATTGATATTATCATCCGATTTCGCTGTCCAAAAGTCGCTTTAACCGCGGATATAAAAAGAATGTAGCGCCAAGTGCTTCTTCACCCGGCCGACCGAGACTATCAACGCATTCTGTGGCGATTCTCTCCTACCGAACCTGTTCAGGAATTCCAATTAAATACAGTAACTTACGGTTAGGCAACCTCGGCATATCTAGCAATAAGCTGCATGCGCAAATTAGCGGAAGAGGCAGAATCAGTTTATCCTGTTGCTTCACGAGTCTTACTCGATCAAGCATATGTAGACGATATTATGGCTGGTACCGACAACGTCGAGGGCACCATGAAACTGTAAGAACAGTTAACATCTCTCCTGCAAGAAGGAGCATTCGAGGTTCACAAATAGTACTCGAATTGCCCAGAGGTGTTGGATGAAGTGCCTCTAGAACTTCGAGAATGCACGTCCAAACTCCAAATTGGTGGAAGCGACACAATCAGGACTCTGGGTCTCGAATGGAGCCCGACAAACGATCAGTTCCAATTCAGTTTCAAGGGAACAAAATCGGCGAGAACGAAACGACAAATATTAGCAGCGATTGGCAGGTTCTTCGATCCTCTCGGCCTAATAGGACCAATTTTGACGGCGGCCAAACTACTTATGCAGAAAACTTGGCAAATAGAGTGCGGCTGGGACGACACCCTACCAACAAGCTTCCTCGACAAATGGGAAGAATTTCGAAGAGAGCTAGATTTTGTGCAAACTGTGTTTATTCCGAGGCGCATCATCCCTTGTGAGAAACCGGCTAAAATCTACATTCAAGGATTCTGCAATGCTTCCAAGCACGCCTACGGCGCTTGTCTTTATATTCCAGTCAAGGTTCAGTCCGGAACACTGACCTCTAAGATTTTGTGCTCCAAATCACGAGTAGCGCCAATCAAACCGACCAGGATATCCCGTTTGGAGCTGTGCTCAGTAGAGCTGTTCAAAAAAACATAATTTCTTTATAATCGGTTGCTCCTGAAATGCTGTATTGATTATCACAAAGAAAATGTTTTCGCGAAAGCTGGAAGTTGTGCGATGATATTAAGTACTGCCACATCAAGGCCAAAATTCATTAAAAACAGCGATTATAAGAAATTTTTTTTTCTTTGGCGAAGCGCTCATGGAGTTTGTGGTAGCTTTCCATAGACTATGAAATTGTGTAAAGGCAGAAACATGTTCGATAATGTTTAGTACTGCCGCATCGACATTGAAGTTAACAAAATAAAAAATGAAATCCTTTAAAACATTGAAATATTCATCTGCACATCGACTATTTCGCGCGTTTTCAAATGACAAAATGGCTCAAGAAACGGGAGTCCTGTATGATAAAATTTAGACCGCATCGATATCACAGTTTCCCAAAATTCGAAAATTGCTTATCATCATCATGATTATGATCATACGTGACTCCCGTTTCAAGAGCCATTTTTTTATTTGAAATCGCACGAAATAGTCGATGAGTAGACGAATATTTCAATGTTTTAAAGGATTTAATTTTTTGATTTTGGTAACTTCAATGCCGATGCGGCAGTACTAAACATTATCGAACATGTTTGCCTTTACACAATTCCACAGTCTATTGAACGCAACTATAATCTTCATGAGCGCTTCACCACGTAAGAAACAAAAATTATAAAAATCGCCACTTTTCATGAAATTTGGCCTTGATGCGGCAGTACTTAATGTAATCGCACAACTGCCAGCTTTCGCGAAAACATTTTTTTGATAATAATCAATACAGCATTTCAAGAGCAACCGATTATAAATTTTTTTTTTTTTTTAACAGCCCTAGTACTCAGCCGTCTTGTTATCGCATTTAATTACAAATGCTAGACGAGCCCTGTGAATTCAAATTGATGGGGTGCAAGCGTGGACAGATTCACAGGTCGCATTGTGTTGGATTCGCGGCGATCCGTCCCGTTGAAAGCTGTTCGTCGCCAATCGGGTCATGGAGATAATCGAGATGCTTCCTGCTAAACATTGGAGTCACGTGCGTGGCGAGGAGAACCCCGCTGATCTAATTTCTCGCGGCACTAGTCCACATAAACTCAAGACGTCCGAATTATGGTGGGCGGGACCCCCATGGCTGCTCGAAAGGAGTCCTTCGGCGTCCAATTTGGCTCAAAAACTTAACCCTACGGAAAAAACGCTCGAACTAATTGAGATAGAATAATGGAAGAAGGAAAGGGTCTATACGCTTACCGCAAAGGATCATCTGCCTCTTTAGAGAATAATCGACAAATTCTCTTCACTAGCTAATGCAAAGAGAGTGCTCGCCTATTGCATACTATACATCTCTAAGCTAAGAAAAAATTGGCAACAACGAGATGGACATTTGCTTTCCACCATCGAACTTCAAGAAGCACGGCGTCGGCTCATTAAGCACCAGCGCAGAAAAAAGTAGTCGAGGATGAAGTCTCGGACGGAGTTCAGGATGGAGTCCAGGATGGAATCTTGGCAGTCCAGGATGGAGTCCCGGATGGAATCTTGGCAGTCCAGGATGGAGTATAGGATGGAGTCCAGGATGGTGTCCGCCGACTCCGGCTTTTAATCGGATCCCGGAGTCGGCGGACACCATCCTGGACGACCCGTGAATCTCGGCTGTCCTACGGCAGAATCCATCCTGGTGTCCATTATGGATTCCCAGCTGGACTGTCTTACAGTCCATCCCGGACTCCATCCTGGACGACCCGTGAATCTCGGCTGTCCTATGGCAGAATCCATCCTGGTGTCCATTATGGATTCTCACCTGGACTGTCTTACAGTCCATCCCGGACTCCATCCTGGACGACCCGTGAATCTCGGCTGTCCGGTGGCAGAATCCATGCTGTTGTGCATTATGGATTCTCGCCTGGACTGTCTCGCAATCCATCCCGGATTCCATCCTGGACTCCATCCTGGACGATCCGGGTGTCCACCTTGGGCACCCTGGTGTCCAGACGATCCATGTTGGACCACTCTTATTACGTCAACGGAGGGTAAGCCTCTCGTGTGTAGACGAACTCAAAACAGCTTTCGAGTCTTATATACGCTCAGGCTTCAAGTCACTTGCGAGAAACGCTTCGACCGCTCGCCATCTAGCGGAGCATTGTGTATCGGTGTTTCGCATGATGCCACTAGATGGCAAACGGACGCACCGTTTCTCGCAAGTGACTTGAAGCCTGAGCGTATATAAGACTAGAAAGCTGTCCTGAGTTTGACTACACACGAGGAGTCTATCCGCCGTTAACGTAGTAAGAATGGTCCAAAATGGAGCGCCTGGACACCAAGGTGCCCAAGGTAGGCGCGGTCTGGTCCTGGTGTCAACCTCCTGGTGGACACCCGCATCGTCCAGGATGGAGTCCAGGATAGATTCTTCCGTCGGACAGCTGAGATTCCATGGACCGTCCAGGACGGAGTCCGCCGACTCCGGGATCCGATTAAAAGCCGGAATCAGCGGACACCATCCTGGACTCCATCCTGAACTCCATCCTGGACTGCCAAGATTCCATCCGGGACTCCATCCTGGACTGCCAAGATTCCATCCTGGACTCCATCCGAGACCCCATCCTGGACTACTTTTTCCTGGACTATCATTTCTCTGAAGAAATATCCGCGTTGAAGAATGAGCGCATGTTGAAGTCGTCCAGCAAGATTCTCTCGTTACATCTCTTCCTGCATGAGCAAGGTATTTTCAGGGTGGGCGATCGTTTGCGACACGCCAAGCTGCCTTTCGAGAATCAACATCAAGCCCTATTGCCGAGCGGAGCTCGATTCACGCAACTATTATTTGAGAGAGAGCACCGTCGTCTATTACACGCCGGACAACTACTATTGCTGTCCGCAATCAGAGAGCGTTACTGGCCTTTAAAGGGTCGGGACATCGCGAGGCAGGTTTGCCGCTCATGCGTCCAGTGCGCTAAGGTCAATCCACGAGAACTCACCCAAATCATGGGGCCTTTGCCGAGAGGCAGAGTACAACCTGATCGCGCCTTCACAGTCACCGGTGTGGACTTTGCCGAACCATTTATGACATTCGTCAACAAGGGACGGGGGCGCAAGACCGTAAAATCTTACATAGCACTTTTTGTTTGTTTCACCACGAAAGCGATCCATTTGGAAGCGACGAGCGAACTCACTACAGCGTCGTTCCTCGCTACCCTACGACGATTCATCGGAAGAAGAGGACGACCACGGATAATGCAAAGTTATAATGCTACAAACTTTGTAGGCGCAAATGGCGATTTGAAAGTAATGTACGATTTCGTACAAGCTCAAATCAAAGGCGACGTCGAAGGGGTACTCTCCATCGAAAAAATCGTATGGCGGTTCATCCCATCCAATTCTCCGCAAATGAGCGGTCTCTGGGAAGCTGGTGTGAAGGCCTGCAAGTATCATCTCACACGCATCATGAGGAACTCGCTTTTCACGTTCGAGGAATTGACGACCGCACTCGTCCAAGTCGAGGCTTGTCTTAATTCAAGGCCATTATCACCTTTATCATCCGATCCCACCGACTTCCAACCGTTGACACCAGCTCATTTCTTAGTTGGAGGATTGATGGCAAGTCTTCCAGAAGCTAATGTAACTGACATTCGACTCAACCGATTAGATCGTTGGCAAAGAGCCTTTCAAGATTTTTGGAAACGTTGGGCGTCTGAATACGTCACCGATCTACAAGTTCGTACAAAGTGAAAGAGGGCCCAAGAAAACCTGTGAATAGACGACATGGTAGTTGTGCAAGAGGGCAATCTTCCTCCGTTGAAATGGAGGTTGGGACGCGTTGTGGAGCTCCATCCGGGAGACGACGGTATGATTCGCGTTGTCACTATCTGAACCGCACACGGCTTACTCAAACGTGAGGTCGCCAAATTATGCAAGTTGCCGACAGCCGAACAACATGAAGAGGAAATTAGCCAGCCTAATTTGGTGGGTGGTTTATGTTGCGACGAACGCAGTTCGTAAATACCGCGCGCCATATTTCTCAACAGCGCACAGAGCGTTTTGCGATTTCGACGACACTTCCGGGACACTAGTGTCCCCACCACGGGTTCCTGCTCGCTGGGACAGGACGCCAGCGCTGCACTAGCGCTCGTCTAGTAGTATTATGCAGAGCATCGAGAATACAAGTCGCGTTTCATTTTTTCACCTTTTTATGTATTTCTTTGTTTTAACATTCTTAATTCTTATAATAAATCGTATCGACCGAGTCTATTGTTTTTTAACCCCAATCACGAAACAGTAATCTCTTTTATTTAAAAAATATAGCATATTTTGGAACCATATACATGTCAGCACTATCATATGGTTGATTAACAACATATGCACACTTGTCCTTTGATGTTGGTAATTCAACAACTAAACTAAAACATTATTTGTTTTGTGCTACACTAAATGCTTGACACTAGTCGGTAATATGTACAGCTGTTTCCTACAAATCTTCACAGCCGATGAACGGTCCGTTGGTGTCATTTTGATCCAGTGAACTTCGCCTTAAAATTTAACTTTTTTGGTCGTTACATCCAGAACAGGATAATAATACTTGTCACTTAATTTGCATTTATTATCTACAACTCTCGGACAAACAATACTGATAGCCGAAAATAATACAACCAAACCGCGATCTTCTAGATTCCTCGATACACTGGCTGCGGCCATTGATCACGGCTAGTTGGCGCCCCACCATGTGCACATGATTGACACCGAACAGAGCCAAATTAACACGAGCGGGTATCACGGTTATACTGCTATTCGTAGAACGAAGAAAAATCCTAACGTAGGTGTTGATAAATAAAACTGACACGCGATTAAATTTAACGAAACCGCCCGTGTCAATTTTACACCGCAGAAAGTGTTAAAGTTAAAATTATAATGGAATAGGTAACACCAACAAAAAGTCCACACTAGCGTCATTTTACACCGCAGATTTTTAACAGTGTAACGAGCATACTAACCACTACACCAAATCGACTACGTAGATTTCTTATACTTTATGTCCATATTAGTTTCTGTCCATAATAGTGTCCATCTACGATAACAGTCATAGAGATGGATTTGGATAATATTTAGTAGACGGAGGTTTTTTGAGGCCACTAGTTGCAAAAACCAACTTTAAATTCAAAAATTCAAACAGAAGGATCCAATATGACGGTCTCAAATTCAAAAAGTTATATAATTTAGATGAAACTCGAAACAAGAAGCCTTTTCAGTACACGGGTTACTAGTCTGAACTCAGAATTCAGAAATAAAAAATGGCGAATCTAATATGGCGACCAAATTACATAAATTAACTTATTTTTTATAAAATTGAGTGCTCAGGAATCTCGGTAATCTCAGTATTCAGAAATATCAAACCAGTACTGAGCGATCTCAGCTCTAAAATCAGGAATAAAAAATGGACCACCCGAAATGCCGTTTAAATCGTGTATATTGAGGTTATGTTAATCATTGGCATCAAGTTCATGTTCGCTCAAGACTGACTACCCTGCATGATAAATGTTATTAGATCTAAGGAAATCCCGCAATAGTGGCGTATTGCTGACAGTCTTTACTCGACCAGTGAACCACGCGCAATACTGCGAGCCAGCACCATCTCAGAGTTTGACCAGTAATGGCAATCTACGGATTCGTAGATATTACTCAGCCACACATTGGTCCTATTATTGCTGCTGACAAATACTATGTGGGAATCACACGAGACGCAATCGTCGTTTTCAGCCCTCGTTAAAAAAGATACTTTTTGTAACAAGTTCATGAATTAGTGATGCTGTGTATAACAGTTTTGCGGAACGAATAGTGAATATTTAGCTTAACTTACTGCAGGTTAACAAATGTAAAGAAAGTACAAGAAACATCCTGTAACAAAATATCCGCTGTAAAAATATCCTGCATTAAGAATCATATTTGACGAATGATTCTTTTGCAGGATGTTAGTTTTTAGACTTTTATTCTGATTAAGTGGTTTCATTTTTATTTCATGTCTGAACATTTTTTCAACGGAGATTATTATTTGTTGAAGGATATTAAAGATACAGAGATAAAATATAAGATTTCATCTCTGTATGCATACATACAGAGATGAAATCTTATATTTTATCTCTGTATCTTATATATCTTATTATCTCTGTATCTATAAAGATATATCTTTGAGGATATTAACCGGTAGGTATCAAGTCAATAGCCCAAATATTATAATTAATCAACTTCAAAGATATATTCCATTCCACAGGCCGTCCACTATTATGGAACAGTATAATACCATAATAGAGGTACCTTAGCGCGCCATTGCCAAGAGCTTTGCGGATTCTGCAAAGCCCTCACGGCTAATCCAGATAAAGATATCTCTTTATCTGCAAGTAGATCCCGAGGAAAGGGAAAAAAGCTCGGCGAACGAGCATTTACTCGTCAATTCCGTTTGCCCGAAACACATCGGAGCATTCGGCTCAACTCTCCCTCTTTCGTTTGAGCCTGGTGTCACTTTTTCACTACGCTATTTTCTGCTCTCTCCTCCTTTCTTGTGGATTATAGATAAGATCCGCGATTCCAACCGACGTTTATTATAGTTTTGGGGAACTCGATGGTAGCTATGAAAAATTTTCTAGCTTGTCGCCGAGCACGATATCATCAGAGTTGCTATAACTCGATGTATAGGTGAATCAGCTTACAGTTGATTTAACTGCATCTAATTTTTTTTCCACGTACAATTTTATCTGTAAGTTATTACTGATTTTTTATTTTTTCCCCTGTTCTGTAAAATAAAAAAGCCTTTGAGATAACCTAAAATAGTTATTTTTTTTACAAATAAATACTTACTACGGGTCAAAAAAGCTTGGTTAAATATGTGCCAGCCGATTAATTGTAATACAACTAATAACTTGGTTGGTCTAACCAATTAATCGGCTGGTGCATATTTAACCAGACCTTTTCGTCCGTGTAGATAGATAGATAGATAGATTTATTAGTGCAATTAGGACAGCAGTCATCTGGCACACAATTCAAAGATTACAAACATTTTACATAATATAAATTCAAATGGGTGACTATATAAACCATAACAATAATATAATCTGACGTTGAGTGATTACCCACAAAGACGCAACATGAATAAATGATTCTATATAAATCGAGAGACAGATAAAGAAAAATCGGTCGCAAAAATTAGACCCGACCCGCCGGTACCAGATAAGTGACTAGCTTACGAAAAGCCACCCTCCCTAAGCTTATGCTATCCGGAGGTAACCTATTCCACAAATGCGCAGCAGACACTAAAAGCATGCCTTCTGGACACCGTACGAAAATCTGAGACTGTCCCGCAGTCCATCCTGGACGGTCCGCGAATCTCGGCAGCCCGATAGTAGAATCCATCCTAGCGTCCATTATGGATTCTCGCCTGGACTGTCCCGCAGTCCATCCCAGACTTCATCCTCGACGGTCCGCGAATCTCGGCTATCCGGTGGCAGAATCCATCTTGTTGTGCATTATAGATTCTCGCCTGGACTGTCTCGCAGTCCATCCCGGACTCCATCCTGGACTCCATCCTGGACGATCCAGGTGTCCACCAGGAGGTTGACACCACGACCAGACCATGTCCACCTTGGTCACCTTGGTGTCCAGACGATCCATGTTGGACCACTCTTATTACGTCAACGGAGGGTAGGCCTCTCGTGTGTAGTCGAACTCAAAACAGCTTTCCAGTCTTATATATGCTCAGGCTTCAAGTTGTTGTCCGCATGCTGACCAACTGTTTGCCTCCGGGCTTACAGTTTTATTTTCTACCTATAAAAGAAAAAAACATATATTAATAAAAGTTATAATTACCTAATTAAACATAAAACTCAACTTACCAAGAAGACTGATGACCACCCACTGCAATGACATGTACCTGAAAAAGAAAGAAAGAAAAATACATTAAAAAAGAAATACATAAAACCCGAAAGAATACATAAAAACAAATAACGTAAAAATACTTACCATACATAATTTCCGGTTAATAAACTCTCCTACAAGTACACGAACACAACACTCACACGAGAAAATACACTTATACTAAATGTTACGGCTTTGTTTCATAGTCATAACACGCGAATTCCAAAACCTCGTCCTAAATTAAAAGAAATTCGAAGAACGACTCGGGCCCCCCGAGTTGGCGATCCGCGCCTGAGCGCGCGAAAGCTCCCGTAGTTCCCGCTCGGCCGACAGATGGCCACGACGATGCGGTTTTCTCGCAGGAGAATGGAGACCTGGCTATGCATATAAGGCAGGAATAAATCCGTTTTATTCAGAATCACACCGACGATTCCTATAACGGAATCAAAGGTAATTTTTGACGGCTATACTACTGCGAAGTGATTAACCACCCAAGATTTTCTGAAGAGAGAATCTTAAACCGATAAGACGTAACGTCTTTCTAATAAAATTTGTGTTTTAATTAAAAAATTTAAATTCAATTTATTTTCTTGCCTCAAATAAATCGTACTCTACTGAAACGTGGATACAGAATTAATAACCTACCGAGAGGTGGACTACTTACTCTATATTCTACTGTAACGTGGTGTAACACGGTAGATTTTGTACCGGCTCCACCCCGCAGGCTGGCTCGAAGGCCATCACACTCCACCTATATTTTTTTTTTGTATTTTAGATCAGTATTTTTGGATTTAGGTTATAGGAATATTTTGTGCAGAAATCCCCCCCTTTACCCCCCTTCCCATCCCTAGTATGAATGTGAAATGAGTAATAGCCCCCCCGGAGACCATGGAGGCCCTCAAGGACGAGATAAGAGGCTACGGCAGCTTAGACAGAGTGACGTGGGGAGAGTGTGGGCTGGAAAAACCATCTGACCCCGGACAGCATCCGAGCCAGCTGATGAGTACACCCCGCACCACACGAGTAGCCACCACACGCGTGTGGACATAAGTTGGAGTTAGCCGCCCAACTGCGTGGGTGTACTCGCACTACTAGGATCGCCAGCGGCACTCAAACGGCCCGCGGCGATCACTCCAGCCAGCTGTGCTACGCTGCCTCGCCACTGCACTGCTCGAGCGCCACTGACCAGCCACACTCGATCCGTTGATCGATGTCGAAGCTCCGTAGTGCTCGGGAGCCGACGAGTCCCGAGGATCGACGAGGGTCTCCGAAAACATCGAGGAAGAAGAAGGATGACATTTTTCTTATCACTTCGAGCTCTCCGTCGCCGTGTCCTCCCGTAAATATTATAGCAAAGTTTGTGAGTCCTCGTGGGAGTTGTCCACGGGACTAGGATTGTGTGTGTGTGTGTGATAATTAGCGTGAGTAATTTTTATTTGTCCTGAGACCCCTTTTCCCCCTTTTCGCCCTGTATTTTTTAAGTCATTAGAGTTTGCATTTTTCAGTTTTATATCGAGTCAACCGGCTGCCACCCCGTGGAGACCGGCACGTTTTCCTTAGACTTAATTAGCGATTATTTTGTGTTTTCTGCGTGCGAGGTAGTGTGGTGGTGATCGCGACTATCTCGGCGATATTTAACATTAATTTTCTTTCCGATTTTATTTATAGTTTTGCCCCGTTAGCGAATATTCCCATGCCACCCCCCCCCCCCTTTCAGCCATACCGAGGTAATAATTAAGAAGCCATAGAGTTCGGGAACCCTTCCCCCTGAAATCGTCTCTATTTTGGCTAGCCGAGTTACCCCACTTTTTGCCATATTTTTGTTATTAATTTTTCCATATTTTGCCATATTTTTGTTATTAATTTTTCCCCATTTGGCCATAGTTTGGTTATTAATCTTTTTTTGTCCCCTGTAATTTGCATATTTCCCCCCGTGACACCCAGAGTCCCTGCCACCGGTGACCCCCACCATTTTCCCCCACCCGACCGTGCTGGACTCTGAAATTTTTCGACGTCGCCCGGACTTAGAAAATTTTCGACAGTCTTGGGACTTAGAAAACTTTCGACAGAGTCGGACTTAGAAAAATTTCGGCTCCTCTCGGACTCTGAAATTTTTCGACGTCGGCCGGACTTAGAAAATTTTCGACGTCCTCCGGACTCTGAAATTTTTCCACTGTCCTACGCCGTACCCCCCCCCCCCCCCCCAACGGTGCTACACGTCACGTAGCTGGCGCCCATTTTAGTTTTGCCATTTTCTCCCCCCCCCCCCCTTGCCATTATAGTTATTTAGATAATTCAAGTTATTATATTCTTTTCATTTAGAGTTATTGTATTGAGTTTTTCTTTTGTTTTTTTTTATTGAGATTTTTGTAGCAGTATTAAATCGAGTTTGGTTATTTTTCTTATAATTATTTTCTTTTTATTACGTCTTTTCACTAACCCCTTCCCCTCCTAATAAAAAGGGAAGCCGGTTATAGTGGATATAAATTAATATAAAACATTAAACTCATTCTTGTTAAATTAATTAAAAAAGATGCAAAGTAGAACCTTGCACATTGCTTCCTCATTATTTTTCGCTTTTTACAAAGCTCCCTCTGTGAGGAAGCAGTATGTTATTCAATTTTGGCTTCCTCATAGAGGAAGCTTTGTAAAAAGCGAAAAATAATGAGAAAGCAATGTGCAAGGTTCTACTTTGCATCTTTTTTTTTTATACCTTGTGTCTCTTTTGCAGAGGTGTTTTATACAGCTATAAATCACCTCTGCAAACACCGTTACATCTAATTTTGATTAGATACAAATTTTTGTCGTACTTTCTCAACTTTTCCGGAAGTTATAGCGAAAATCTACATTTTTTTTTAAATGAAAAATGGTGTAAAATCCGAACGACTTTACCGATCATCACCAAATTTGGTACATGGCATTTCTGAATGTTATTTTTCGTCTGTACAAAATTTCTGTTCATTTGTTGAAATTGGACGTAATTTAGATCAAAATCTATTTTTTTCGAAAAATTCAAAATTCTATAAAATCCGAACCGCTTTACCGATTTCGTCGAAATTCAATACCATACAACATTGAACGTATCTTCAGTTATGAAGAACTATTTAGCCAAATCGGCGAACTTTTACGAAAGTTAGAGCATTCACGTCCTTTTTTCAACAAATTAAAAATTGCATAAAAACTTAATTACTATATATATTTTTTCAAAAATTGCAGTATTCAAAGGGGGGCAGCTACTCTACATGTGTGCCAAATTTGAGCCCGATCGCTCGAACGGTTACTGAGTGAGAGGCGATTGAATTTTCGAGGCCCAGCACACACACACACACACACACACACACACACACACACACACATACATACATACGGACATTTTTTCTAAACCACTTTTTTCGATGTTTTAGGTGATTCTAAGCATACTGACATGAAAATCTCGAAAAAAAAAAATTTCATGAAAACAAAGCTTCCTCTATGAGGAAGCAAAATTGGTGTTAATAAATAAATTCAATTTATAAATTGTCATAAATAAATCGTACTCTACTGAAACGTGGATACGACATTCCTAACCTACCGAGAGGTGGACTACTCACTTTATATTCTACTGTAACGTGGATATAAATTGATAAAACTCATTAATCTCATTCAGTGTTTTACTGCCACATACACGCATTAGTTTCCTGCCCCCCTCTAATCTTCTACCGCAATGTGGAATACTAATCACAACCTCTTCCCTAGATGCCAAAATACAGAAACCTTGCTTATCTCCGACGACTCCAACGACGAGCCCAATCCCGTCTTCCCGGACAGGAGGTCCTGATCGCCCGTCACAACCATCCTGATCCCAGACAGGGGAAAATAGAACCACCAGCCGTTCCTCTGCTTCCAAGTGTGGCTCCAGAATTCCTACAACGAGAATGGGGCCTCGTCCAAATTGACCTTCCACCCCGACCACCACGACGCAACAAATATCCGACCAATCACCCCCTAACCACACAAATCACCCCAATCATACAAAACCACACACTTCAAAACCCAGACAACATTCTTACTCACACAAAATTTCAACCTACACTCACTCTACCAAAAAATACACCAAATCGGGAATTATATTCCGGGGCGTCTCCTCTGCGAGATGAGGAAGAGTTCGAAGAACTCTATTCCCGCCTCGAACGCGAAATCGAACTAACTCCCTCGCATATTACTTTTTCTCCCTACAACCCCGAAGCTTCAAGAACAACCGTACACGAGCTCTCAGAGAAAAAGGAACGCCTCCTCAATGAACTGTTTTGACCACTTCTCCATCTTTATAAATAAAATAAATAACATATTATAAAACCCATAAAAACGTGTCCAATTGATTTGTGACAAAGTCACTTGCAAGAAATGCTTCGACCGCTCGCCATCTAGCGGAGCATTGTGTATCCGTGTTTCGCATGATGCCACTAAATTGCAAACGGACGCACCGTTTCTCGCAAGTGACTTGAAGCCTGAGCGTATATAAGACTAGAAAGCTGTCCTGAGTTTGACTATACACGAGAGGTCTACCCTCCGTTAACGTAGTAAGAGTGGTCCAAAATGGATCGTCTGGACACCAAAGTGCCCAAGATGGGCGCGATGGTCCAGGTGTCAACCTCCTGGTGGACACCCGGATTGTCCAGGATGAGGTCCAGGAAGGATTCTTCCGTCGGGCAGCTGAGATACCATTGACCGTCCAGGATGGAGTCCGGGATGGACGGCGAGACCGTCCAGGCGAGAATCAAAATGGGCACCAGGATGGATACTGCCATCGGACAGCCGAGAATCAAAATGGGCACCAGGATGGATACTGCCATCGGACAGCCGAGATTTGCGGACCGTCCAGGATGGAGTCTGCCGACTCCGGGATCCGATTAAAAGCCGGAGTCGGCGGACACCATCTGAGACTCCATCCGGTACTCCATCCTGGACTGCCAAGTTTCCATCCGGGACTCCAACCTGGACTGGCAAAATTCCATCCGGGACTCCATCCTGGACTACTTTTTTCTGCGCGGGATGCCGGAACCACTTAAGGTCGGATATCAAACGCACGCACATATTCACCGCAACCGTTAGAATATTGTCATATTCGTCTGGAATTCTAAAGATAACATAGCTGCAATAGTCGAACACCGGCAGTTTAAGTACCGAAATAAGCTTCACACGAGTATGCTGCGGAAGAAAACTACGACAGACCTTCAACTGATGCAGACGTGCGCTGACCGTTTTTCCTATGCCTATCCGCGTAGAAAAAAAGAATCTTGTGAAGAATCTTTTAAAGAATCTTTAAAAAAGTCTTGAAAGAATATTTACAGGAATCTTGAAAAGAATCACGCATGGGAGCCGCAGCTAGATTCTTTCCAGGATTCTTTTCAAGATTCTTTCCATCCGAAAGCGTTCTGAGAATCTTTTAAAGAATCTTCGAAAGAATTGCGAAAAGCGTCTTTAAGAGAATCGGCAAAAGATTTCGACGGTGTGGAAAAAAAGAATCTTGTGAAGAATCTTTTAAAGAATCTTAAAAAAAGTCTTCAAGTCAAAAGAATCTTAAGAAAAGAAGCACGTATAGGATCCGAAGCAAGATTCTTTCCAGGATTTTTTTAAAGATTCTTTCTATCCGACAGCGTTCTGCGAATCTTGCAAAGAATCTTGAAAAGCGTCTTTAAGAGAATCGTGAAAAGATTCCGTCCATTAAACAGAAAAATCGTTGATAGAATCATAATCAAATTCTTCAGAGGAATCGAGCAAAATCTGTTGTTGCTTTCCCTTGGTGTCGAGACAGTACATTTCGGTACGTCAACGAAGGGTAAACCCCTCGTGTATAGTCGAACTCAGGACAGCTTTGCAGTCTCCCGCATAGAAAAAAAGAATCTTGTGAAGAATCTTTTAAAGAATCTTAAAAAAAGTCTTGAAAGAATCTTTAAAAAAATCTTTAAAGGAATCTTGAAAAGAATCACGTATAGGATCCGGAGCAAGACTCTTTTCAAGATTCTTTTCAAATTTTTTTCCAGATCAAAACTCCGAATTTTTGTAATTTTTTAGTTCAATTCAGTTGATTAGTCATATTTGATTGATCAGATCCGAAAAATAGCATGATTTGATCAGATTAAAGCGATAAAATGAGAAAAAAAAAAAAAAAATGTTGATCGTGGGACTTGAACCCAGGTCCCTCGGCGTACTATCCCGTTATCTTATCTATTCAACCACATCATCTTTCTTGGATAGCAGTAAAATTAAATGATATATGAGTGTCACTTGCTTTTTCAGAACTTTGTTTTTTTTTCGGAAATTACGGCGCGATGCGCGTTACCACTTTGCACCGTTTCACAGTATCTAGTTTCATTAAGAATTCATCTTTCACATTCAGTTATTGCTCCCTCATAAAAGAAACTTTATTTGCGAGAAAACATACGTTCCAAGATTTTCAAGTCAGGACACTCAAAATAGTCCAGAACGTCGAGAAAAGTGGTTTAGAAAAAATAAATAATAAAATTCCGCAAACAAAAACCTTAAAAGACATGAACCTGGTCTTCAAAAGTGTCCAGGTTGATTGCTTCGAGGCTCTCAGTGTCCAGATTGACCTCACCATAGTTATCGGTATCCAGATCAACGTCTCCATAGTTTTTGGTGTTGAGGTCGACCTCTCCATAATTTTCGGTGTCCACGTCCACCTCTCTATTTTTTCCAGTGTCGAGGCTGACCTCTCCATAATTTTCGGTGTCCAGGTCGACATCTCCATAGTTTTCGGTATCCAGATTGACATATCCATAGTTTTCGGTATCTACGTCGACCCCTTTATACTTTTCGGTGTCCAGGTCGACCTCCCCATAGTTTTCGGCATCCAGATCGACATATCCATAGTTTTCGGTACCTACGTCGACCCCTCTATAGTTTTCGGTGTCCAGGTCGACCTGTCTGTAGTTTTCGGTGTCCACGTGAACCTCGCCATATTTCTCGGTGTCCAGGTGCTGGACATCCACC
Organism: Ephialtes manifestator; assembly: GCA_963970395.1. Taxonomy (NCBI): domain Eukaryota; kingdom Metazoa; phylum Arthropoda; class Insecta; order Hymenoptera; family Ichneumonidae; genus Ephialtes; species Ephialtes manifestator. The sequence continues at coordinate 2,988,880 of OZ019981.1, forward strand.
TGGGCGCTGAAAATTAAGGAGAGATCAACCTGGACACCGAAAACTATGGAAATATCGACGTAGACATCGAAAATCATGGGAATATCGACTTGGCACCAAAAGCCATGGACATGTCGACCCTGATGTTCAAAGTCGTGGAGATATCGACCTGGATACCGAAAGCCATAGAAATGTCTACCTGGACATCGAAAGCCATCGGGATGTCGATCCTGACGCCGAAAGCCATGGAGATATTGACCTGGATACCGAAAACTATGGAGAGTTCGACCTGGACACCAACAACGATGGAGAAGTTGATCTGGACACCGAAAACTACGGAGAGGTCGACCTGGACACCGAAAACTATGGAGAGGTCAATCTGGACACTGAGAGCTTCGCAGCAATAAACCTGGACACTTTTGAAGACCAGGTTCATGTATTTTAAGGTTTAGGTTTGCGGAATGCACTTATATATTTTTTCTAAACCACTTTTCTCGACGTTCTGGACTATTTTGAGTGTCCTGACTTGAAAATCTTGGAACGTATGTTTTCTCGCAAATAAAGTTTCTTTTATGAGGGAGCAATAACTGAATGTGAAAGATGAATTCTTAATGAAACTAGATACTGTGAAACGGTGCAAAGTGGTAACGCGCATCGCGCCGTAATTTCCGAAAAAAAAAACAAAGTTCTGAAAAAGCAAGTGACACTCATATATCATTTAAGGTAGCTATACCGTTAGACAAAATCAAAGATTAAACTTTGCCTTTCACATATGTTGTTCAGTGTGGTATAAAACATTTTTCCTCGCAATTTGAGAATTATTGACCACCTATTTACCGAGATATAAGTATTTTAAGTTGCTATGTGTTACAGGGTAGAATATACGAAAAGTATCGAAATTGACGTTTCTTGGCATTTTTCTATCATTCAAAGAGCACTTCTAGGAGAAAAAAATATACGTCCTTGTAAATTGAAGTATGCTGAGTCGTTCTGTGGAAGAAAAACATGAGTTGACCACATATTTAAAAAGATATTAATGTTTTTAGTGAATAAAATTTGCTTGAGCAGACGACACACGTAAATCGAAGGAGAGACATGGCAACACCGCACCCGCCTAACCTAACATGAATACTAGCGCGAAAATTCGAATCGAGGAAGTCCGTCAAGATAATGTCTACACTCATAGTACCCATTGAAAACCGCATATCCTTCTAGGATTTAAAAAATAGGCTTGTGAGAGAAAAATAAGCGGGACAATCAACAATTGTAGTTTCTCAATGCACATCTTTATTTCCGTTACAATATTAATTATGGTTTCGCAGAGCACTTAACGATTTTAGTTATGGTACCCCAACGCACAACTTTATTTCCGTAATTATATTCTGAATCACTTTCTTATTTTTCGTAACTCGAGGACGTCCGTTGACATCGGATGCCAACAGGATAGTTACCGCGTTTTCTCCTCCATGAGAAAACGACTCCTTCAAATGATCTAGTGTTAAACCAGCGTTAGCGAGTTTTGTGACCATTCCGGCGGAAACTCCTTTTTTTATACAGTCGAAACTGGTTCTGTTCATTTTAGTTTGAACGGCCTGCGCTTCGGAACTTAGAGCGGACTGAATAGTGACCGCATTGTTTCGAAGCTCATTATCAGTGATGCCGGTAATTCGAATGATATTTTCCAACATCCTCACATCAAAGACTCCATTATGAGCTCCTACAGAACCATCATGACTGAGCAGTTCGTCCGCCAAAATCGATAAGCGGAACGATTTCTTAGCCGCGACTCTTTCGGGAAGTTTATTTTTGAGAACAGGTAAGCTGTCACAAAAACCGCTCACGACTGCTTGAAATTGATCAAGTACATCGAGACTGCGTACTTCTTTGAGTATCATAGGATTGTCGAAACGTCGTCCGTTATGAGCAACTAGGATTGCTGGACCTGGCTTCAAGAACGCTATAAATCGCTGCATGGCGACTCTACGAGGGATAGTAGGCACTTGCTCTCCATGCAGAAGAAATTCCCCGTTATCGATTGTTAGTCCTATAAAAATGTTGAAACAAAGATTTCGTTAGGAAATATTCGATTATGTTTCCACAAAATGCATGTATAAAATGTATAATTCATACCAGTGACCAGAGAAGCGCCACGAGATATATCGTGCGTAGGCAAAATATAGGCATTAAATTCGTCCGGGCCACGTTCTGCTGATATTTGAACGATTTCCGAAGTAGCGTTGAGGCCGGTGGTTTCGAGATCAAAATATATTACAACGCTGTCATCATGGATTGCTTCTTGAGGAGTTATCATTGGGGTGTCGATGTTAACTGCATTTAACCCACATCCGGATGAATAGGTGATGCCCTCTCGGCTTTCCGCGTTTGTGTTCTTATTCCTTCGCTTTTGGAAAAGAAATCGTCGCCTCGCTTTCGACTGTGAACATTTCGCTACAGCTGCCCGAATCTCTTGATAGCGATCCTTCGTAGCTCGATGATCTGATGTGTGTTTGCCTGGAGAAACGTTCAGATTTTTGTGAACATTCAACACATAAGATGTTCCCATATTCTTCTGGCAAACTGCGGACGCTATACGGAAATCATTGGATTCGGACCCTCCATAATGTATAGATTTCCGAGCTTTGCTTGCAGCTTGATGGTGAAATGATTCGTTTGCCTGTGTGGAACCGCACGGTGCCAGTTTTTCGGCATGACGCGCGAATTTTTCAAATATCGTCGAGAGAGACGCTTTCATATTCACGTCCGTGAGACCTTTTCCTCCGGGCAGAATCTTGTGCTTGTAGTTGACCGGGTCAGCACTGAACCGCACCACACCACCACCACACCACGTACCACAATTTGTGTGATCGTCGAACGCGTGAGGTACAATGTTTAAAAGGCCAGTTCTCACGTTCTCAACGTGGCCCTTATTCTTGTGCAACACACAGCCAAAGCAATATTTCATGTAATCGATGATTTTGGCGGGGATCTTCAGGCTCCACATATCCTTGCTGAGGGTACACGTCGCATGATTAATATCGGACTCTTTTTCAACCGGGTGAATTGCCTCTCGTCGCACGTTGGCAATGGTGGTGGAATCGTCATCTCCTATGATTGTACTAATAAGTACGCTTTCCTCTTGAAGCATAGTATTATTCGCGACAATTTCCACGGCCATGCTTGCTTCCATAGATTTGGAACTGCCTGTATGATTTACTCTGCAGTCATGATCATCTTGCTTATGTCCTCTTTCGCAGAAAACACATCGTTTATTTATCGTAGCATAAGCCACGATTTTGCTACTTCTTGTACCGATGCCAATTGCATGTCCTGAAATACACGTATATATGAAATTGTACATATAAAAACGATCGAGGAGAAAATTTGTATGCTATGAACAAAAATTACAATACCTGTGAGGCTGTTGTACGAACGGCCTGAGCCTTTTTTTTGCCACCCGGCATCATACGAGATTTTGATCTCAGTTGAAGCCTTCTGCCCCGCTTCATCTCGGAGTTGCTCATCGCTCTGGCTATTTCTATTTCCGACGGCATCAGGTTCATCTTGCACTTGGAGACTCGTCGAACTGTGAAATTAGGTGTAGGACAAACCAAAACCAAACGTTATAGAAACAAAATAAAATAGTAGGCACGAAATAAAAGTACATGCAGATTAATGGTGGCAATATATGAGTAAAATAAATCGTAAGTGCATTATTAGAATATTGTCCGGCACGGTTATTATCAGAAGCCAGGCGGATTCGCATTGCCTCAATGCAGGCCTCATCAAACGGACAAAAAAAATGAAACAAGGGAAGTGCATTATTAAAATTAAGCAGCCAGACAGCAATCATGAAACCAGAAAATCTTCCCTGGATGTAGGAAATATTATACCGATGAATGTCAATATAAATTATAAAGTAAACATGCAAAATGAAGAGTTATGCAGTCAAAATGTTGCATGTCAAGGATAAATATCGAAGTAATAATATCAGGTAAACATAGGTTAAAGCCAGATTGCAGACAGCCAAACCGCACACAGCCAGATCGCACAATGGACATACAGTGAACTTTAAACAGCATTGCTGGAAAAATTCTGAAAAAAAATCTGCTGCTTTTAGTCCTCCATGTTGATAGCTCTTTGAAGATGCAATAATCATTACGAAATGATCTCGTCAACTGTGACCTAAAAACCTAAAAAAAAAGTATAATTAATAACAACTTTTCACGTTAAATTTTTTTTCATGATAATCTTTAGAATACTACTAGTGAAACAATAAAACTCTATGGGAAGATGCCAATTACAATTTACTTTCATTGAAAGTTTTTATTTTGTAATTAATTGAAAATTCTTATACAAAATTATTATATTATAAATTAGTATTACTATTCTGCTGATTCAGTCAATGACTTTTCAAGTCTCAGTGCCTCTCTGCAACTTTCTTTTGCAGTCTCTTCTATTGCTTTTCCAACTTGCCTCTCATACCGTTTGAAAAACGCTGGGTGGACGACAGGAATATTCATTTCCGACATGATAGTATTCAATTGGGTCACACCGATTCCTCCATCGAGAGCAGCTATAAAGAATTGTAATCAAAGCTTAAAAAAACAATAGTTATATAAATAGTAATATAATAATCAAGAGACGCGGTAGCGTCTCGATTATTACTTTCTACGATGTTGCGCGATAAAATGTGCATTTATTCACTTACCAAGGGCGGCTTTCACATTGACATCGTACACTCTCTTGGTAGTCTCATTTGGGTTCCACTTGCTGCTATGCACTTTGTGAAGAGCGAGACAAACGTGACACCGAATGGTGAAAATATTTGCGAGCCCTACGCGAATTTCCGTTTCCAGATATCGAAATGATAAGGGAACGTCACAGCGAGAACACCACATTTCTGCAGCTAGCATGTCGCGCTCGACAATACGACGACCCTCCAAGCTACTTGGCACGGTTTTCCCTCTCTCAATTTTCCTTCGTTTTGTCGCGATTGCCAGATTATTTTTCCACGCAATCTTTCGTTTCGTAGAAAATTTGCCGGAGCTGTCACGAACTCGTTCGGCCGGCGCCATTTTTGAGGTTACCGGCGTGAAAACAACTACCGCCGGGAAGCCTCGTACCGCGCTAGTCAAACTCTCCGCGTGGCTGCCAACCGTATAAATTTACGACGTTGCCATGTTTCACCCATAATTGAGATACAATTAAATTTATTTTTTTGTCACGAATAATGATTTAATATTGCAGAAAACTATTTCTTATGTTTATTAGTGCAATATATAGACGGTCAAAACCAGCATTTTTCATTTTCTTCCACTTTTATGAAACTTTTTTTTTGTTTATTCGAAGTTGGTACTAGCGGTTAAGATGTTTTATTATCAATTAATTTCGCATAAAGCAAGTCAATATCTCGTGATAGCAGTATATTTCCGTGAGTTTCAGCGTACAGCGAATCCAACGATACCAAATATGTATTATTTCATGCACGAACAATTTTTTTTTACCGAGATAGTGATTTGACTCGACTGGACTGATATAGCTACCTTAATTTTACTGCTATCCAAGAAAGATGATGTGGTTGAATAGATAAGATAACGGGATAGTAACGCCGAGGGACCTGGGTTCAAGTCCCACGATCAACATTTTTTTTTTTTTTTTTTCTCATTTTATCGCTTTAATCTGATCAAATCACGCTATTTTTCGGATCTGATCAATCAAATATGACTAATCAACTGAATTAAACTAAAAAAATTACAAAAATTCGGAGTTTTGATCTGGAAAAAAATTTGAAAAGAATCTTGAAAAGAGTCTTGCTCCGGATCCTATACGTGATTCTTTTCAAGATTCCTTTAAAGATTCTTTTAAAGATTCTTTCAAGACTTTTTTTAAGATTCTTTAAAAGATTCTTCACAAGATTCTTTTTTTCTACGCGGGCTTATATACTGTTCAGGCTTCATGTCACTTGCGAGAAACGCTTCGACCGCTCGCCATCTAGCGGACTATTGAATATAAGTGTTCCGTACGATGCCACTAGATGGCGAGCGGTCGAAGCGTTTCTCGCAAGTGACTTAAAGCCTGAACGTATATAAGACTGCAAAGCTATCCTGAGTTCGACTATACACGAGGGGTTTACCCTTCGTTGACGTACCGAAATGTACTGTCTCGATACCAAGGGAAAGCAACAACAGGTTTTGCTCGTTTCCTCTGAAGAATTTCATTATGATTCTTTCCACGATTTTTCTGTTTAATGGACGGAATCTTTTCAAGATTCTCTTAAAGACGCTTTTCAAGATTCCTTCGAAGATTCTTTGAAAGATTCTCAGAAGGCTTTCGGATAGAAAGAATCTTGAAAAGAATCCTGGAAAGCATCAACAGGTTTCGCTCGATTCTTCGGAAGAATTTCATTAACATTCTTTCAAAGATTCTCAGAACGCTTTCGGATGGAAAGAATCTTGTAAAGAATCCTGGAAAGAATCTTGCTCCTGCTCCTGTGCGTGATTCTTTTCAAGATTCCTGTAAAGATTCTTTCAAGACTTTTTTTAAGATTCTTTAAAAGATTCTTCACAATATTCTTTTTTTCTACGCGGGTACTGCCTGTTCTCTCCAATAAAGTACATCATCGATCCAGGCTCCCAGAATCTTAACGGATTTTTGATACCGTACTATGGCCCTGCCATTGATAATTTGCGGAACTTCATTTAAATTCAGAGAAAGCACGAAAGGCCTGCTGCCAAGTATTATTGCATGAGTTTTATCAGCATTAAGTAAAAGTCCATTTAGTGAAGACCACACTCTGATAAGCACTATATCCATATTGACCTTCGCGACACAGCTGCTTAAATCTGACACTGGACATCGCAAGAAAATCTGCAGGTCATCTGCATAAACGTTGTAGTGACCCGCGGAAAGTGCGTATCTGAGGTCAGAAATGTAGAGCGTGAACAATAAAGGGCCAAGGACTGAACCTTGAGGAACACCAAACCTTACTTCATTCCAGCCAGATCTAGTACCACCTGCGCCTAGAACAACCTGAAATCTACTAGTGAGATACGATCTCATCGATTGCACCACGGATGTCGAGAAGCCTGATGTCTGAGAGGCGCCCAAGCTTGCAAAAACAACATGCCGTGGCTCATCCGATCAAAGGCCTTCGAAAAATCAAACAAGACCATCACCGTTACCATGCCGTCATCGATACCCTGGCGCACATAATCACATACTCGCAGGAGAGCCGATTGGGTACTGAAACCCTTTCGGTAGGCTGACTGATAAGGATCTAGAAGGTTATTCGATTCGAGAAAATCAGTAACTTGATCAGCACCAATCCGTTCCAGGATTTTAGATGGAGAGCAGAGAAGCGAAATCGGTCTGTAATCAGAAGGAGAGCCAGGTGCCTTGACCTTTGGTATAGTCCTTATAAGAGCTTTTTTCCAAACCAACGGGAATGTTCCTTGCATCAATGAAAAGTTGAAGATCAAGAGACGCGGCAGCGTCTTGAGACAAGTACATTTACCTCTCTACTTACCGACCGACAAGACGCTGTCGCAGTATCTTTTACACGAAGCAACTCGTTTTAGCCACTTTTTTTCGAGGTTAAAATGTTAAGTGGAGAAAATAATAGCGTTTTGAAGCTTTTTTTTAGGTATAATCAAATACTGCAGCTAGAAATCCTTCTTTGAGACCAAAACGACCTTCGTACCTTCCCTCAGTGCAGTGATATCGTGATTTGTATCTCGAAACTTCTCTGAAATATTCTAAAAAATTCGCAGGTCCGTGAACCTAGCTTTCGCAGGACCGTGAACCTAATTTTCGCAGGACCGGGATCCGATTCGTCGCAGGACCGAGGTTCCAACCAACCGGTATCCGAACCGCTATATATTCCCATTTTATTTTATATTGGTTGGTTTATTTCCAAACATTGAATTAGAAACAGAAGTAATGAAGTATTTAATATTTTTTGATAATTCAGTGGATATATTCGCTCAGTTCAGAGGTTTCACTTCACGCTTACACACCAGTGAATGTTTTGATTTGATGTGAAAAGTGATAGAAAAGTCATTGCATCATTTATGTGAAAAGTGATCGAAAAAAGTGATTGTATTATGTGATGGTTTTTTAGTTTTAATAAATTCAGTTATTCTTTTTTATTTATACGTTTATGATTAGCCATTAATAAATTATTCTATCCCATCCTAACCTCATAATGTCATGTAGCAAAATACACGTTTTTTAATGAGACTATTTTATTTATACTGAATCATTAATGAGTAAAAGAAGAGTTTTGTTATTCCTATATGTGATCTTTTTTATAGTGTAATAAGGTTTATTAAAGTTTTTTTTAATTTTTTGCAACTTTGCAATTCACTTTCAAGCTCCCAATGACATGCAGTGAAATAATGTGCCCCTTAGTGAAATTAAATATCAAAACTATGACAGAATAATAGAGGGTGCTTCAATTTATATGCATAGCAAGTTTTATTTTTTTAATAAACTTAATAAAATCAGTGGTGAATTCAGTCATTAACTGAGATTTGCGTAATCCAGTTTTTTAATGCAACCTCATAATGACACTTAACATCATCTAGCTATATTGTCTGTTTATATACTAAAGTCAGTGACTTTCTATGTTTGTTGGTTGATTATTTACTCTTAAGCTTCTAATGTTATCTGGTAAAATTTAGTGGTTTTTATTTGTTCAAGCATAATTCAAACATACGGAATCTCCGAAAGTCACTCGATATGATGCTGAGTCGCTTGGTTTGACAAGTTATTGTCACAACTTATACAGGAATAATAAAGTGTTTTTCAATTTCTATGTGTAACAAGTTTTATTAATTTATATATGTAACAAGTTTCATTGATTAATATATTCATAAAAAATCAGTGATTATTCAGTAATTAACAGAAATTTGTGTACTATAGTTTGTTCGAACCTGCAAAAAACACCATACAGTAAAAAAGATGATTTATATTTGGTGATTTGTGTGAGTTTTATTTGTTGCTTCATGACTGATGCTGAGCTCACAATGTCATCGGATGAAATACTGGATTTATTTATAAGAGAAGTTATCAGAACTGAGAAAAAACTAATTAATAAAGTGTAGTAAATTTATATATGTAACAAGCTTTATTCTGTAATAAATTTGGTAAAGTTAGTGTCTATTCGGGTTTAACTTGGATTTGTGGATTAATGTTTTTCGCAACCTGCACCTTCTTAACATTGTCCAGGAAAAAGTCAATTTTTATTAAGATAAATTATTGGAAAAAACAGAGGTAGTATGATTTTTGTAATATACATTTTTTTTTCTAAATTTAAATAGAGTAATAAAGTCACATAGAAAAGACATGAAAGCTGTCAGTCGTAATTATATGCAGATCCTGAAATAATAACGATAATACACATCACACGACATTAATCAAAATGATCTGTATTGTTAATTTTGTAATTCTCCATGAAAAAAAAACCTACAATTTTTATCTTGGTATTTATACCATTTTTTAATGTGGCAGTATTTTTATGATTCTGACTCTGATTTTGAGGATTTTATGAGGATTTTGAAGATACTTATAGTCTCAATTCTATAAATGTTCGAATTTGAAAAGACCGTTGTAGTTTATAGTAGAAAACTTAAACTAAATCAATGCTTTATTATTATTAATTATTTGAAATACACATTACTTTTATAAAATGTTATCCTCTTTTATTCTCTTTGGATGAACCAAGGATTAATGATTCAATATAGACTTTGCAAAAAGTGTTGAAATCCCCCCAAAAAACACAATGTGTAAAAAAATTGAGACTAGAACATTTACGTGAGTGGTATCAATACCCCGACAAAAAACAGTGTGTCAAAAACTGGAGCCATAAAAAATTTATCGGCACAAAAAGTTGTGAAATAAACTAAAAATATCTGTAGCAAGTCAAGTACATGTTGTTCAACATATATACATATGTATATAGACAGTATTTTTTAAATAACCTAAAGAACCTTAAATAAATAACTTAAAGAACGAAAAGAACCTAAATCAACTAAAAATAAATTCTCGCATTTAAAGGTGAAAAAATCAGTAACAAAAAAAAATCTTGCATTTTAAAGAAAAAAATGCAGATGACAAAAAGTCGAGAAAAGAAATTGGTGAAAAATAAATTTTAACATCCAAAAAAATTAAATGCAGTACTTGGCGAGTTTCTACGGTTAATATGAACATTCAATAATTATAAACTATATAAGATACTTGGCAAACTCGCCAAGTACTGCCGTTTAATTTTTTGAGATGTTTTGAAATTTATTTTTTGCAATAGTGTGCGTAAAATTCGATTTTACACCTCGATATTCTGGGTGTAAAGTGCTACTTTTTTCAACACTGTGTATTGAGTTAATCAATGAGCGGGTTCGTGGATGGTGGAACAGGTGTTATAAATAAAGTTTCTCGAGGCCCAAAAATATGTGTTGAATAATGCACTTATATTCACTTTAACGATATACAATGAGCAGCACGTAATGGCGATGAGCGGTCTCAAAGAAATCGAGTTTCCCGGACGATTATATTAATCGCCGGTCGAGCACGATGAGCAGAATACAATGAGATGAGCGAGTTGAGCTGTTGTTATTGAGCAGCTTGATTACTCGTGAGCGGAACAATTAACTGCAAAACTTTGTTTGAGATGTACCCGAGAGCTGTCTACAATGTAACGAATGCGCGGTCCAAATCGGAAGAGAAGACTAAAAGCCGGTAAGCACGCATGGTGACAAGAGCGCGAGTCAAATCAGCGATTTTCGCGCTCGAGTCAAGCGAGCGTCGCGTTGTCGCTGCCCGCGAGGTGCTGCTGCGCCGTGGGTGCCCTCGGAGAGAGCCGTCAGCTGACGGATTCTCCAACACTGTGCGTAAAAATCGATTTTACAACTTGCGGGCGTAAAATGAAACATAGGTTTTTTTGCGTTTAAACGGGTCCAAAAATGCGGGCGTGAAATGAAAAACTCGGATTTTTTGTGTTTAAATATCCGATTCATACAAAAGAAAAAGAAAACGAGAGGGTCCTTCCAAAAAAAGGTTACTTTTTTTTGGCTAATAAAATTACAGAGTATTCTTGCATGACTGTAGATATTGCAAAAAAAATTCTCAGAGTGGTACGGATCGAACTTACGGTATGAAAAAAAATTATTCGTGTAGAAGTTTCGAAAAACGGGGGAATTATTTTTTGTTATACCGGAGCTCAATCCACACCACTCTGATGATTTTTTGCAATATATACAGTCATGCAAGAATACTCTGTAATTTTATTAGCCAAAAAAAAGTAACCTTTTTTTTCATCAAAAAAATAATAATGCCCCCGTTTTTCGGAACTTTCACACAAATGCATTTTTTAATACCAGAAGATCGATCGCTGCCACTCTGGCGATTTTTTTGTGGTATCAACAGTCATGTAGCAATACTCTGTAATTTTTTCAGTAAAAAAATATCCTTTTTTTAATTAAAAAATAATTCCTCCATTTTTCGGAAAAAAATCATACTCTCATCACAGTGACAATTATTTGGAATATTCCGCTCGAAAGCTAACAATAAACGACAACTTTTATGTGCAGACATTTTTTTTCAGTAACTTAAAAATTCTGAGATATTTGCACTTGACTAAAAAAAGCCATTTTCTGAAAAATTATTTTATAAAATCTGAAAAAATTCACATAGAGTATCTTTTAGTGGTACATTCATATAATCAATTACAGGGCAAATCGAAAAAAAGTGGCTGAATTGACAGAGAATGCTTCTTATATATTATGATATAATCTGTAGTGTAAATTTCCCAAGATCATGGCCAAACACCACAAAGCTAAAGTCCCGAGTTTTCCCCTTTATTTTTACCCAGGGCGCCAGGCGCTTTCGCGCCGGGAAAAACTCGTGATGTTCAGGGACCAAGCTGCTTTTTCCCAAGCTAGCCGCAGCCGTCACACTTGTAGAGTGGCGGGATTCGAAGATAAGGTTTTCGTGCCGAAATAAATAAAAGGAAAGAACCAATCGTCAATCTTTCGGGAAACTCCAACAATAACTTGCGGTTTATTAAAAAAAAACAAATTAATGGCCCTCAAAAGGGAACCCCAGAAAATAACAATTAATTCCCGTTAATAGTGTTTATCAAAGAGCCTCGATCGGCTAATAAGAGTGACCGCGCGACGCGGCTCTCTCCACGCACACACACTCCATACAACACACCACACGAGAAAAGACGGGATTAATTACGGGATCGCGGCTAATCAAAACCCTTATTTATTACGGGAAAAATTCTACTAATTCGCCCGATTCGATGATATCTATGATAAAGCTTTATTTACCACGAAACAAAAAAAAAGAAATAGAAAAAGATCGTGCGCCTCAACACCTCTCTTTTACAAGCGACGCGGTCTTACCCGTTGTTCTCTCTCTCTCTCACTCACGCGCCACGGGAATGATCACACTCTCGAAGAATCAAAATAAAATAGCACTCTTACGCGACATTCAACTCACAAACGACAAAAACCAGCTACTCAATTCACCGGATAAATTTTATAACGCGAAACACTCTCATACGATGCCGTTTCCGATCATTCCCGCGCACAAAACAATTACACTAAACAATGGCAATTTCCCGATTTCGCACTCCCGGCGAATTATAGATTTTAGGAAAATTCTCTACGTTAATTTCTGGAGGCCACGGCTCGCCGTAAAGTCTCGCGAGACTCTCGAAATCCTAAAACAACACCATAGAGTTCGCGGACTCTTCCACGCGCGAGATACCGTCGCTTGTACTTTCATAACAACAAAAACTTTACGATAAATTCCCAAATAGTCGAGAAGGAAAGATAAGCCAAGGAACAGAGGCCTACCTTGGGCACGACGTCGACGAAAATTGATCTCCTCGTCCTCCTTCTACTTGATTCGGGAATCTTTTTGCTACAATACTCGCAGTATTACGGATCCTCGGGAAATGCCTCGAGGTGTGTCGCTCACGAGAGCACGAGCCCTCTCATCCCTACTCTAATTATTTTGCCGGCGATCAGTCAGGCGGCCAACCCTACTTTTTCGCAAACTAAATTATCGAAATAGTTGGCGCTTCTGGCGCGCGAAGTCCAAAACGGGACTACGTAGCGCAACGCGTAAGACGGCGGCGAAGACCGATGGTAAACCCGCGTTGTATTATAGGGACGGCGAATCTTATGCCGTACGGGATGCTCGACATTTCCTTGGAATATTTCCCGATGCCCTCGAATATTTTCCCGTGTGTCTTCTGTGGGTGGCCGTCGACATTCTCGGGTGCCCTCCTCGTCTCTCCGTGACCATACATAAATAAAATTAAAAAAAAAGAAAACCCATCGGGAATTAGAAATAGAAATAAAATCTTATAAGGCCCTATGGATCTGCCGGGAGTCGTCGTACTGCGAGGAACTGTGCTCGAAAATTTCGAGTTTATTCCCCCCTCAAAATTTAACCCGTTACAAATCTAATATGAAATAAAAAATATATTTTTGCCGGTAAAAGCTAATATTCGTTTTTTTTTTTTTCAAACAAGAAAGTATTTTTTTGCAGGGGGGCTCTGCCCCCCCCCAACCCCCCGGCGGGGGCTTCGGCCCCTGCAACCTTGTACCCGCTCGTGCGCCTGCCTCGCACCCCACTTAAATAATTTCTTGATTTATCGTGGTAATATATATGGTATATATATGGTATATATGGTATATATGGTATATATGGTATATATGGTATATATATATATATATATATATATATATATGGTATATATGGTATATATATGGTAATATATATGGTATAATAAGTTATTTACATGCACGAATTTTCCGCACAATATTGCAAAAAATATCATATGCAACGCGGGCGTACGATTTACGACCTTGTACTGATCAGCACAGTCCTCGGGTCGGCTCGGCCGGCCCTCGGGCGACGTGATCAGCACGCAGGCGTAAAACCGTCCTTTACGTCCATGTTACATAATATACTATTTCACCAATTTCTTTTCTCGATTTTTGTCATCTGCATTGTTTTCTTCAATATGCAAGATTTTTTTTTGTAACTGATTTTTTCACCTTTAAATGCGAGAATTTCTTTTTAGTTGATTTAGGTTCTTTTCGTTCCTTAAGTTATTTATTTAAGGTTCTTTAGGTTATTTAAAAAATACTATCTATATACATATGTATACATGTTGAACAACATGTACTTGACTTGCTACAGATATTTTTAGTTTATTTCACAACTTTTGGTGCCGATAAATTTTTGATGGCTCCAGTTTTTGACACACTGTTTTTTGTCGGGGTATTGATACCACTCACGTAAATGTTCTTGTCTCAATTTTTTTACACATTGTGTTTTTTGGGGAGATATGAAAGACCACAGAGAAAATCTCAGGTAAGGCCACCCGAAGAACTTTTAGCGAGATGCCGTCCACCCCAACAGCATTTGAGGAAGCATAATTAAATGCTTTCAATAACCTCTCTGGAAAGATATCCCCAAAGTAGAACATCGAATCATTGTAGTTGACCTCAACAACCTCGCAAGGTACCCACACAGACGCTTCACCACTGAAGCAGATTGAAGAGAAATAAATGTTCAGATCGTCAATTGACACTGCTGTGGGAACATTATTTCCCTTTGAGTGAAGGATCCCAAGCTGTCTTAATTTATTGCACGCAGAGGCTGCATCATTTACACGGTCAAATGCTTCAGCAAAGAACCTACGCTTCACATTTTTTATCACTGCCTGAGTCTCGTTTCTCAAAACCCTGTATCTATAAACTAGTTCCGCATCCATCTTCTTCTCTACATCGCTCTTGTTGTCTTTGTACTTCTTACTACTGTGGACGAATCTTATCCAGATTCTGTCACGATCCCGCATTTTACCCCTCATGTCTGCCGTGAGCCAAGGCGATGGACCTCTTTTCGCTACAACACGTCGCAAAGGAGCATGCTTATCTAGACAGTCTGTGAGCACAGTGTTGAGATATGACACCTTACAATCAACGGATTGCGAGTGATATAGCGCAGACCAGTCTACCGCATTCATGTTCACTAAAAACGCATGTTCGACAAAGCCCCTAAAATCCCTTTTTAACACAACCATCACAACCAGGTTGTTCTGTGATCTTATAACTATAAGTGACCCATATGCAATAATGTCCAGATAGTGAAATAGTCTTCCGATCAAAATTGACTGTTTTATCGTCCCTATCCACTATGCAGTGATCTATGCGTGTATTTGACGGGCTTGTATGATGTGTCGCACCCCGCGTAGAAAAAAAGAATCTTGTGAAGAATCTTTTAAAGAAACTTAAAAAAAGTCTTGAAAGAATCTTTACAGGAATCTTGAAAAGAATCATGCATAGGAGCCGGAGCAAGATTCTTTCCAGGATTCTTTTCAAGATTCTTTCCATTCGAAAGCGTTCTGAGAATCTTTGAAAGAATCTTAATGAAATTGTTCAAAGGAATCGAGCGGAACCTATTGATGCTTTCCAGGATTCTTTTCAAGATTCTTTCCATCCGAAAGCGTTCTGAGAATCTTTTAAAGAATCTTCGAAAGAATCTTGAAAAGCGTCTTTAAAAGAATCGTGAAAAGATTCCGTCCATTAAACAAAAAAATCGTTGAAAAAATCTTAATGAAATTCTTCAGAGGAATCGAGCACAACCCGTTGTTACTTTCCCTTGGTGTCGAGACAGTAAATTTCGGTACGTCAACGAAGGGTGAACCCCTCGTGTATAGTCGAACTCAGGATAGCTTTGCAGTCTTATATACGTTCAGGCTTCAAGTCACTTGCGAGAAGCGCTTCGACCGCTCGCCATCTAGTGGCATCGTACGGAACACTTATATTCAATACTCCGTTAGATGGAGAGCGGTCGAAGAGTTTCTCGTAAGTGACTTGATGCCTGAACGTATATAAGACTGCAAAGCTATCCTGAGTTCGACTATACACGAGGGGTTCACTCTTCGTTAACATACTGAAATGTACTGTCCCGACACCAAGGGAAAGCAACAACAGGTTTCGCTCGATTCCTCTGAAGAATTTCATTAATATTTTTTCAACGATTTTTCTATTTAATAGATGGAATCTTTTCACGATTCTCTTAAAGACGCTTTTCAAGATTATTTCGAAGATTCTTTAAAAGATTCTCAGAATGCTTTGGGATGGAAAGAATCGTGAAAAGAATCCTGGAAAGAATCTTGTTCCGGCTCCTGTACGTGATTCTTTTCAAGATTCCTGTAAATTTGTTTTCAAGATTCTTTAAAAGATTATTTTTTTCTACGCGGGACGAACGGCACAAGAAAGAGATCATTTGCCTCTACGAACTGAGCTAGAAACCGGCTGTCATGACAGACTACACTCATATTGATGTTGAGATCGCCCATGATAATAATATTATCATAGAGAGGAAAAAGCGTACTATACACTTTAGTAAATTTGGGAAAATCCTTACTCCTAGGTGGTCTATAAATCGCTGCAGTGAGAATCTTGGGACTACCATTACTGAAAACATCAAGAAATAAGAACTCACCCGCGTAGAAAAAAAGAATCTTGTGAAGAATCTTTTAAAGAATCTTAAAAAAAGTCTTGAAAGAATCTTTAAAAGAATCTTTAAAGGAATCTTGAAAAGAATCACGTATAGGATCCGGAGCAAGACTCTTTTCAAGATTCTTTTCAAATTTTTTTCCAGATCAAAACTCCGAATTTTTGTAATTTTTTTAGTTTAATTCAGTTGTTTAGTCATATTTGATTGATCAGATCCGAAAAATAGCGTGATTTGATCAGATTAAAGCGATAAAATGAGAAGAAAAAAAAAAAAAAATGTTGATCGTGGGACTTGAACCCAGGTCCCTCGGCGTACTATCCCGTTATCTTATCTATTCAACCACATCAACTTTCTTGGATAGCAGTAAAATTAAATGATATATGAGTGTCACTTGCTTTTTCAAAACTTTGTTTTTTTTTCGGAAATTACGGCGCGATGCGCGTTACCACTTTGCACCGTTTCACAGTATCTAGTTTCATTAAGAATTCATCTTTCACATTCAGTTATTGCTCCCTCATAAAAGAAACTTTATTTGCGAGAAAACATACGTTCCAAGATTTTCAAGTCAGGACACTCAAAATAGTCCAGAACGTCGAGAAAAGTTGTTTAGAAAAAATAAATAAGTGCATTCCGCAAACCTAAACCTTAAAATACATGAACCTGGTCTTCAAAAGTGTCCAGGTTTATTGCTTCGAAGCTCTCAGTGTCCAGATTGACCTCTCCATAGTTTTCGGTGTCCAGGTCGACCTCTCCGTAGTTTTCGGTGTCCAGATCAACTTCTCCATAGTTGTTGGTGTCCAGGTCGAACTCTCCATAGTTTTCGGTATGCAGGTCGATATCTCCATGGCTTTCGGCGTCAGGATTGACATCCCGATGGCTTTCGATGTCCAGGTAGACATTTCTATGGCTTTCGGTATCCAGGTCGATATCTCCACGACTTTGAACATCAGGGTCGACATGTCCATGGCTTTTGGTGCCAAGTCGATATTCCCATGATTTTCGATGTCCACGTCGATATTTCCATAGTTTTCGGTGTCCAGGTTGATCTCTCCTTAATTTTCAGCGCCCAGGTGGATGTCCAGCACCTGGACACCGAGAAATATGGCGAGGTTCACGTGGACACCGAAAACTATAGAGAGGTCGACCTGGACACCGAAAACTATAGAGGGGTCGACGTAGGTACCGAAAACTATGGAGATGTCGATCTGGATGCCGAAAACTATGGGGAGGTCGACCTGGACACCGAAAAGTATAAAGGGGTCGACGTAGATACCGAAAACTATGGATATGTCAATCTGGATACCGAAAACTATGGAGATGTCGACCTGGACACTGAAAATTATGGAGAGGTCAGCCTCGACACTGGAAAAAATAGAGAGGTTGACGTGGACACCGAAAATTATGGAGAGGTCGACCTCAACACCAAAAACTATGGAGACGTTGATCTGGATACCGAAAACTATGGTGAGGTCAATCTGGACACTGAGAGCCTCGAAGCAATCAACCTGGACACTTTTGAAGACCAGGTTCATGTCTTTTAAGGTTTTTGTTTGCGGAATTTAATTATTTATTTTTTCTAAACCACTTTTCTCGACGTTCTGGACTATTTTGAGTGTCCTGACTTGAAAATCTTGGAACGTATGTTTTCTCGCAAATAAAGTTTCTTTTA
>OZ019981.1:3009572-3114317 GCA_963970395.1 Ephialtes manifestator
AAAAATGTAAACCTTTATAACTCGGGAACGCCTTGAGATATCGAGATGAAATTTGCACCATAGATAGAGGGATCAAGCTTCATCGTTCATACAGATTTTTGTTGAAATCCACTTCATCGTTAAATTATTACGCGTTTTTAAATTTTTTGAAAAATGTCTGTTTACGCGATAACTCTTTCAATTTTCGAGATATTGATCTTAAAATTGGTATGAATGTGAGCTTTCATACGCCGGTGATCGCTATTGAATTTGGTTAAGATCGGTTTAACCGTTAAAATTTTCTGATGTTTTGATTTTTTCAAAAAATTCACATTATCGCTCTATTGTAACTTTTGCAAAACTTAAGATAGCGATATATTTTATGGAATGTTGAATTATTTTCAAAAATATACATTATCACATTCACTTTCGGAAACGCTCTAATAATCACGAAATAACGTAATAACGAAATAGAAAAAGCGAATCCACCACATGTATATTTATCTAATTAAAACAAGGATGCGAAGTAGAACCTTGCACATTGCTTCCCCATTATTTTTCGCGTTTTACAAAGCTTCCTCTATGAGGAACCCAAAAATTGAATAACATACTTACTTCTTCATAGAGGTAAGGTAAATGTCCCCATTCCCGTACCCTATAAGGCCAACCAGACAACTGTATGGCTTTTTTCGTTGCGACGAATTTAAATTTGGAGATTTTTTTTGCACCATTGTAAAATTCAGTTAATTCTCTTTCTAAAAATGGTTTATTCAATCGATTCCGCCAATTATTTCGCCAGATAGAGGCTGATTAATTCATACTTATTAGTGTCCCCTCTGCCGACACAGCTGTGCCCAATCCCGACCAACGATGACCCCATTTTCGACCACTAGGGAAACGAAGATTCCGAAGAGTAATAAAATTTAAAAAAAATAAATAAACATGATCTGGGATTGTACTATTAACATTTTTATTGCATAATTATAAAAAACTTCGTTTTTCGGAACTTATGTTACATTTCCGTCTCCACATACACTTTTTTTTTGCGATGCTGTAAAAATTGAGATATTTCAAAATTTTGATCAGTGAGGGAAAAAAGTCCAAGTCCTTTGCAGCGATCCTGTAAGAATTGAATTATATCAATCTTTTTTATCACCGAGAAAGTAAACCTTGTAATAAAGACATTTTTTTGACTGCCTAAATAACGTTTACGGTAATGGGGGCAGCCAGGCATTTCGTTGTGCCTAACTTCGACTACCGTAAAAAAAATGAAAAATAAATTATTTATAACTTTTTTTTTTGCTGGATCAGTAATTGAACTCATAATCTATCGTTTGCACTAAAAATTATTCGATTTTTACAAATTCCGGATGCAGTACGGACTATTGAAGCGGTCAACGCAACTTAACCTCACTGTTAAGAATACGCTCGGTTCGCGACAAGCGTTTGGAAATACGAACAAAACTTGGATTGTATTATTGTACTTACTCTTTACGTTGCAATACTCTCACACATAGGGTCCTCGGAATATTGTACTATGCTCAATTGTTGTTATTTTTGCGCAGCACTCGCGTAAATAATTATTTCCGTCGAAGTGGTCGGCAGAGGGAGCATGGACGGGAATGGGGACATTTACCTTAGCTTTGTAAAACGCGAAAAATAATGAGGAAGCAATGTGCAAGGTTCTACTTTGCATCCTTGTTTTCTGTCGAAAGAGTCGAGCGACACGACAGCAGCCGCCGCTGCCCCAGGCAAGCGGAGGTAGGAAAACTCGAGCTCACGGACGAATGAAGTTCCGCCTTGTTAGTATAGTTGGCCGAGACGATCGACATGGTGGAGAATAGAGATTCCGCATGCACCCACTTTTCCTTTCTCTCTCTCACTCTTTATTCAGTCCTCTTGCTCCCGCTGCACTTTCACAATTTTTCTATCTGCGCTTATTAACGAGAAAACGTGGCAAAGTACGTTTAAACAACAAAACGATGATAGCTTCGCTCGGTAGTAGCCATGCTGCAAAGTATCTCAAAGACGCATGGACACTGAAGGGAATTCGAGCAAATATTTATAAAAAATACAACGAGCTGCTCATTTATCGACCATCTCGTTAAAATTCTATGGAAAATCGGCAATATCGGTAATACTACGCAGATAATTTTTTCATGAGAAAAAATATTGGTTTTAGTTTTTTATCGATATTATAATCAAAAATGAACTATGCATATCAATCTTTTTAGATAAATAAAATAATAAAAATAAAAGAAGCCATTGGTGGAGTGTATTATGATACTTTTTAATCAAGAAAAAAAATACTTCTTCAATAGTATCAATGCCTCACAAAGTCGTTACTTAAAAATTATAATTGAACGTTTATAAGAAAATCATTTTTTTTACAATGAAAAAGATTTTCCACATATTAAAAACTATCCGTAAGATCCAAGTCACGAAAATCAAATTTATCACAACAACATTTTAAGCTGTAAGCTCAAATATAGAATAATTTACAGAATTCTTATATCCGTATATTTTTAATTCCGGTGGGATGGTCGAGAAAACCGATATTCCGATTTACAACATGAACATTTTTTGACAAGTTTTACCTGATTTAAAAAAATATATATACAGGATGTAAATAGTCGTCATGATTGGATTATAACTAAAAAATGTAGAAAAATCGCACGAGTAAAAATCACTTTGCCAAAATGTCACACGACAAATAGTTTTTTAGTCATTAATAATCAGCGTGGGCCAATCACAGAGCTGTCGCCGTGACGTCACAGCGACAGTGCCCAGACGCCGCAACTTCGTTGTACTTCGATATAGTTTATATATAAAAGACGATCACTGCTCGCCTCGGCTCACTCACGGTCCGAAGGCAGCGTGAAACAAATAATGGCGTGATAGAAAATTCGATGTTTGACGCTTGAAATTATAAAATAAAAATCGTGGTGTCTTGGAAATATTGATGAAAACTATCTAGAAGAATTTGACTAATGCAGAAAATAATTTTTCTAACGCGTATTAAAATTTAATAATTATTTTGCTTAGGAAAACCGAATCTGTGTGATAAATTCTATATAACATGAAAAAGATTATTCAACGGTAGCAAATTTTTTTCGCAGCAAAGCTGGGCATGTTTGAATTACGTTTCGTCATTAACTAACAGCAATAATGTGCCATTCTGCTCCCAGATATTGATATTTTTAAATGTACCGAAGGCCTTATTGCGACAGATTTTTTGAGTCCGGAAAGCAAATTTCATAAACATAATTTAAAGGTGTCCTATGGAATCTTCGATCAACGATAAGTGTACCTTCATTGTTCATTCTTTCGAGTATTTTTGTTTTTTACCTTTTTTGCAAACGTCTTGGAGCTTTTAAAAACGAAATTTTAGTCCGAACCGTTCAGTGCTTGCAGGAAAATCTTTATTCCACCGATAATACTCTCAGGAAGAATTGAATCGATTAGATTTAACAAATTCAGGAGTTTTTCAAGATAGAAAAACGCGCAGGCGGACGTCACGTAAATCAGCTATTGGTTTTCATAGTATTTAATGTTTTCTTCACTATAATAGGACTGCAGTATGCCGTATCCTTTAATCATGATAAGAAAATTAAAAAATAAAGGTCCAAAATGGGATCAATACGTTTCATAGAGTAACCCGATATTGTTGGCGAATGTACTGGATGTTTCGCTTACCAAAAATGTTGTCTAAATCGCCTTGTGATTGCAAAATTTGCTTAATTATAACCCATGTGCGAATCTCAAACGGGCGGTGTCTTGGCACAGTACCATTGCCAAGATTGCCGGTACTGGCGCCCAGTTCTGGGGACATACCGATCTATATCTGTCTCAATGCTGGGGCAACTCGGAAATAATAACACCGGTCCTACGCTTGTTCCATACTGTCGACACGGTACTGATTGACAGTACTGGTTAAGTCTATGATGGCGAATGTTGGACCAGTGTTAATTCATAGTACCCATTCCGTACTGTTAATTAATTCTGGACCAATACTGGTACTGGACCAATGCTGGTACAATGTTGGTACAATGCTGGTACAACACTTCGCCAGAACCACCAGCCAGTACCGCGCCGATACTGCGGGTCAAGCGTTGGACCAGTGTTATCATTTCAGAGCTGTCCCAGTATTATGCCCGTAAATCATCCGATACCCACCCATGTACGAATTTCAAACCGGCTATGTTTTGGCGCAGTACAGTTGCCAATGTTGTCGGTACTAGTTCTGGGGAGGTACGGAATCAATACTGACTTAATGCTGGGGCAACGCTGGTATGATAACACCGGTCCAGAGTTTGTTTTCTAATATTGGCATAATACTAACTGACAGTACTGGTGTAGTGCTTTTAGCTAGGCTTGGGCCAGAGTTCATTGATTAGACGGAGCCGAGGTCCAGCTTCAGAAGCGAGCCAGTGGCGGGACAATTGATATGAACATTACCGAATATTAATATTCATATTATTATTAAATTTATATATTACATAATAAAAATATGTTATAATATTAATTATATTGGTAATATTATTTTATTAATATTAAAAAAAGAAAAAAAGTGATTCCTTCACAATTCCAATTTTTCCGTGATGCTCCCTGAGAAGTGATGTGTGGGGATTTGAACCTAAGACCTATCGACCTACCTAACTACCTAACTACCTATCTACCTAAGGACGTACACGCTAACCACTAGACCAAACCGACTATATGGATTTCTGATACTAGACTTTCATAAAGGTCGCTTCGAGTATAAAAATCACAGAAATATAGACGGATTTGAGTAAAAATATGCCACCCGGTGATTACGAATCTGATCTCAAAATTGAGAGATTCAAAATGGCGGAGTCAATATGGCGGACCGAACATGCTAAAAGTAACGTGGTGTCAATAAGACTCCGTACCCGAAAGCTATTTATGTCGTTGACTACGAACCTTAACTGCACATTAGGAACTTCA
The DNA here is from genome assembly GCA_963970395.1 of Ephialtes manifestator. NCBI lineage: Eukaryota > Metazoa > Arthropoda > Insecta > Hymenoptera > Ichneumonidae > Ephialtes > Ephialtes manifestator. The sequence goes on from OZ019981.1 coordinate 3,014,520, forward strand.
AAATGGCGAATCCAATATGGCGAACCAGATATTAAAAACCGTTTCAATTTAGATGAAACTCAACACCCATAGGTTTTCGCAGTCCCTGATAACGAATCTGAATACGAAATTCATGAAATAAATCACGGGTCTAAGATGGCGTATCGAAATGCAGAATTTCAAAATGGCAGACCAAAATGTAAACCGTAACTAAATTTCAATCAGAGACTGGATACGTAAAGGATTTCGATGTTACTTTATACGAATCTGCATACAATTTTTTTCAATTAAAGAGCCATACATAAATACAAGAACTGACAAATTTAATGGATGCATAGTTACGATATGAGAAGTCTCATCTAAGGCGTGCGTTGGTTCCGTTGTTCAGGCAGTACGAAACGCACGTGTCGGGAAAATATGACGCCAGTACTCAGCCGCATATCAGGCTGATACTGATGAAGTTTGCTCGCTGACATTAAGATAAGTTTCGGCCCAGACCAACCCCAGTACCAAGACGACTCTCGACGGACTGCCGTCTATGTCAACTTAGAAGTACTGACCGCCAGAACTGACGCAGTATGGGGTCAGTAGTTAATCGGTACTGTAAAAGGAATGCGTCACAACACTTGGCAGACAAAAATAGTATTGTGACAATTGTCATCACAAGACACGCCCAGTACTCTGGCGACTGTTGGCTGTGCAAAGGCTATAATGTAAAACCGGTACTGAAGACAAGTGCTGTGGCAGAGCCACCTCAGTACTCAGCTGGATGTCAGGCTGGTATTCATAAAAATTGTTTGCCGATAATGAGACCAGTTGTGGTTTAGTCTACGCTCAGTACTTCGACGACTCTTGGCAGTGTTTCAAAAATATTTTTACCATTTCTTAAGCGCGCATTGCCCCAGCATGGCCGAGGATCTGTGCGGTGTGTCGAGTGTGAACCAGAATGATTTACTCGCAGGTACTACGACAATACTGTGGCGACCAGAGGCCGTACTTCAGCACATTGCGCAGGAAGTATTTAACACAAGTGTCGTGACAGTATCACCCCAGTACTCAGCCGGACGTCAGGCTGGTACTCATGAAATTTGTTTGCCGACAATGAGACAAGTTGTGGTTTTTATCTTGGAAGTACTGTCTGCCAGATTCGACCTAGTACAGGTCCAATGATTTGACAATACTGCGACAGCACTACCTAACAACACTTGGCAGCCAAGCTTGTTTCAGTACTGGACCGTGTTGGTAACTGGCAGTATTCCGAAATTCGCACCGTACGTACTATGCGGTCCGTCGAGCCGAATTGCAATAATGTACTTACCGTACACATGATAAGTGTGAACATAAGATACATTACGTACTCAAACGAATGTCGGCCGAGCGTTGACAATATTGTTTCACCAGTTCCGAAGAAATGTGTTCGGGCCACGTGATCCCAGTACTTTGACGACTCTCGGCAATGCGTCGACAATATTATACAGTCTGTATAAAACATAAATATCGGCAGTATAACCGCAGTACTCAGTTACATATCAGGCTGATACTCGCAAAGTTTGCTCGCCGATCAAAACACTAACTTTAGCATAATCCACGCCCAGTACTCAAACGAATGTCGGCCAGGCATCGGCAATATTGTTTAGTCAGTGCTGTACATAAGTGCTGGGACAGTATGACCTCAGTAGCCTGATGACTCTCGGCCATGCATTGTCAATACTATGCAGCCTGTACAAAGCATGAGTGTCAGGGCAACATGACCCCAGTACTCAAACGAATTTCAGGCTGATACTAGCGATGTTTGCATGCCGAACATAAGACGAGCTTCGGCCTAGTCCACGCACAGCACGTATACGACCCAAGCACCGTATCGCACTAAAGTGATCGAAGTACTGGACTGTGTACTGAGCTAGAACCATCATAATTTACTCGTCTACAGTATGACAAGTGTCAACGCAAGACCCATTTAGTACTAATATAAAAGTCGGCCGTGCATTGGCAATATCGTTTATCCAGAACGAAGCAGAAGCGTTGGGACAGTGTAACTCCAGTACTCTAACGAGTCTTGGATATCCGTCGACAATATTATGAAGTCTGTATAAACCATAAATTTCGGTGCAGTATAATGCCAGTACTTAGTTGTATGTCAGGCTGATACTAGCAAAGTTAGCTCTATAACAATAAAATAAGTTTCGGCCTAGTCCGGGCCCAGCACTCGGACGGCTCTCGCCGGTGTTCCGGCAATATATTCAACCAGTACAATGCACACCTGTTGGGACAGTATTACCCCAGTACTCAGTCGAATGCCAGGCTAGTATTGGCAAAGTTTGCTTGCCGACAAAAAGACGAGTTTCGGCGAAGTCGGCTCCCAGTACTTGGACGACTTTCGCCGGTGGTCTGGAAATATATTCAGCCAGTACAAAGGACAACTGTCAGAACAGTATTATTTCAGTACTCAGTCGCATGTCAGGGTAGTACTGGCAAAGTTTGCTCGCCGACAATAAGATGAGTTTCGGCCTAGTCCGGGTCCAGCACTCAGACGGCTCTCGGCGGTGTTCCGGCAATATATTCAGCCAGTACAACGCACAACGGTTGGGACAGTATTACCCCAGTACTCCGTCGAATGCCAGGCTAGTATTGGCAAAGTTTGCTTGCCGACAAAAAAACGAGTTTCGGCGAAGTCCGCTCCCAGTACTTGGACGACTTTCGCCGGTGGTCTGGAAATATATTCAGCCGGTACGAAGGACAACAGTCGAAACAGTATTATTCCAGTACTCAGTCGCATGTCAGGGTGGTACTGGCAAAGTTTGCTCGACGACAATAAGATGAGTTTCGGCCTAGTCCGGGTCCAGCACTCGGACGGCTCTCTGCGGTGTTCCGGCAATATTTTCAGCCAGTACAACGCACAACTGTTGGGATAGCATTACCCCAGTATTCAGTCGAATGCCAGGCCAGTATTGGTAAAGTTTGCTTGCCGACGTTAAGACGAATTTCGTTCAAGCCCACGCCCAGTACTTGAACGAACCCCGGCTGAGTGCCGTCCATGTTATCATGGAAGTACTGGCCACAAGTACTGACGCAGCATGATGCCAATTGTTAATCAGTACTGTAACAACACTGCCCAACGACACTTGGCGGCCAATTCCGTTTTAGTACTGGACCGTATTGGGAACTCTGGCAGTATACCAGAATTCGTACATGGGAACTAGATCCAGGAACGCAGGGCCGGAAGACACGTAATTGTACCGTTGATTCCAATGCTTTTGTCAGATTTGATTCAATTGACATAAAACTGAATTTGGCAGCATCCTTCATTTATGATAAGCGAATACAAAAAATCATTTGAACAAATCAAGAAGACACAGGTTTCTTGCAAAGTACGATTTCTTTGCAGATGTCTTGGAAGTTTATCGAGCCAGAACTCTTGTCAATATCTGGCAAATCAATCTTGTCAATCGGGCAAATGTTCTTGCGAAAAGAAACCTCCAGGACATTTTTTAAATATTGATGCTCGTCTAGGGAAATTGTCCTGGCGGAAAGGAACCTCCAGGACATTTGATAAAGACTATTAATGGTCGGCTTGGTCAAAGTTCTGGCGACGAGGAACTTCCGGGACTTTTTTGAAATAATGATGCTCATCTAAGGAAAATGTTCTGGCGAAGTGAAAGGTCCAGGAGATTTGATTAAAAATATTAATGATCGACACGGGAAAATGTTCTTGCAAAGAGGAACCTCCAGGACATTTTTGAAATATTGATGCTCGTCTCGGAAAAATGTTCTGGCAAAGAGAAACCTCTAGGACATTTGATAAAAATCATTAATGCTCAGCTCGGTAAAATGTTCTTGCGAGGAGGAACCTCCGGGATATTTTTGAAATATTGATCCTCGTCTAGGGAAAATGTTCTGGCGAGGAGAAACCTGCAGGACATTTGATAAAAACTATTTGTTACGTCATGGTTTTTTAGTTATTGAACATGAACGTAACGAAGTTAAATTGATTTTCTTCGTTTTAGGCCGGAATGCGCCGGCCAGGGATCGAAGCAGGTGTCTGGTGATTTTTTTTTAGAAACTTGATAATACATTTTTTTTAAACACTCGTCATCAAAACACTTAATTTATTGAAACACTAATAACAGTAACATATTACAGATTAAAACTGAAACGTGCACTCGCGTCGAGAAATTGCACGATCCCGTATACAACATATTTATTGTATGTAAATATTCTAGTCGAATTGGGTGAACATATGTTTAAAGATTGTTAATTTCGACGGCCGACCGTCGGGGTTCGGCCCCCGGAGTAGAACTGCCTATATGAGAAAATTAAAAGACGTGCTGAAGGCACAGCGCATTAAAACAAAAGTTAAAGATGCAGGACATCGCGCATCCCATAGGTGTGCGACGCCGTACTCATCACCGTGGGACCGCTGACACTGCGCTGATAAGGGCAGCTAAAGCGTTTCCCCGGTTTTGCGTTGCAATTATTGCGCGAGAAATTATTTTCCTTAAAACAGCGTGAGACTGCTGGTTAACGCAAAAGTCTGCATCCAGTAGTGGGAAGCGCTACTGGTTGTTTCAAAAACAGTGAAACGATTTATTTAATCTCATTATTATTTATTTTTATTGATTCAATAATTATTACTATTTTCAAAATTATTTTTTTTGTAGTTATTTATTTACTAGTTAATTTTTGAATAATAAAAAATGTGCCCGGACGTAACACTATTAATAGTCGTCTAGGGAAAATTTTCTGGCGGAGTGAATCCTCCAGGACATTTTTGCAATATTGATGCTCGCCTAAGGAAAATTTTCGGGCGGGGAAAAAAATCCAGGACATTCGCATAAGAATCGAAGTCTACTATTAAACAAGCTATTTTGTATTCTTTAATTTTTTTCGTTCCATTTCTTTTTTATCGTGAACAGATGATACCGCGACCTTCAATCCATTTAAAGTTTAAAAACTAATAGAAACTATGAAAAACAAAAGCACATTCACGTAACTTCCGCTTGCGCGTTATTCTATCCTCAAAAACTTCTGAATTTGTTAAATCTGCTCGATTCAATTCTTCTTGAGAGTATTATCGGTGAAATAAAGATTTTCCTCTAAGCACTGAACGGTTGTGACTAAAATTTCGTTTTTAAAAGCTCCAAGACATTTACTAAACGGTAAACAACAAAAATACTCGAAAAAATGAACAGTGAAAGTAAATTCATGGTTGATCGAAGATTCCATCTTTACACTTTGACACCTTTAAATTATGTTAATGAAAATTGCTTTCAGGACTCAAAAAATCTGTCGCAATAAGACCTTCCGTACGTTAACAAATGTCAATATCTAGGAGCCGAATGGCAGATTATTTCTGCTAATTAATGGCGAAACGTAATTCAAACATAAGGAGTTTTGCTGCGAAAAAAAATGATGCCGTTGAACAATTTTTTTCGTATTTATTAGAATTTATCACACAGATTTTTTTTTTCTAAGCAAAATAATTATTAAATTTTAATACGCATTAGAAAAAATATTTTCCGCATTTGTGAAGTTCTCCTAGATAGTTTTCATTATTTCCGAGACTCCACGATTTTTATTTTATAATTTTAAGCGTCAAACATCGAATTTTCTATCACGCCATCATTTGTTTCACGCTGCCTTCGGACCGCGAGTGAGTCGAGGCGAGCAGTGATCGTCTTTTATATATAAGCTATATCGAAGTACAACGAAGTTGCGGCGTCTGGGCACTGTCGCGGTTACGTCACAGCGACAGCTCTGTGATTGGCCCACGCTGATTACTAATAACTAAAAAACTATTTGTCGTGTGGTATTTTCGCAAAGTGATTCTTACTCGTGCGACTTTTCTACATTTTTGAGTTATAATCCGATCATGCCGACTATTTACACCCTGTATATTTGTTTTATTAATTCACACATTTTATACAATTTTACACAATAAAAACAAAATGTTTATATCAGAACTTCTATAATTCTGCGTCTGTTGCCGAGAAAACCAATATTCTGATTTCATGCATGTTCGTCAAGCTTATATGAGAATCTAGCCGTGGACTGCACACAGCGATGGAAATACATAGTACTTGGTGTGACCATAGTAATTAAACGAGAGAGACCGAGAAAACTGCGAGAGGCTCGTCCAATTTCCATTTGGTCGCTATTCAAAGGGAAAAAAGAAAAAGTGTCAAGAGCGTCCAACTCGACGCAGGGCTTTACTACTGTGACGGGCACATAAGTGTACGTAAGTTTTATCCTGCCCTTCAGCGTGCTATGCACGGCAGAGTGAATGCTGACCGCAAAGCCAGCTCTCAATCGTTTTCTAGATTAGTATCACCATAAAGAGAACTGCACCACACATCCTCCTGCTCGTACCAAACATGGGGATATACAAGTTATATAAACCCCTATGTGTACGAAACCTCGTTAATTCACATCTATGGTGCATCATGTATGTCCGCACTGCAGAAGAGTTTACTCTGGACCTGCAGGACGCGTTCCTGCAGTACAGAAAGCGTAATTGAGAAGCCTGAAAAATATCCAAATCTACTTTTGATTACGTCCAATTCTTTTTTTTTATATACGCATTTCCCCCCGCCTGGATGCGTTACGCCTCTTGCAGGATCGGCCCGGATCAGTAGCCAGTCCCTCCTGGGGGTCTGGCCCGGATCAGTAACCAGGCCCCCATGCGGCCGCATCCGATTTCCCCCTCTATATCGCATTCGCCATAGCATTTCTGCTATGGGCATAGGAAGACTGCGGAAAACCTATGCCGATATAGCCGGTCTCGAATTCGCCTCACGGCACCGGAGCTACGTCACGTATCGTCGAGAACGTAACCACGGACTACAGCTGTATACATGTGACCTCCACAGGTATAAATACCTGGGTGGGTCTCATGTATACATCTCGAGCTTCATCGCGCCCGTATTTATATTTTCGACGAAAATCGACGGCACCGGGAATCGAACCCGCGACCTACCGATGCTCTGGACTAGAGGCCAGTACACTGACCACTAGACCACCGCATCGGTCGCTTACGTCCAGTTCAGTAAAAAATTAACTTGGAAAGAAGGCTTGATAAACCACGAACAAAAAATCGACGAATGTGCGTTGGATAAAATAAAAAAATCATAATAATAGTTGTAAAATAAAATAATAATAATAAGAATAATTATAACTATTCCGTTAGGGTTGAATTTGCCCTATAGTTTATTTTCCCATGAGAATTCAAGGAATGCATTTATTGTTTGTTCGTATATGAGCAATTACTCATGGAACTTAAAAAATGCGAAAAATAAAAATTTTGAAAAAAAATCGAGGCACATCCACGGGAATTTTTTTGCTAACTCCAGGGTATCATACCTACTCGATCAAATGGGTGCCGTCGTGAATAAATGTGAGCACAGCGTGAAAAAAAATAAAATAAAAAATAAAAAAAGATTGAATTAAAAATTACTAATGAAATCCACTATTTTTTAAATAGACCGCTTTTATTTACCTTAAAATTGTGACGTTTATTAGTTATAGTAGTACAGTATGTGTAATATAATTCGCTAAATAATATTACATTACAAATATAATTTTCAGAGGGAGATCCATATCGAGAAATTAAATGTAATGTCACGTGGTAATAATAATAATGACAATGCAAGGGAAGAAAAAATGGGTACTAAAGATTAGTTAGAGCATAGAGTTTCTATTAGAGCGTTCCGTAGGATTCACTCATTCAAAAAAATAATTACGTTTGAAAATAAAAAGAAATTGAAAAAAAATTTTAGTAAAAAATTTTATATGCTCATAAACTCCTTGTTAAATTTGACCTCCATCTGATCAAAGTTATTATATTGAAAATTACAAAAAAAAAAAAGGTCCTAAGAATATTTTCATCATACATGTGTATAATAGCGAAATTATTAATAATTTATTATTAATATTTGCAAACCATCTAATGTAATCGATATTAAAGAAGGCAATTTTTTTAACGCTTCTTCATATTCATACAAGATTATTTAAGCCTTTAAAGTAGTTTTTCAAAGTCGAACCGGATTAGTAGACGGTAAGGACATGGAATTTCGGTAAATAAATAGGTTTTTACATGAAAAAAGAGGTTAAAATGCTAGCACCACACTGCAAGTTTGCTCACACAAGAATCTCGTTGTATAGGATCTACTGGGCATCGAGACCATCAGAAATATAGGCTCCACGGAATAGTTTTTGCGTTGGATGGTAAGGACATAATATTAAATCTTACCTAAATTCGGACGGACTTTGTTAACGGATCATCGCCCTTGAGATATAAAAATTAACAAGCGAGTGAATTTCGTAATGTCTACTTTCATTCAGATTAGGTGCAACCGAGAAAATTATTTATTGTACCGTGTTTGGCACTGCGCCCGCTCTGAAAAGTACGGACGGTAAGGACACCAAAACCGCGGGATACACACTTTTCAATTCCTATGTCTATACAGAGTCAAACACGCTTAATTTGCGATTGCGTATGTTCGACAACGACCGTGACAAAAACAATAATAATTTTTTGAGAATAGTAAAGGAACGCCACAAAAGTTTATTTGATCATTAAACAATAAACATCTGTGTCAGGGACACGGACGGTAAGGACATTTCAGTCACTTTTTCCAAAATAACTCGGATATTCTCGAAATTTTGGCTTTACCAACTAGGTGCCTCTGTTCCTAGAGATCAACATCTAAATGTCAACACCAAAAACATGTAACAATTTATCGTTGATGTACCGTTAAAAACAGACGTACATGCTTTTTCAAGTTCCATGCGATCAAGTTCAATTGCTCATATTGCAACGTTTTTTTATGAGAATGTTAATAAATCACGATGAAAACACAAACAAATCGAAAAAAAACACTTTTTCCTGCCATTTCATGAAAAATTGTGATTTCCCGGTAAAATGAATAGCATTCACGATTAACGGCCCGTGAAGAAAACTTATCAGGGTTTTGGCAAAGACAAGATTAATCGTCTCTAATTTTCATAGAGGCCTTATGGGTAAACCTCATAGAGTTTGTTAAGAGACAGTCACGTTTTTTTAGGGAAAAGATTGAGGATCCTCAAAAGCTGCCCTACTAAGCCCCTACCAGAAAAACCAAAACGTGATTTACAAAATAATTCTCTGCCTTCATTGAGTTCGGTTTATTTTGCACTTTCAATTGGATATTCAGAATTATTTAGTAGATCTGTACATATTAATTTGTCAAAAAACACATGTAACTTTATTTTCCGTTGGTGGGTCTCGAACCTGGATCTTCTGCATGACTGTTGGGTGCTTTATAGCTTTGGCCATCGCGAGTTTGCCCCATGACTGGCGATCGGATGTTCGTCGTTGTTTTTGAACCATTACGCATCTATTAAATTTGTAGGTAGGTATTTTTCTAGCCATATAGGTCAATCTAATAACTATCGTATGAAAGAATTGTGAAAAATTACTCACGTCCGTTCACGGAGAAAAACGCTTGGTTGGGCTTACTAATATTTTGGTTAAAAAGTTTACCAAATAAAATTTGATAGACGCAACCAAGTTATTGATTAAGCGTACTAAATACTTGGTTGTCTTATCAAATCCTTGGTTATGTTAGCTAATAACTTGGTTGTGCCCAGTAAGTTTTTTTGATAACATTTTTTACCAATTTTGTGGTAATTCTAACCAAGCTTTTTTCCGAGTTGCAATTCCAACTGTCGTTTGTCGTTACTCACTATCCGCCGTCACAACACAACACAAGCATGAACTTTGTCTACTCTTCTTTTCTCTGAAAGAAAGTTTTTGTGAAAAAGTTTATGTTATTGCATTGGCAAGTTTGAAATTAACGTTCCGCGCTGCTGCTACAGTCGACGATAGCCGCATGCGCGAGGCTATCGGTCAGGCTGCTACGCGTTTGCGCAATCTGGCTTCTGGTTAAAATGCCGGGAAATCATTAAAAAATGTAAAAACGTAATCAAAAAAACAAAAAAATAATCTTTTGAAAATAATATTTCAAAAGAACTTGAAGATTGTGGAAAGTCGCAGATGTGAGGAACAACAGACGGAAGCAACTTCGAGCAATTAATATGTATCATTTATAGGATATTGTGAAGGAAAGTTGAAAATAAATAGAAAATGATTTTTAAAAAATAAATTTTATTGCATTTTTTTACATATCAGATTTATTTAAGCTGTGCGTATAATTTAATTTAAGTTGTGCGTATAATCGAATCCTAGCCATTTTACATAAAGCTTATTTCCTCGGGTGCGGAGTACTTTTTCCATCAGATAAATGTCGGCGTTTTCAACCCTGGTGAGTTCCTCCTGATACAAACCACCTTCGATAGGTCGATTTTCATAGTCCACAAGCTTGTACGTAACATGATCGGTATTTTGTACTTGGTTTATCGTAAAAATTTCTGTCGTCCAATTGGGTGTATAGCCTTTCTCGAATACATGCTTGTACTTGCGTACTTTATCCCCGACTTTAAATTTTATTTTTCGTGTACGATTCACTCGATATTTTCGATATACATCACGCAGAAGTTTTTTCTCCATTTGAGCGGTGACATCTTTGAGTTTCATTTTGATAGTACGATGCTTGGTATTGTTGTAGGCTAACATCAATTGAGGTAAGATATCGGTCCACTTGTAAGTGCCGCGTAAGGAAAACTGCTTCTACATTTTACTCTTCAATGTTCTATTAAAGCGTTCACAGATCGATGCTTTCAGATTACTGAACGTTGAGTACAGTTTAATATCATAACGTTGCAAGAGAACGTTGAATTCGCTGTTGTAAAATTCTTTGCCTCGATCAACGTGCAAGTTTTTCGGTACACGATCCCGGACAAGTATAGTTTTCATTGCATTCGTAGTATCTATATCACTCTTACTCTTTATCGGTACAGTCCAACCGTATTTTGAAAAAATATCAATAACCGTTAGCAAAAATTTGTAGCCGTTGTTGTATCGCGTGTACGCTGACATGTCCACAAGATCGGCCTGCCAGGTTTCATCCAAGCCACGAATATTCACATGGCGACGTGGGTAATTTCTTCTAGCAGGTCTATGGAGTTCTTCAACCAGCGCTGCCTTTTTATCGTCCATTTTTCAGTGTGTCGTTCAAACGATCATCCAAAAGAGCAATGTCTTGAGAATTACGCAATGTCAATGCCTTCCCAGTTTGACTGTCCGTCTCCAGCCGTTTCAATGTTTGTTCACGGTTGTCTCAAGACTTAGAATCATCGACTTGTTACTATCTTCGTTGACACTAGATTTTTCTAATGTTCTCAGACTATCGACCAGATGAGCGATGATCTCGGCATTTCGAGTTGTCAGCTCTTGTACTGTTTCAAAGTCAATACGCTGAGCCTTCAGCTGATCTTCGAGATTGGATCGTAGGGTTCAGATTATTAGCTCATGGTCATTCAGATTATTTCGCAAAGTGGATGTAATCGCATATATAAGCCGTATTTCTTGTTGCGCAGCATTTTGCATTACTTGCACAGGTACAGCATCGTTTGGCTCTCTAGGATCACCAACATTACATAGCCTTTTATTATCCATGTCATATTGACCATCGAGTGTGAATTTAAATCCATTGCCAGGGGGTCCACGGCTGCCAACGCCAACACCCTTAACCCCAGCTTTGCTCGTTGTCAACTGTCGTCCAAATACATCAATGCTCATTTTGACAGTCGGAATAAGACTGAGCTCTGGCACTTGCTCACCACTATTAATAAATGATTTCAGCTTCACGCAGTTCTTCGATAATAGAAATAATTTCATTGGAATGACTAGAATTTCGATCCACTAGTTCATTCGGATCATCCCAATAAACGTAGTCTGTTTCACTTCGTTTTCTGGCGATCATGTAGCGTGGTAGACGTTTACCCGATGGCTGCGATCGTCTTTTTGGTGTCATTCTTCTCGGCGAATTGATCATAGTTGCAATTATGCTTTTAAACTTAGCACTTTTACCTTCATAAACGGCATTATCGGTGCTATAGTGCTTTCGATAGGCATTTGTTGCGTTGAGAATTTCACGATAGTTCTCCCTATCATTCGCAATCACGAGAGTTTCGTCAGGTGCTTTTTTGAATAGCAGTTCGAGTAAGCCTTCGGTCTCTCGATAAGCCTTATCAATGACCAATGTAAATGATTTTATTATTAAACGCGATTGGTGAATTACTAATCATTAAACGATATCCTTGCAGCTTACCCGCGCAGAAAAAAGTAGTCCAGGATGGAGTCCCGGATGGAGTTCAGGATGGAATACCGGATGGAATCTTGGCAGTCCAGGATGGAATACCGGATGCAGTCTCAGATGGTGTCCGCCGACTCCAGCTTTTAATCGGATTCCGCAGTCGGCGGACTCGGAATCTCGGCTGTCCAATGGGAGAATCCGTCCTGGTGTCCATTATGGATTCTCACCTGGACTGTTTTACAGTCCATCCTGGACGGTCCGCGAATCTCGGCTGTCCGATAGCAGTATCCATCCTGGTGCCCATTTTGGATTCCCGCCTGGACGGTCTCGCCGTCCATCCCGGACTCCATCCTGGACGGTCCATGAAATCTCAGCTGTCCGACGGAAGAATCCATCCTGGACGGTCCATAAAATCTCAGCTGTCCGACGGAAGAATCCATCCTGGACGATCCGGGTGTCCACCAGGAGGTTGACACCAGGACCAGACCGCGCCCACCTTGGGCACCTTGGTGTCCAGACGATCCATTTTGGACCACTCTTACTACGTTAACGGAGGGTAGACCCCTCGTGTGTAGTCAAACTGAGGACAGCTTTCTAGTCTTATATACGCTCAGGCTTCAAGTCACTTGCGAGAAACGGTGCGTCCGTTTGCCATCTAGTGGCATCATGCGAAACACGGATACACAATGGTTCGCTAGATGGCGAGCGGTCGAAGCGTTTCTCGCAAGTGACTTGAAGCCTGAGCGTATATAAGACTGGAAAGCTGCTTTGAGTTCGACTACACACGAGAGGCTTACCCTCCGTTGACGTAATACGAGTGGTCGAACATGGATCGTCTGGACACCAAGGTGCCCAAGGTGGACACTCGGATCGTCCAGGATGGAGTCCAAGATGGAATCCAGGATGGAGTCCGGGATGGACTGCGAGACAGTCCAGGCGAGCATCCATAATGCACAACAGGATGGATTCTGCCACCGGACAGCCGAGATTTGCGGACCGTTGAGGATGGAGTCCGGGATGGACTGCGCCACAGTCCAGGCGAGAATACATAATGGACATTAGGATGGATTCTATTATCGGGCTGCCGAGATTCGCGGACCGTCCAGGATGGACTGCGAGACAGTTCAGGCGAGAATCCATTATGGACACCAGGATGGATTCTGCCATCAGACAGCCGAGATTCACGGGTCGTCCAGGATGGAGTCCGCCGACTCCGGGATCCGATTAAAAGCCGTAGTCGGCGGACACCATCTGAGACTCCATCCTGTACTCCATCCTGGACTGCCAAGATTCCATCCGGGACTTCATCCTGGACTCCATCCGGGACTCCATCCTGGACTACTTTTTTCTGCGCGGGTACGCACTCCGTATAAAGCATCGAGGTCTTTGCGTTTATAGATTACCATTTTGATATACCGTTGAGATAACGAATCATCCACCTTGTCTTCTCCCTCTTCCCGCGTAGAAAAAAAGAATCTTGTGAAGAATCTTTTAAAGAATCTTAAAAAAAGTCTTGAAAGAATCTTTAAAAGAATCTTTAAAGGAATCTTGAAAAGAATCACGTATAGGATCCGGAGCAAGACTCTTTTCAAGATTCTTTTCAAATTTTTTTCCAGATCAAAACTCCGAATTTTTGTAATTTTTTTAGTTTAATTCAGTTGATTAGTCATATTTGATTGATCAGATCCGAAAAATAGCGTGATTTGATCAGATTAAAGCGATAAAATGAGAAGAAAAAAAAAAAAAAATGTTGATCGTGGGACTTGAACCCAGGTCCCTCGGCGTACTATCCCGTTATCTTATCTATTCAACCACATCAACTTTCTTGGATAGCAGTAAAATTAAATGATATATGAGTGTCACTTGCTTTTTCAAAACTTTGTTTTTTTTCGGAAATTACGGCGCGATGCGCGTTACCACTTTGCACCGTTTCACAGTATCTAGTTTCATTAAGAATTCATCTTTCACATTCAGTTATTGCTCCCTCATAAAAGAAACTTTATTTGCGAGAAAACATACGTTCCAAGATTTTCAAGTTAGGACACTCAAAATAGTCCAGAACGTCGAGAAAAGTGGTTTAGAAAAAATAAATAAGTGCATTCCGCAAACCTAAACCTTAAAATACATGAACCTGGTCTTCAAAAGTGTCCAGGTTTATTGCTTCGAAGCTCTCAGTGTCCAGATTGACCTCTCCATAGTTTTCGGTGTCCAGGTCGACCTCTCCGTAGTTTTCGGTGTCCAGATCAACTTCTCCATAGTTGTTGGTGTCCAGGTCGAACTCTCCATAGTTTTCGGTATGCAGGTCGATATCTCCATGGCTTTCGGCGTCAGGATTGACATCTCGATGGCTTTCGATGTCCAGGTAGACATTTCTATGGCTTTCGGTATCCAGGTCGATATCTCCACGACTTTGAACATCAGGGTCGACATGTCCATGGCTTTTGGTGCCAAGTCGATATTCCCATGATTTTCGATGTCCACGTCGATATTTCCATAGTTTTCGGTGTCCAGGTTGATCTCTCCTTAATTTTCAGCGCCCAGGTGGATGTCCATCACCTGGACACCGAGAAATATGGCGAGGTTCACGTGGACACCGAAAACTATAGAGAGGTCGACCTGGACACCGAAAACTATAGAGGGGTCGACGTAGGTACCGAAAACTATGGAGATGTCGATCTGGATGCCGAAAACTATGGGGAGGTCGACCTGGACACCGAAAAGTATAAAGGGGTCGACGTAGATACCGAAAACTATGGATATGTCAATCTGGATACCGAAAACTATGGAGATGTCGACCTGGACACTGAAAATTATGGAGAGGTCAGCCTCGACACTGGAAAAAATAGAGAGGTTGACGTGGACACCGAAAATTATGGAGAGGTCGACCTCAACACCAAAAACTATGGAGACGTTGATCTGGATACCGAAAACTATGGTGAGGTCAATCTGGACACTGAGAGCCTCGAAGCAATCAACCTGGACACTTTTGAAGACCAGGTTCATGTCTTTTAAGGTTTTTGTTTGCGGAATTTAATTATTTATTTTTTCTAAACCACTTTTCTCGACGTTCTGGACTATTTTGAGTGTCCTGACTTGAAAATCTTGGAACGTATGTTTTCTCGCAAATAAAGTTTCTTTTATGAGGGAGCAATAACTGAATGTGAAAGATGAATTCTTAATAAAACTAGATACTGTGAAACGGTGCAAAGTGGTAACGCGCATCGCGCCGTAATTTCCGAAAAAAAGAAAGTTCTGAAAAAGCAAGTGTCACTCATATATCATTTAATTTTACTGCTATCCAAGAAAGATGATGTGGTTGAATAGATAAGATAACAGGATAGTACGCCGAGGGACCTGGGTTCAAGTCCCACGATCAAATTTTTTTTTTTTTTTTTTTTCTCATTTTATAGCTTTAATCTTATCAAATCACGCTATTTTTCGGATCTGATCAATCAAATATGACTAATCAACTGAATTAAACTAAAAAAATTACAAAAATTCGGAGTTTTGATCTGGAAAAAAATTTGAAAAGAATCTTGAAAAGAGTCTTGCTCCGGATCCTATACGTGATTCTTTTCAAGATTCCTTTAAAGATTCTTTTAAAGATTCTTTCAAGACTTTTTTTAAGATTCTTTAAAAGATTCTTCACAAGATTCTTTTTTTCTACGCGGGTTCTTCTTCTGTGGTAGTTGCAGTATCATCTAGTTTTTCCTCTTCCTCCGAGGTATCTCCATGAACCGTTGCAAAGGTGTGATTGAATTGGTCTGTACGATCGAATTGATCTGCAAGAGTATCATCAATCACTAAATTCTTCCTTTTTCGCAATTACTTCCTGTTTTATAGTTGGCTCTTGCTTCATTGTTCGATCCACCAGTTTTTCTAGTGGAGTTACCATAGGTTTGAAGATTTCGCTTAGCTCCTTCTCGCTCGTAATTTTACCCAACTTGAGCATTCTATGTTTTCATCGAATGGCCTCGCTCGCACTTGCGATTTGACGCAACACGTTCTTTTCCCTGTTGAGCTTGTGACTTTGCATGTTCACAGCTTGGAGTTCAGATCTTGACTGTTCTTATTTCTGAGGTTCTTGCTAATTTATGAACCAGTCGAAACCTTTCCTGTACCTACGATCGTTCAATTCACTATCCTTGACAATCACAACACAACCGTGTTTATCATTATTCCAGCAGAGAAAACACAAGTTCTTAAACTCTGCGTATGTCATATCAGTATTCACATGATCATCATAAAGATGCTTTAGATTCATATCATCTTGTGGAAAAATAATCAATAAATTAGTATTATCGCGCACAAGGTGTTTGGGAATACGAGTATACGTTTGACAGAGATAGAAGCAATCAACGTCTCGATGCCTTCCCATGCAAAAGAAAGCTCGCATATTGTCCTGTTTCTCACATGCCACATCGTCGAAAATCTGATTTTGAGTAAACGTAGACATTTTCAAATCTCAGACCATGTGGATGTGTGATAAGAGCGAGAAGAGCATTAGTCTTCCCACAATTGGATGGACCACAAATAATTGCACGCACGCGGTTCGGCAATAGTTCTCCATGACGTTTACCCCTCTTCTCGACATTTTCTTTCTGTGCAAGTTCATCAAAATTCATTACAGACAGTTTTATGGCGAGCTCTTTCAATCTCATATTATGACTCTTCATTCCGTCGATAGCACCGTTGTAACCCAAACCTCGATTTGATTGCAACTAAAGAAATACAATCATGAAAAATATCAGGACTATGATACAGTGGTATGCGGTCACTTGTGCCTCCGATTTCTCAGTGGCAGTCTATAAGTGAGACACTCGTGGCAGTTGGAGCGTCAGTTAAATATCGACAATCATGGAAGACTCTTTGACACTAAGCATATCGGGGACGAGTTCCATACTGGAGGCACAATACTTTCCTCCAATTGAATTATCATCGCGGAAAAATTACACTCTTGGACTCGTTGAATTGGTCACATTCAATTCCATTCCAAACATCGATGTGGGAAACAACAAATTTTATGTGGGACAGGAAGTCCTAACCGTACCAACTGGAAGCTACGAAATTGAAGATATCGAGACTTACTTACAGAATGCACTGTCCAACAAGGGAATATCTATCAGTCTTAGGCCCAACAACAATACTCTACGCAGTGAAATCAAGTGTGATCAACGGATAAATTTTGAGCCCTATGACTCGATTGGTCGATTGCTAGGTTTCACTCCACGCATTCTGGAGGCAATTATTGTTCATAAATCTGATTTACCTGTAGCCATTCTCAAGGTCAACTCGCTTCGTGTTGAGTGCAATATTACAACGGGAGCTTACGTAAACGAGCAACAAGTGCACACCGTCCACGAATTTTTCCCAGTCGTTCCACCGGGATATAAGATCATTGAAGTACCATCAAGCGTCATTTACCTTCCGATCGCTGTACAGTCAATAGATCATCTGCAATTGAAACTTGATGATCAAGACGGAGAATTGGTGAATTTTTTAGGAGAAATCATAACTATAAGGTTGCATGTGAAATCCCCATAATGGGAATTGACTTTAACACTAAAATTGGGCGAAGCTATAATAGTGAATCAATATGCCGAGAACCAATCACTCGTCGAGCACCTCTCAAGAAGCTAACACTTCAGAACATTCAGTTTTTGAAGAATCTCGGTCTGAAAATCACACCAAGTCGAGGGAAAAAATAAAAATTCGCATCTGTTGCATCGCCTGCTTCGTGCCATGGAAAAAGTTGTAAGCATACAGGCTGCCATTGTGTTCGATGAGTCTATCTCACACTATGAGACTCATGCACATCAACCATTTGCATCAGCAACCTTCAATAATAACAATGAAATTCGAATTGCCGTTCAGCATCAGGACTTGTGTTTGCTGCCGAGTAAAAGCTCCCTGCACATTTACGGGAAATTGACTAGAGACAATGGGACTGCAATCCAAAATACAAAATTAATCAACAGTGCCATCTGTCATTTGTTCGAAGAAGTTCATTATGAACTAAATGGCGTTGAGATCGATCGAAGTAAAAATCTTAGGATCACGACGCTTGTGAAGAATTATCTGTCTCAGAGTCCAGGGCAAATGTCTCTGATGGAAAATGCTGGTTCGCTCATGAATGATGATGAAGAAAAATTGACTGATGAGAATGGTTACTTCGATATATCGATACCACTCAATTTCATACTGGAATTCGCCGAGGATTATCATCGAATCATCGTTAATGCTAAGCGTGAGATGATTATCACAAGAACGAATTCTGATATGAATGCCATCGTACAAACCGCTGGTGCAGATAATGCTGCTGCAGAACATTTCGAGATTTCACTACGAAAAATCGAATGGATGGTGCCGTACATTAAAGTTTCGGATTAGCGAAAAATTCAGTTGCTCAACTTTATTGCCAAGGATCCATCGATTACCATGAGTTTTCGTACGTGGGAATTGTACGAATATCCACTGCTACCGGCGACCACGAAACATGTATGGGTCGTTATGTAGAGAATTTTTGACTTTGTATTTCCCGCTATGCGAATACTGCGTTGAACGAGGCGATAATGACTCGCCAATATTGAACATCTATCCAGGTAGAAGGACCCACGGAAATCGATAGTATTGATCACTGATCATCCGGCCGTCGTGGTGTTCACACTGACCATATTATATATATATATATCAAGACATATTGAACAACGTCTCATCTGGAAAGGAAAATCCCATATCCAGGCCTGGAGAAATATTATCGTCAAAATGGGAATTCCGTACACTAGATGAGTAAAATATTGTATACAGCATAATAATATAGATATTTGCAATTTATATTGAAAAGTTGGTAATTTAGAAAACGATTAATTAATGACGTTTCTGTAAATCCGGAGAAAATTCTGACCGTTTATGTTGTATGAGTGTATGTATGAATGTATTATTAATTTAAGGATGTTGTGAAATACAAAAGATGATAATTTTAAATAAGAACAAGAAAAACTAAAACAAAGAAAAGGACATATTTAGAACTTTATATTCACCTTGTAGTAATATTATTTTATTAATATCATCGAAATGAAAGAAAATTAGTCTTGTTTTTATTCGTTTTGTATGATTTATACATATATATTTTTTAATTATTTTTCCGCATCATGATTATTTTTAATATGCCGGTTTCTGGGTTAATTGTTTTGTATTGTGTATTTATTATGTACCTACGTCACTGTGTTTCTATAATTGCCCAGATTACTATTAACATCAACACAACAACAGTATAAAGATTCACTTCATATTAATTAATGTTACACCATCTCAGTTTAATTCATATTTTGTGAAATTCGAAATATTCGGTTTATTACAGTTAAAACATCAACTCAACTCGAAAAACCGCGATATATTATTGTGGGCTTTCAGACTGCACGAAAAAATAGTGCAAATAGAAATGCGAGTCATTTTGATCATTGTGATCTTCGAGATATCAAACTGTTTTTGAACTCTCAGACATATCCCTATGGAAATTTGAATCTCGCTATTGCCAACAATCAGTATGCTCTACTGTACGAAATGTACACGAATTTCCAGGCATCGTACTATGGTAAGGAAGCAGAGCCATTGTTGAGCAAATCTGACTTTATTAAACGTGCACCACTCATCGTTATCGACTGTTCTAAACAAAACGAGTTATTGACATTAGGCCCAGTTGACATGCGTTTGGAATTCGAGTCAACCAATCCATTCCCACCACAAACATCAGCCTATTGCTTGATTTTGCATGATCGCATAGTCGAGTACAACCCCATCAGTAGTGGGGTGAAGAAATTGGTATAAAATCACGAAGAATAATAAAATATAGCTCAGTGTCATTCTAAGTAGACGTCGGAGGTATCGAGAAAAAGAAGTTTGATGTGGACTGGGTAGTCGATCTTCAAGCCTTCAAGAGACCCATCAATGAATTTGTCTTGAAGGAAATTGCAGTTATTCCTGCTTATGAAAAAACAGTACAACCAGTGGCATTCATTTTCCAACCACCGTGTGTTTGGGATAGTCTACCTGTGAAATACAGATGTACAAATGCGTGGCTTATACGTAACTTTCATGGACTACCCTGGGACTCGGGAGATATACCGTACGAAGCAGCGACAGAAATTATTCGCTACATTCTCCTGCACGCTCGCACAATATACGTGAAAGGCTTGGAGAGGAAACAGTGGTTAGCAAGTTTCATGGGCGAGTCAGCGCGCATTGTCAACCTCGAAGATCTCAATTGTCCCTCGCTGCAACAGCTACGTGGAAGAACACCCTCTACAGTATACCCGCACCATCACTCAAAAATTAATTGTGCCGGTGAAAATGTAAAATTATTGAGAACTTGGGTACTCCAACCCGCTGATCGTCTATTGTAATATAAGTTTTTTGTGTAAAAAATTTTTTAATAAAAAACCAGAAATATATATCTGTCTCAGTTGATTCTTTTTCACCGCGTTAACCCACATTCGTACCCATGAAGGTCTATTGACCCATATTTAATTTTTTTTTTTTCATGAATAAACTTGATCTCTCATTCAGTAGGAATATCTACACCTCAGGAGCAAATACACACAAGTAGTCAAGTGCGAAGCACTGCTGCGCTGTGTGTATGCATTCCAGCCTTATTGCAACGCTCACCATTCTTCTTATTCTCCTTCACGTTGAGAAACTATAGAAAGACAATCCCATGTACGAATTCAGGTATACTGCCAGAGTTACCAATACGGTCCAGTACTGGAACGGGATCGGCCGCCAAGTGTCGTTGAGCAGTGCTGTTACAGTACTGATCAACCTCTGGCTCCGTACCGCGCCAGTAGTGGTGGCCAGTACTTCCAAGACAAAATATACGGCACTCAGCCAGCGGTCGTCCAAGTACTGGGCACGGACTTGGACGAAACTCGTCTTATTGTTGGCAAGCAAACTGCGCCAGTACTAACCTGGTATGCGTCTGAGTACTGGGGCAGTACTGTCCCGACAGTTGTGCTTTGTACTGGCTGACAATATTGCCGGGACACCGCCGATAGTCGTCTGAGTACTGGGCGCGGACTGGGACAAAACTCGTCTTATTGTCGGTGAGCAAATTTTGCCAGTACCAGTCTGGCTGGCAACTCAATATTGGGGTAATACTGTCCCAACAGTTGTCCTTTGTGCTGGCTGAAAATGTTGCCGGAGCACTGGTGAAAGTCGTCGGAGTACTGGGCGCGGACTTCCCCAAAACTCATCTTATTGTCGGTGAGCAAACTTTGCCAATACTAGCCTGGCATGCGTCTGAGTACTGGGGCAGTACTGTCCCGACAGTTGTGCTTTGTGCTGGCTGACAATATTGCCGGCACATCGCCGATAGTCGTCTGAGTACTGGGCGCGGATTAGGACAAAACTCGTCTTATTGTCGGTGAGCAAATTTTGCCAGTACCAGTCTGGCTTACGA
The DNA here is from genome assembly GCA_963970395.1 of Ephialtes manifestator. Classification (NCBI taxonomy): domain Eukaryota; kingdom Metazoa; phylum Arthropoda; class Insecta; order Hymenoptera; family Ichneumonidae; genus Ephialtes; species Ephialtes manifestator. Next base: position 3,036,144 of record OZ019981.1, read on the forward strand.
CTCAATATTGGGGTAATACTATCCCAGCAGTTGTCCTTTGTGCTGGCTGAAAATGTTGCCGGAGCACCGGTGAAAGTCGTCGCAGTACTGGGCGCGGACTTGGCCAAAACTCGTCTTATTGTCGGTGAGCAAACTTTGCCAATACCACCCTGACATGCGACTGAGTACTGAAATAATACTGTTCCGACAGTTGTCCTTCGTACTGGCTGAATATATTTCCAGACCACCGGCGAAAGTCGTCCAAGTACTGGGAGCCCACTTCGCCGAAACTCGTCTTTTTGTCGGCAAGCAAATTTTGCCAATACTGACCTGGCATTCGACTGAGTACTGGGGTAATACTGTCCCAACAGGTGTGCGTTGTACTGGTTGAATATATTGCCGGAACACCGCCGAGAGCTGTCCGAGTGCTGGGCCCGGACTAGGCCGAAACTTATTTTATTGTTATAGAGCAAACTTTGCTAGTATCAGCCTGACATACAACTAAGTACTGGCATTATACTGCACCGAAATTTATGTTTTATACAGACTTTATAATATTGTCGACGGATATCCAAGACTCGTTAGAGTACTGGAGTTACACTGTCCCAACGCTGGCCGAAAATTGTATTCATATTCGTATAAAGTAACATCGAAATCCTTTACGTATCCAGTCTCTGATTGAAATTTAGTTACGGTTTACATTTTGGTCTGCCATTTTGAAATTCTGCATTTCGATACGCCATCTTGGACCCGTGACTTAATGCGTGAATTTCGTATTCAGATTCGTTATCAGGGACTGCGAAAACCTATGGGTGTTGAGTTTCATCTAAATCGAAACGGTTTTTAATATCTGGTCCGCCATATTGGATTCGCCATTTCGAATTTCCTAATGTGCAGTTAAGGTTCGTAGTCAACGACATAAATAGCTTTCGGGTACGGAGTCTTATTCACACCACGTTACTTTTAGCATTTTCGGTCCGCCATATTGGCTCCGCCATTTTGAATCTCTCAATTTTGAGATCAGATTCGTAATCAGCGACCTCGAAAATACCGGGTGGCATATTTTTACTCAAATCCGTCTATATTTCTGTGATTGTTATACTCGAAGCAACCTTTATGAAAGTCTAGTATCAGAAATCCATATAGTCGGTTTGGTCTAGTGGTTAGCGTGTACGTTCTTAGGTAGATAGGTAGTTAGGTAGGTCGATAGGTCTTAGGTTCAAATCCCCACACATCACTTCTCAGGGAGCATCACGGAAAAATTGTAATTGTAAAGGAATCACTTTTTTTCTTTTTTTAATATTACTAAAATAATATTACCAATATAATTAATATCATAACATATTTTTATTATGTAATATATAAATTTAATAATAATATGAATATTAATATTCGGTTCTGGTTCGGTACTGGCTCGCTTCTGAAACTGGACCTCGGCCCAACGGCTCACACTCAGTGTCGGCGCAATACCGTGAGGTAAGCGTTGGACCGGTATGATCATCCCGGAGTTGTGCCATCGTTCAGTCAATACCTCTTCAGTATCGGTTGTACCTTACCAGAATTAGTTGCCAGCACCGGCATCGTTAGAAAAACCTTACTGGCACTGTACAGACTGAAGATTCTCCTCGGGACTACGGTTCAACTCTGGTCCAGTACTAGCCCAACGTACTTCACCAGTACCGCTAGCCAGTACCATGCCAATACCAAGGGGCAAACATAGGACCGGTATGATCATCCCAACGTTGCGCCAGCGTTGAGTCTGTAATGTTACAATACCTCCCCAGTATTACTCGCCAGTACCGTCAACGTTGGCAACGGTACTGCGCCAAGACCCAGCCGGTTTGAGATTCGTACATGGGATTTATGCATTACAAGAATTTTCGTTTATTAACAATAATTATTTACAATAATATTCGATTATGAACAATAATTATTTTACAATCATTTTCGATTATTAACAATAATTATTTACATTATAGGGTGAAACCCCACGGAACAGTGTCCGTTGTGTTACTTAGCATAATTCTCTTATCATCTAACCAGCTAAGAGCTAACTTTTGTTGACGAATAGTATGCACTTCGTGTTTTTTGCTCCGAATTAGATACTTATCTTTGACTAGACTTTCGTGTTCGAACATGCATTTCTTATAATCGTCGAACATTATTGTTTTAAGTGTGGAGCCTTTAATGCCTTTGGCTCGTTTCTTATCCTTATAATCCCCGAGATTTCATAACGCGTACAATTTTGCTCGAAGTCCGACAAATTCAGTCATAATTTTTCCGTTATTCTCGTCTTTCATAAGACCGACAACTTTCTTATTTACTAACGGTATTCCATAAACGTTGTTCGCGGGGTAATCGAAAGTATCGAACCTCGGCAAGTCGCGTTTGATGTAATTGTAAATGTTGGGAACAGTGAAATGATACAAGAGACTGTCCGTGTCGGTATACATTAACTTTGCCTTTTCGTCGAATGTGTTCTTTACACAATTGTAATGAAAATCATAAATATAAATTTTGGAAAGATCGAGTATGCAAAATCCGGCGTATATCGGTTTATTGAAATGTACTTTGACGCGATTCATCTCGATAATTACCATATTGTCATCAAAGACGGTTGGGCTATGAAAGTTCGGTTTTGCAATGAGAGCCTTCGCACCGTACCTACCTTCCCACTTTGTCACGAGCTTTACGTCTTTCTGTTTCCTCACATTTTCCATTGTTTTTCCAAAAACAGCATTGTTCATCAGTTTAAAAAAGTTTTTCTCAAATTTATTGTTCGATTTTTTCCTCATCTCAGTATTTAGATCAATGTAGTTTTTGAGCCACGGAGATTGTCTGAATTTTAGGACTCAGTGGATTTTCGTCAATTTCTTTCCAAGATTCAGACACTGTTTCAAATTTCGATAGTGAATTATATAACGAGTTTTTGACAAAAGTGTTGTCATTAATTTCGAATTTTTACTGTGAGGAGGTACGCCCGGGAAAAACGGTTCATATATAATCATATATAATTGTATATAATTTCATGTATAGTTGTATATAATTATATATAATTCTATATAACGTAATATATCATTGTATATGAAAACATATATGAGCATATATGAGTTTATATGTACATATACAGTGGTATACATGATCATATATAATACCAAAACCGCCAGCTTGCGATGTCATATATGAACAGTGTGACGTATTTTTCGTGAGCATAATCGGTAACGAATAAAATCAAATTTTATACGGGAACTGCATCACGATACGGTCACCTTCGGCCGTCCACTCTCGTTCGCGCATCCGCAAACCCGGTGGGCGCCAGTTAATTTTTATTTCACCGGTATTAACTAACCGGTATGCCCGAGGAATCGAGTTGATCAGGCTCAATTCCAATCAAAATCGAAAGCCCGGAGCAAAAGCTATCGATCGAGAACAAATTCAGAGAAAACGGTAGCTTAGTTAATTTTTGGGGTCGCGTAAAATTAACAAACGCAACTGGATGCGCTTGCGAGAACGAACGGTTGCGGAAATGCACGGCCGCTCAGTCTGCTAGGTTGTGGTAGAGAGGGTCGAGGTATGACCCAGTAAATAGCTTTCTTTTAGCGAGATCTCAAACAACGAGAACAACTTCAATATTCTTTAAACAAAAGTTCGAGAGCGAATACAATAAATTGTATTACGGAATTATTTTACGAGAGCCTGCGTGAAGCGTCGAAATCGTTAACGGTAACGGCGAGTTGCAAAGCCACGCGCACGTACGCCAAACTCAACGGTAGCTGCACGAATATTCAGTCACCCGAGATCTCTAATCGAAGCGATCGATTAACTAATTAATTAAACGGGAAGACTCACCGAAAATCCGTTTACGGGTCCCAGGGGCGAGAACTATAACCCAAAGGATCCACGAGAACAGTGAATGCACTAACTGCACTTCACAACGAACGAGAACACGAGTTTTATTTAAATATAAAATAAAATTCACGAAAGCACGGGAACTCGTAGCGTACGTTGTACGCTATACATGCGAAGTCCGTGAACGACGCGAAGACGCGCGCGAGAGCGACAGAAAAACTGTCAACACGGGAGCTTGTTCAAGACTCGAGGCACCTCGGCGGTGTCCCGAGCCAGACTGATTGTCTCCAGCAATCATCGAAATCTCGTCATAATAATTACGAATCCCTCCCAAAATCCCTTACTCGAGAACTACTGCCCTCTCCCTCGAATCACCTCGTAACTATATCGGGAACGCAAATCATGCCGGTAACATTTTCGAAATCTATACGATCGCCTCCCTTAATGCTTCGCGCGAGAACGGGCCTAATCAGCACACTTATGCACTACACTGCAACAGGATGGTCCATCCTTTGCAAAAAACCAACACAACTCCTCCCGTTCTCTAGCGCAATACATAATCTCAAAACGCCGAAAAATAGCAAGTAACGATAACACAAGCCCTTGTGATCGTGATTTCCAAAAAATCACGTCACAACAGATATGATCATATATAGTTATATACAACTATATATCGCCCATTTTTAGCGCATATATGATTGTATGTGGATCCATATACAAATGTATATGAGCGTATATAACTTTATATGTATATATACATTGGCATATATGACCCTATATATGACCATATATAACACCAAAACTGCCTGTTTACCATGTCATATATAAACAGATATGATCATATAGGATTGTATATGAGATCTATTCTGTGTGTCGACTGTGCAATATATGATCATATACAATCATATATGACTGCGCACAGAGAACTGACAGCTCATGTATGATCGTGCACGTATGATTATATGGTATTCCATAATCTATTGTTATATAATATTCACGAATTATTTCGATGTTCACGTCTTATTTATATACGGATGTAAAATTTGTTATATGGTTATATAACTAAGCATTTAATATCCGTTTTGTAAATGCCCGGGAAAAACGGTTCATATATAATCATATATAATTGTATATAATTTCATGTATAGTTGTATATAATTATATATAATTGTATATAACGTAATATATCATTGTATATGGAAACATATATGAGCATATATGAGTTTATATGTACATATACAGTGGTATACATGATCATATATAATACCAAAACCGCCAGCTTGCGATGTCGTATATGAACAGATATGATCATATATAGTTATATACAACTATATATCGCCCATTTTTAGCGCATATATGATTGTATGTGGATCCATATACAAATGTATATGAGCGTATATAACTTTATATGTATATATACATTGGCATATATGACCCTATATATGACCATATATAACACCAAAACTGCCTGTTTACCATGTCATATATAAACAGATATGATCATATAGGATTGTATATGAGATCTATTCTGTGTGTCGACTGTGCAATATATGATCATATACAATCATATATGACTGCGCACAGAGAACTGACAGCTCATGTATGATCGTGTGAACTACAGTTTCATGATTCGCCTTAACGTTCCTAAAAATAAACTTACCGTGCTTAATAATAATACTTTGCGTTCCTATCAGATTATAGTCTGTTGCTGATCTCTATAAATGTATATCCATTCATAATACATGGATATCCAACTTTACGAAAATATGTATTATTAAGGTAATAAAAATATGAGTATTAAGGATTCAATAATTTGTGTTAGTCTACATGTTACTAAATCTATATGAAATGAAATCGTCGGACGATTTATATAATTATGGGCACGATTATATATGTACAATTACATTGTAACAATTGTATATGATCATATATAATCATGACTGACCTTATATGCTTCAGAAGATTATATCTATTTAGGCATCGTCTTATATAATCACATATAACTATATATGATTGTATATGCTCAGATACAATTACACACAATTATATTTTCTCATATAGGATCATGTATACCCAGATACAATTATATATGATCATGCATAGTCATATATGATCATGCATGATCATATAGAGACAAAATTCATATACAATCATATATGAGCAGTTTATATATGATTATATATGATTATATATGAATCGTTTTTCCCGGGTGCGTGAATCATCCGGTTTTGTTTGAAGCGCTCAAGTTATAGGTATTTTTGCATATGCAGTTCTTTTCTTTATAATCACATGCTCATTCGCAACGATTAATGAAGATATTTGGCTTTCCTGGGCGGACGTTTCATTAAAACCTTCCACTTGATGAATTGAAACGGTCGCATATTAATAAGAATGATCAAGATTACTATACTAAATAATATCAACATAAAAGGATCGTGATAATCGTTTATTGTAATAGTGCACAGAAATTAACACGAACAGTTCGGGACCTTATACGTTGTACATATAATCGAAATATAACATTAGTAATGATATTTCTTAACCGTATATCGTGATGAAGTTCAACTTCATTGTATTTTTACATTACTTTCTTCAAGAGATTTGGTGTCTTGCAAATATACTCTCCAACTTTCAGAAGATTATATCTATTTAGGCATCGTCTTATATAATCACATATAACTATATATGATTGTATATGCTCAGATACAATTATATATGATCATGCATAGTCATATATGATCATGCATGATCATATAGAGACAAAATTCATATACAATCATATATGAGCAGTTTATATATGATTATATATGATCATGCATAGTCATATATGATCATGCATGATCATATAGAGACAAAATTCATATACAATCATATATGAGCAGTTTATATATGATTATATATGATTATATATGAATCGTTTTTCCCGGGCGTAATGCTCCGGACATAGGGAAAGATCTTTGTGCGTTTCATGAAGCTCCTCCGAATACTCCATGTCGACTTCCAGGATATACCCTTCAGGAGAATCATCAGGTATACTGGTAACGTTGATCGACTCGTGCTCCCACTCAAAAGAGCTAACCTGGAGATTACGACTCATTGCTGCACCATAAAGATTATTCACGTCAAAGTACATCAGGTACGATTCTTGTTTGCTTGGATCGAAATCTGCACCCATGCATCGATTATTTGCTCGAGCATATCGATTCGAACACTGCGATACACCATCTCGTATACCTTTCTCGACAAACAGGAGCATCTCGGGGTCAGTGAAAAGCTCAAGCTGTACACCGGCGCATTTGAGCATCGCGTCAAAAGCAAGTCCCGGAGCTGTGTAATAATGTAGAGGATCCAACTGGTAAGTGGAAAAGTAGTTGCGTCGAAAGTTCTCAAATATATCAGCGAGTAGAAGAACATCTGTTTTCAGATAGAGATCCGAGTATTCACCCAATGATTGAATATTAAATGTTTTCCAAACTTTAAGCGCGTGCAGATAATCCTGCTCAGAAATTTCTTCATTGTTCAATTTTGAATAAAAATCTGGTTTTGATGGCAACTGCTTTTCATCAAATTTTTCCCAGCTATCTACGTACTCGTAAGGAAAAACACCTTTTTGCGTGAGCAATTTGAATTCCTCTTCACTCTTACAGTGTGTGCATGTTATGCTTTTATCAGTATCATTCAGATATGATGCAAGTTTGTCGAGACTGCTTGCCATAAATCTGAATGAATCGATAAATCGCAGATTGACTTTTGTACCTTCGACGTACTTTGTAAACGATATATATCTCTCCTTGTTAACGGGAAGGAGATTCACTCGACCTTGGAATTGTGTGGCTAATTTTTTTATCAAAAAGTGGGAATCATACCCCGAGAGATTGTGAAAAACTACTGGTATGCTGTGAGATTTTGTATAGTTCAAATTACATCCCGCATGCGCGGCACCACGATACTTTCCCGTGAAATGACAATGATCGCGATGTTTTACATCGGTCGGGGTGAAGAATTTTTCGCAAATGTGACATTTTTTAGAATCATCATATTCTCGTCTTTGGTCGCGTGTGATTGGTTCCATTGGTACGATATTCTTTAAAAGCGAATCAACGAGCTGCGCTATTTGGAATAATTCATCGACGAACCACTCGATGCAGTCTGGTCCACGTTTCACTTCAAATTTCGATAGACTGTCGTCAAAGGCACATTTCAAATAATACGCAGCACTGTGTGGTACATGCTCCTACGTATCGTCCACGGTCGGCTTGAGAAGGCACTCAAAGTTTGCATACACTGCGAATGGAACAGCTTCCTTGTACCGATAATTTTTGAACTGCAGCATCTTATTTTCTTCCGGTAGTATCATATATGTCTTGTTGATGCTTATACAGTCGCGTCTATGATTTTCAAACGAACTCTGAAGCTTGAAATGGCTCAAGCAGTTATCACAAAACCATATGTGCTTATCAAAATTTGTCACTTGAGCACTGAGCAATCGCGATAGATTTCGGATCCAGGCAAAGTGATATATCGGCTGGAAATTTTCTTCTTTATCCACCTCCATACTGATGTTTGATTCCCCCATGAGAAGATGGATTGTCGATTTTTCAGACTTATTTCGACTCAAATGTAGAGGTACAATTTCATTTTTTTACCGGTATTTTGCACACCGTACACGTTAACTGATAAACTGTTCAATTTTTCGAATTTAGCAACAAACATTCAGCGCAATTGGGAAATTTATACCATCATACTTTAACACTGAACTGTAGTTTGGACACGAGCTCAGTCTATTTACATTTTTATTCACATTTTCATTCACTGGATAAAGTGCTGCAGTGACTGCCCACAGAAAACAGAATTTGTCGTTGTTTTTGACATTTACCACCGCCTTTTTCTTCTTTATATCTTCGGGTAGTTCAACATAGATTGAGTAGCCACCACGCAGCGGATCATATCGATTCATGTTCACCACGAGATTGATCATTTCGTGCGTCGTCCAGCCAGAATCGCGCTCTTGAAATTCTTCAACCTTAACCAGCAAACGATCTGTCACATTTTCATCGAACCACTGTTTAATGTCTGTCGATGGAAGAATTGCTACATTCCGCGTGTTGAAAAATTTTGTTTCCTCAACAATTTCTTAATTTTTCATTATGGAAAATTTGCATGCTAACACAACGTTTACTTTTAAGTTCCCCGTCGTTTTGAGTCCATAAACGAGCCTCTTGACGGTAGCGCTTTTTGCATCGTTCAAAAACGATTGAAAATCCTTGTGTATGAGATTTACAACAGTGCCAGTACAAATACGACACTGGAAGCTAGCTTCCAGATCGACCCAACGGATACTATCTGGTCTTTCACTGTGCACTGCAACGCTTCCACCATGCCGTTGTCGTTGATGCTTAAACTTCTCGCCGATAGACTGGAGCAGCGATATCGTTGTTTGTATTCTTGTTTTTTCCCCACTAGATAAATTCGGCGTCTTTAAGCTCTTATTTAAGAGTCCGATGTTTTGACTACCAAATTTCATCTACTTCTCCACTTGTGCACTAGGAACGCTTTTCAATAATTTGTAAGCATTCTCCATAATACTTATCATTTTCAAACATTTCTTTGACTCCAATTTTAGATTTTTTTCTAAGTCAAACTGCACTGGATAAAATCAGATTAATGAGCCGAGTGCGTATCGGCGATCAATTTATAGTGCACGACTCCAGGACACATTAGCGATATACTAAGAATTCATCGTTCATATATATTTTTTCTTCAATTGAATCCTACGACGATCGAGCTACGAAAGACACTGCAGTTAGAGCATCTTATCGCGTGAAATGCGATACCTCTGCTGAAGAGCCTTTTCACGCTGGCAATTTTTTCATTGAATACCATCCTCCTTCTTGTCTTCGACAACCTCATAGTCGCTTGTAAAATGCCCTACGTCGCAACCATATGTATCCCAAATGCTTCGTCTCAGTGAAATATAAAATAGTATCTCTCACTGAAATTCGTGTGCGTGCGCGTGTGCGCGTGTGCGCGTGTGTGCGTGTGCGCGTGTGTGCGTGTGTGCGTGTGCGCGTGTGCGCGTGTGTGCGTGTGCGCCTGTGCACGTGTATGCGTGTGCGCGTGTGCGCGTGTGTGCGTGTGTGCGTGTGTGCGTGTGTGCGTGTGTGTGTGTGTGTCTGTGTGTTCTGTATATGCGTTCGATGATGTCATCCACTTCGAGAAGCTTCTAGAACATTCCCGAACATTCGAGAACCTGTGCCATGTGACCCCAGGGAGCGGTGTGCCAATTTACCCCGGCCAATCGCAGAACCGGCCTAGCCTATCTACTGCCTTTGGAAGTTATTAGGCGTTCTCAGTGCAGCCTTATAATAACCTGGTCGGGCAGCCTGATCATGGCCAGATGTGACACAGCGTTACCGTTCAATTTAGGGCGCTATCAGGTTCCCATACAAGCGCCCTACCAGGGCAGTCAGGCGACCTGATAACGCCCTGACTAGGGCCCGAATTTAATATCTACCCGGGTATCAAAGCTTCATTAAATTTCGCTATGAGAACCTAAATGTTTTTTTGATGGTTTTTGGAACCCTCCCCCCTCCCCCTGGTCACGCATCGTCACAATTGCAAGGCTTTCCCCCCAAACGTGACATCACGCGATCTCGTCGCCCCTCTTAAAAGTAAAAATAATTTCAATTTTTGTATTATCAAAAAACGTTTTATATATATATCATACATAGTCGAACGATAATAAATATTTTTATATTATTTATGAATAGTACGAAAAATACTGTAACTTTTCATACACCGGTTTAACAACAACGTAAATACTCTGTTCGTTCAGTAAAAATGCTCCAAGACTAGTAAAAACGAAGATTACAAACGAAATAATCGGTAGAGATCATTTTGTTATAGTGAAATCGAAATAAAAAAAATTTCCCCAAGGGACTACGAAATTTTACGTGAGGTTTTTAAAAAAATAAAAAATGCGTGATATCACAATTGTGACCCCCCCCCCCCCCGCTATCATCACAAAACGTCACTTTTTTCGCCCCCCCCCCTTGTGTGGTGACGTCATTTATGAACAGCCCTCAAAAAGAAAATACAAGAATACATTTCAACCAGAAATGTACATGTTTATTAAAATGTAGGGATGCCGTGAGAGACGAGAATAACGAGGCGAGACGAGAAAATTTGGTCGAGACGAGATGAGACGAGACGAGAGAACGATACTTGTCTCATCGTTTGACTCGTGATATCTAGAATCTCAATTTATCGACGCAAAAACCGCACAATTTTTTTGCAAACTGAATGATTTACTCAATAATTATAGTTCGCTGAATAAATGAAGACAAATAGGGGTGCGCATAATAAACTTTTTTTTTTTCAAAAACATTCACATGTAAACAATTGCCAGCAATTAATTGCACGTCGCGTACTGCGCTAAATAATAATAACACGCGATATAAATATCACACTGTTGTGATGCACGTACACGCAAAAGTCGAAATGCAGAAGTTCTCCTGTATTTCAATTCATGGTTTCACGATCTATTCACGATCAAAGCCAAATCTAAAACAGTTCAGATTTGGCTTTGATCGTGGTTGAGAATGAGCACTGCAACCATGATTTGAGACACAGGAGAACTTCTGCGTTTTTGTTGCTCAGTCTGTTTCGATGATTTCGAATGATCAATCAATTTGAGATTCATTATCGTCTTCACTGTTCTTTCTCACACCGGAACGTGATTGCTTCATTTTGAGAACATACCACCAAATATCACTGTTACTGTCGAACGTCCGTTTTACGCTCGCGTGGAGTCTCTAACCGTTGCCGGGGACAGCCAACAGAAGGATACGAGCATGCGGTCTCCAGAAACTAATAGGTGGGAACATGTAACTATGCAGTGTTGCCCCCACCCATGGAAGTATACACAAGCCGTCGCGCGCTCATAGCGCGCTTTCGGTTCTTCGACAATATATACGCTGTTGTACCGACGGTAGTAGCCGCTCGGTCGATATGTATCTTCGTCGGTTAAGCAACGCCGCTCCCCAAGTAGCACAAAGACAAATGATATCTATTTGGTATACGAAAAGATATGTTAATTTCCGTCCAAATGATATCTTTTGGATTTGGATATCTTTTAGACGTTCTTAAGATATCCAAATCCAAAAAGATATCATTTGGACGGAAATTAATATACCTTTTCGTACACCAAATAAATATCCTTTATCTTTGTGCTACTCGGGTCGCGATCGGTACATCGATAGCTCACTTGAAGAATATTTCAATCTGTCTCGAGATTCGAGAATATTTCGAAAATAGGGAAATAACCTTTCTCGAGATTCGAGAATATTTCGAGATGAGAGAAAAATCCTTTCTCGAAATTCGAGAATATTTGGAGACGAGAGAAAAAACCTTTCTCGACTTTTGAGTCGAGACGATACGATATTTTTTTCATATTTGTCGAGACAAGACGAGAGAAAAGCCAATTCTCGTCTCGTCTTGTCAGGTTCAGACCACCGAGGGACAGAACACTATACAAAAATGGCTAAAAATTTTAAAAAAAATAATAGTGGCGTATGAACGCCTGATGCAGCTTGTTTTTTGTTGTGATAAATCAAGATTTAGTAGGCCATAAAAAAAGGTTGTAAAGTCGAGCCTTGCACATTATTCCCTCACTTTCCACCTTTTCCAAAGCTATCTCTATGAAAAAATATGTTGCCAAATCTGGCTTCTTCATAGAGGAAGTTTTGAGAAATGTGCAAAATGAGGAAGCAATATATAATAAGCAAGGTCACATTTTCCACATTTTTTTTTTAAACAGAAGTGTAAGTAATTCAATATTCAGTACATGGAGACTAGAGGTAAGGAGTACGAACGCAATGCTGAGAAAACGTTCGCAAAACTGTGTAAAATTTCAGGGGTTTGAGCACTACTGAATGTCAACGCGGACCGAGATGAAATTAGCGCGAGCTCATTTCATTGGTTCCAGTCAACTTTCCGCTCACTTCACTTCGGTCCGCGCCGAAAGAATTTTCCACGATTCGGCGAACAGTTGAGAACCGCATTTCCCATAGTCGTTCGTACTCCTTACCTCTAATCTTCATGATTCAGTAGTAATACCCCAAGAGCTTTAAAATTATCGGGTATTTCCCGATAACCTAACCGAGCACGCTAACCACTAGACCAAACCGACTATGTGGGTATGTCATACTGCAATTCCATAATAGTTCATTTTACGATAACAATAAAGGGAGTGATGCGACAGGGTGATATACGGAACCAATATTTAAAGGTGATTCTGCCAAAAACTTCGGCTTGAAATTCGCCGACCTTATAAGACATCTCTCTGGCACAGAAGTGACTTTAACTCAAAATTCGTAAAATCAAAAAAAGCATTGTCAATTCGACTGCCGACGAACAATTTCGATTCAACAGATTATTTGGAACGAGACGTCATCATTTATTTCAACGGTAACAATTCGTAAGTATAATAGGTATGGAATATGATACCTGCCTGAATTCTACTTTGAGTCACACGGGATCAAATAGGAAATGAGGTACTCGTAAGGCAAGTCTAATCAGCGCAATTTCACGGTTGCCTCTGATCTTACACCTAATACGGCGGCTGCTGATTGCGCCGGATCACGACCTGGTCAGTCTTCCCAAAATAGGGCCAGCAGTGTCATTGCCTGATCCGGGCCAAGCAAGGCTTTCCATAATAGCGGTGGCATCGCCCGATCAGGGGCAAGCGAGGCTTTCCATAATAGGGCTAGCCGTGGGATTCCCCGATCGGGGCCTGATCATGATAAGGCAAGCCCTGACGGATTTCTACCCGGGTACTTTGTTTATCAGATATCATAAGAGAAAGTATCTGTTCTCTCTCTGACTCATGCATTTTCGGGTGACTCATGCACGGAAAACAATTGATATCTGTTCCTCTTACACCTACGTAGCGGGCGTATGTAGAAACACGTATTACCGTTGTACAATAAATAAATGAGAGATGTTTTCTATATAATATCGTTTATTATTGTAATACTATCAATTACAAATGGTTGTATTTTTATGTATGTTTCTCACACAATTATTCACGTATAAGGGAAACAGCATCTATTTTCTCGGCCACTGCGTCACTTATATCCAAAATCATCATTTTGCGGTCGATTGATTCTATTGTAAACATTTTTTGACGTTGCGTTTTTTTTTACGCGCCTCATTTTAAAAGTTGATCGCATGGATATGTGTACATATATCTTTTAACACTCCACATTGTTCCTTTTATTTTTGTTCTGTTTTCGTCTTGAGTTTTGTATATATGTTGGATCTGCAAGATTGTTTCATTATTCAAAACAATCCCATTATTTGGCGATGTTTGAGATTATCAGAGCTTTATATGTCAATTTGGTTAGCTAAAAAACAAAACAGTAAAACGATGAATAAACTTCCAATAATTGAACTGACGTTATGCGTTTTATGTATATTGGATCTTCTCATTTCTTACTATGGACCAGATCAAGAGCCTGATCGTGGCCGGTTTAATAGACTGATCGCGGCCCGATTGGGAGCCTGTCAGCGGCAGGACTAGCAGTCTGATAACGCCCGGATTTGTAGCCTGATCATGGCCAGATCAGAAATGGCGTTACATGCCATATCAGGACTGGATAGAGCCACCTTATCCGGGCCCGATTACTAATTAAGGAAAACCTGATGAGACCCGGACTTCAGCCAGAACAAATTTCTGCTCGGGTTGTCAAGTCAAAAACCATCCAAGTAGTGTTAGTCTTCCTCATTACAAAGCTTGACTAGCTATGGACCAGGCGGACTAAATTTTATTATCTTCGCAAACAGCCTTCAATTTCCCCATAAATTGATGACATTTCGTTTTATGTGTAATCGAATTACATACATTTTTATGCTAAACGTACAGGCGATATATCAATTGAATGCGAAACCAATGAGTGATATACCACCGACCATTGCTATATTTCATGCAGTGGATAATTAGTCGTGAACCATTGACACAGACGAGTGAGGGGGTGGCACAGCTAATATCGTATTGCCGCACAGTGTGGGTCTCATACACTGGGATTTGATTCAGTTTCAGATTTGTCACCCAATTACCTTAATGAATTAATGTCGGGCACTGTCGAGACTAAGAGTGGGTGGCAGGGAACAGAAGCTCACGGCACGCAATAATTTTCACTCTGAATATATTTCGGATTGTTCATTGGCGTGCACTGAACCGCATCCACTTTTCCACTCCGCTGTCGATCAGCCAATTACTTATTAAAGACATTTTCATGCTATTCGTATTATACTGCTTGGAATATCGATGAACCATAAGCATAAATTTGTGCGCAAATCGTGAGAGCTGTAGTGGCGGTCTACAACCGTAACAGTGGTATGAAATCCGTTTTTAAGGCTTCCCTAGCGGATCCGAGCAACCGTCATTTTGTGGTTGCTTTACGGTCACATACAAGTAACCGTCATTATGAGGTTCATTTCCAGTTGTTTTACCGTAAAACAACTGTAATGTAACCGTCAAAGCGACCGTTATATTGGAACAAAAAAGAACCCGATTGCAACTGCACTGCGACCAATGTTTTAACCAAAAACAAACTTTAAAGTAACGCAGAAGTAACCGACAGTTTGTTAAAAGTTGTTTTTCGGTTATTTGAAAGATCTTCATATAAGACCCGAAACGGAACATTGAGTTCATTACGGGTCACTTTACGGTTACCCGCCGGTCAGTAGGTTCCTTTTGGGTTATTCTGGAGTGATTTTTTGTTCCATAACGACCGGTCACTCTTCGGTTATTTTGCGGTTCTTCAGATCCACTAGGGTTGTACTTTGCCGAGATATTAATTACATTGCTATTCGATTTACAATTGGGATACAGTTAAAACTATTGATAGAATAGTACCACGATTTTATACAAAAATCGGGACCGGATGTCAAAGATACACCCACCACGTACGGGTCGACAAAAAGATACAAGTTAAGTAAATCAGCATACACCCTCGTCCAAACGAATTTTTCATTTAGGGTAACAAATGATTAGTTTCTTCAATAATTATTTGAGTCAGTTGTCTAAAATATATTTGTGGTAGCCAAAATATTAGTTTCACTAACTAAAAATTCATTTGATCGAGGATGTACGCCGATGTAGTTCATTCTAACATTTTTTTTTTCAGTGCACCTTCAGGACTACAAAATATTAAAGAAATTGCCCGTTTGAAAATTGAGATGCAACTCTGCGATACAATAGCACCTCAATTGTATGAAGACATTTATCTCGCATTTCTGATAAATAAAAAGCTGTAAATGTTTGTAGTTTAGGCAGCAACAGATTGATACTCTAAGTCGAAAGGGAATCACTCGCGGTTTTAGGAGTTGCCACTGGGTCGCTTCTCAGCTACTCTCTTTCGTTTCGTCTCGACCCGTTCTTTTTCGGTGCAATGCGTTTCGTTCTATCTGAAGCCTCGATCGATGGGACGTCGACTCGAATGTCGAGAATCAAAATAGAATGAGCGAACGTGGCTAACGCAGTGCTACACGGCTTCCCTGCGCTTTATATCTCAAATATACTTCATCCTCACGTCGTCATACTTCTCCACTTATATTGCACGTTCGTCGCCACTAGAACTGCTGGTGCTGCTGTTGCTCGCAAGAGCCTCGGAGCAAGTGAGATCCGAGCGAATTTGATGGCGACTAGGTCGAGCGACAGAATATTAACATGGCAAAGACGAGAAAGTGGAATAGGAGTAAAGGGGTTATTCGTTGGAAAGCTAATCCTATGATTCTTGTCTACTTCATACGCGAAGATTTGAAAAAATGAATTAGTGGAAGGGCTCCAACGATTTCAGTGGAATATAATTGTTCGTACGTAAAAGGAATTTGCGAATTCATGAAAATATTAACCAAGAAACACGGCAACGGGCTCCCGTGTTTCTATATTAATTGCCTACTGCTCGCTCTAGACTCTCTGATGTCTAGCAGACTGACTGCTGATCACTGTTCGGCATCTTACGGCTTTCGCGTTGATCTCATTGATTGGCAGTCTGCCATCTCAGTGATTGGCAGTGTGCGAAAACACAATGATTGGCAGAGACGATCGACGACGAAACGAAAAACGAAATAAATTGACGATTTCAAGATCGTTAAAATCAAATATCTTCGATATCCCAATAGCAACACCATTCGTTTTGGTCCCAAAATTAATGTATTAAATCAATACATCTAACAGCAGCATGAGATATATACGTAAAATACTCAAATTCGTTTAATGACGTTGTGAGTGGGCCAAAATGTGGTTAAACGCCGATGTTTCCTGTAAAAGAGTCTCGGAGCGTTTCTCTCGGTCGGTAATGTAGGGGTAAATGTACTTGTCTCGAGACACTACTGGTATTGATGACCATAAAAAACCCTAATTATGGTTTATAGCTACTATTGTTATATATTACCATATTCATTTGATGGTAGATTCGGCAGCGATTGCACCATAGAGCTCCTTTTCATTCACTAGGTCTACGACTATATGGATCGTTGTTCGAAGCTTTAGTCCTTGTTCTAGATACCAAAATATAATTGCAAATAGTCCAATGGTACAAGTGGTGCACCCGTACACTCTCTCCACTTATAACTTGATAACAGAAAAAAAAATGAAAAGATTTCTCGAAATGATCTAATTTCTTCCACGTCATGGTAACATGATTGTCTGCCAGCTTGTGAACAACCCGTCATTAAAAAATATCACTCATTTACAGTCGCAAGGGAGGAAAACTGATGGAGCTTCCCTCCTATAATTCCAGATGAAAATACTCGGTGTGCGTTATTTCCAAAAACTGTCTTCACCTGAGCGCCCGTATCCCGAACGCTTTTACTGAAGTGATTGGGAGTGCGAGAGAGTTATGCAAAAAGCTGATGCGCTAGTGTTATGATGAGGCTAATGTGTATACGTATATAAAATGGGTAAGGATTGGTGATGGTGACGTTGAAGCGACTATGCCAGGCATCGATGGGAGTTCGGTGGCGGTTCGAGGAAGACTCAACATTCTTTGATGTAGATAGAAGCTGCATTTACCGGCGTCACAGAGATTCCAACATGCCGGCAACCACACCAGGCATTTGCTCTCGGGAAATGTCGTTAAAAAATCGCTCGACCTGCAGTGGGTTTTTCTATCCTCCATACCCTCTCTCCTACATCCAAAGTAATATTGTACTTCACCACGAAAAGTTTAGCTGCATCAGTAAACGATGTCGGAATATCTAAACAATATTTGGAATTTTCAAACGATCACAACTTTGTGGATTGACCAATTTCAAATTTTCTTCATACTTCCGAGCGGAAATGTAATCTGGCTGGAATAGGGCTCTGAACAGACGAGCCTTATATAAACATCGGGTCCATATGAAGTTAACTAATTTGACCACATCCGGGACATAATGCACATATAGTCCTGAGCCGGCTGTAATTAAGGGCCCGGTCTGCTTCTGGTCAGGTACTAATCCGTACCGGATCATGATTATTAGCAGAAATCTCCCAACATCTTTGCCTCCTCTGTATTGAAAGTAATATTACACTACTTCATCAGGGGATGTTTTCTGGATTCTTAAGGTAGGTGATGAAAACGGAGGCTATAAAAGCAACATTTGTTAGAGTGGTGGTATGTATTAAAATAAATTCGATACTTCTCTCTTGAGAGTCCATATATGCCACTGGAATTAGTAATACCGCTACATGTTCTTCGTACAGGTACATACATATACTGTGTACACTGCACACTAATCACGAATCTGGGTGAATCGATACGACTCACGTCCGCACAACTGTGTCAATATCACAGAATGTATTTTAAAATTTGACCCCTTGATGTATACATTTTTCGATGCAGCACATTATTTAATAAATATTGTTCGTTGGATGTCGGGTTGTTTTAAAGCAGATGAATCAGTGGTTAAATTAGTTAATGCGGATATTTCAGTAAAAGTAGATTTTGATTAATATATGATTTTTTTTACATTATAGATAAAAATAAAAAATCGACAACATACAAAAATTGCAGGCAGTAAATTTAGCATTCACGTGCGACTCAAAATTCTGAATGATTGAAAAATGTGTAATAACGTGAGTATTCAAAAAAATGTAATGTATCATACATTAGAGGATAATTTAAAAAAAATGATTTTATGAAATTGGCAATAACTGGTTCATTTTGTTAATATGGTTCGGTCCTCATTACAAATCGATGTGAAAATTATAATATAAAATTATACCATGCACCGACATCCAGCCCGGATATTTTTTTATAAAAATGTGGTAATAAATAAATGATGAGAAACTGGTTAATTTTTTAACTGTTGGTCGTTCATTATATAATATATACATCGATCACGACTTTATCAATTCGGTCATTCATTACCTTTTTTTTTATTTTAAGCGTATTAATAAGCGGCCATAATACTCCAACGTCCCTGTACGTCATTGTCACGTCCATGTTTTACTGCTCTTCGAAAAGCTCTTGGAAAGCCGTACTTCAAAGAGTTACATTTTAATGTCCTGCAATGGACCTTCAAGATAACTTTACATATATTGCTGACACCGCATGACCCAGTCTATACGATTTACGCGCGTACAATAACGACATTTTTGAAAGCCCCAACGATGGAGTAATTAGTCCCCGTGGTGGAGATGTGTCCTATATAGCTTGACAGGTTGTATAACAGCGATTAGTTTGTGGGCGCTTCGTCATCTCGAGGTTGAGATACTTTACGGGTTTTTGGTTTCATACAGGCTTCTAACGTGCTCTACTACTATTACCATACTGGTAGTCCTGGTGGTGTACATCTACATATATACCCACTATACAACAGTCTCGTTGAGTGTTCACCTCGAGGCACCTCAGCTAGTTAACTACCGACCTAGTTCGCCAGGCAGTTCGATATAATGATCGGGAATACCGCGGCAGGGTCGAGGATCCCTGGCTCTTCTTCTTCCCACAAGCTCTTGCGTGGCAGGGAGAAGGGGTGATTTTCCTGCAAGTCAATAAGGCTATCAATAGTTTCCAAAGAACAAGACGAACATGTAAGGAAAAGTTGCAAGCAGTGGTAGTAACCATTGTAGTCAATTTGATTAGAGGACGAAAGTTTAACATTTGTTTCACGGATTTTCGATGCCTGACAAAACATCTGTCTATGAGAATATTCATAAAACGATAAATTTATACCAATATTCATGACCGAAAGTTGACCAGAGAAAATTACCTTAATTTTCTAAGTAGATAGATTGACTCAGTCATTTTTTTTAGCCAAATGATGTTCATGACGTCATATATCCATTATTTGGGTCGGTCAAATGATCTAAGTATTAAAATAGGCGAATAATTCGAAAATTGTCTACTCTTCACAAATTCGTGAGTGATCAGGACCGCAAGACCATAAATATCCTTGAATGAAGAAGATCAACGAGCAGCAGAAAGTTGTGGGCAAGATAGTAGCTATGTTGTATTAAATGTGACAAAATAAGTCACAAGGGGTTAAAGACCGGAGCTTGGAATGTAATTTAAGGGCTTTTCTTGTAATTTAGGCGTCCCTATATAACTGTTAACTACAGATTTGTCTATAGTTTGTGTGAGTGTCATTTGTTTTATTGAACCTCCAAAAAGTCGAGTAAAACATTAACCCTTTCAAGGTAGAGTTCCTATCTAGTTGACCAAAAAGAAACTTTATTAGTCAAGACTTATCAACTTCAAAATAGTAGGAAAATTGAATTTTTTTATATACTTTGTTATTTTTACACGGAAATGCATTTTTTAAATATAAATTAAAATATACATATTACATACACTGTAAAAAATGTTTACGTTTTAGCTATACAAACGTGTATGAATTTTGTAAAACTTGGTACAGGAAATCGGAATTAATATGTTTGCATAGTAAATTGAATACAAATATATGAATTTTGATAATTCGGTGATCGGAAATTACAACACATGATTATTAAATCATCCTTGACTAAATTAGTATATGAAAATCAATATATATTTTCGGAATTTTCGTATCAGATTTTAAATTTAATATACATGTTTCATTAAATGTAAGATCAAAGTTACTCAAATTACAGTTACTGATATTGAAAAACACCAAGTAAAGTATTTGCAATTTTGTCTATATGGGTATATTACTTTATGAAAAATGTTTGCGTTTTTGCTACACAAAAGTGTGAGAAATTTACAAAACTCGCTGTAAGAAATAAACATTACCCGTGAAGAAAAATACTAGGGTTGCCCTAAGATAACTTAAGGCCCTATCGGGCTTTAATGTGGACACCATAAAAGAGAGTTCCATGTCACTCCCAATTAGGGACCTTCTAAGGAAACTGTAGGGTTTCATGCCGATACTTAATGGGGCTATATTAGGGTAATTAATTAAGGGCCCAGTCAGGCTTAATCATGGCACCAAGTAAATAAATAAAAAATAATTTCGCCACGCAAGGGTCTCCTTAGGCAATTCTAGGTTTCCATGACGAAGTTCAATAAGGGCTTGATAGGGTAATTACTTAAGGGCCCAGTCAGGCTTCATCAGTGATATGTGAATATAAGTGCAGTTTAAGAAGTCAACCATCGTAAGTTTTTCTTCGTCTACACCATCGTCAGAACGAATGCAGTACAGTTGCATTCACTCCATTCCTATTCCTAAAACCTCAGAACGAATGCAGAACAGTTGCATTCTTTCTATTCCTTAACCAAATATTCGGAGCGTATGCAGACTGGTTGCAAACGTTCCTCTTCCTAATTTCTAACTCGAAACGTATGCAGACGCTTGCAAACGTTTCTCTCCAAGACTGACGCTTTTTCTCGCAGACAGATCCAGTTTAAAACAGCTAGCGAATGCAATCCGTTGCAAGCGTTCAACTTTAATAATAATTGCCTGTACGCGGAGGAGCGGAGTCATAACTTTTCTCGAAATTCAAGACTTAGAAATCATTCTAAGTCCTTCATAACGTTCTCAATATTTAAGACTTAAATGGAATTATCCTAATTCGAAAATCGCTTCAGAAAATGTATATAAAGTTATTAAAACTGATCATGCAATTAACTTTCTAAGAATAAAGTATATTTCAATGAATCATCAAAGATTAAATTCCAATTTAAAGAATATTAAAACCAAACACTAAAAATCCTTTATTTCTAATCAAATCGTTTAGCTCAAATCCCGGATTAATTACCTTTGGTAAGGTCCAAAACAGGGCAATTGTTTTGTTACTTCGGACGTAACAATACCAAGTAAACTAATTAATCATAATTTTGCCAAATAAGGATCTCATAAGGCCATGGTGAAGTTTAATAAGGCCTTGATAAGTTAATTAATTAAAGGACCAGTCAGGATTAACCATGGCATAAAGTAAACAAATCAATAATAAATTTGCCAAATGAGGATCTCATATGGCAATCCGAGGTTTCCATGGCAAAATTGGTGGTCACCTATCCAACTAATGACCGTCAAGTGAGGTAGTCACCCATTCTAATACTGGCCCTCAGGTCAGTCAGACAGTCACGCACCTAGATACAAACGAACTAATTTGCGTAAAGGATAAAACAAGCAATTTTGTGGAATATAATTATAGATGACAACAACGATACAATGTACCCTATTCGATATAACCAATTTCTGTAAAAAAATAACTGAATGTGTTTTTATTTTTACACATCAGACGCAGTCATGTATATCTATCAAGTTCTGACTATATTACATTAATTTTATTTCATATTTCATATTACAGTCATTCAAATAGACAAAAAAAATAGCATATTCATATGATTTGAATGGTCGAGAGAGCTAAGGCGCAGCGCAACAACACCATCCGGAGGATCCCAGGTTCGATTCCCGAACAATGTAAAAAAAAATTAAATATATTTTTCAACGATTAATATGTATCAACATATAGACAAAGATGTAATATGTAATTAAAAGTGGAGAAAAACTCGATTGAACACGTACAAATCAATATTTTTAAATTAAATTTCTTTGCTACACCAACATACTAAATTTAAAGAAAAATGCATGTTAAAATTAGTATACCGTATACGAGGAAAACTATTCGCACATATATGACTTTTAATATCCTTTGGTTACAATAATAGAAAAGAGTGTTGCATAAATAAAGCACCCTGGTTCATTACTGTTAGAGGTGTACATCCCTTTTTAGTCTACTACCATACTAAATTTTACAATAGAATGCATATTGAAATTAGTAGACAGTACGTGAAAAAAAACTATTCACCCATTTGTGAATTTTAATGTACGTTATTTATAATAATTGGTGAAAATGTTGTAAACCTCGAACACATTTTTCCATTAATATCGAAGGTTTCTGTTTAATTATCGTATACCGATTCTTTAAATATTACAGATTTATGTATATGAAAATTCATATGCGGTATATGCATCCGAGCTTCCAATACCGGTATAGTAATTTTCATACAAACATTTTTTTCAGTGTATAGGTACCCGCGTAGAAAAAAAGAATCTTGTGAAGAATCTTTTAAAGAATCTTAAAAAAAGTCTTGAAAGAATCTTTACAGGAATCTTGAAAAGAATCACGCATAGGAGCCGGAGCAAGATTCTTTCCAGGATTCTTTTCAAGATTCTTTCCATCCGAAAGCGTTATGAGAATCTTTGAAAGAATCTTAATGAAATTCTTCAGAGGAATCGAGCGAAACCTGTTGATGCTTTCCAGGATTCTTTTCAAGATTCTTTGCATCCCAAAGCGTTCTGAGAATCTTTTAAAGAGTCTTCGAAAGAATCTTGAAAAGCGTCTTTAAAAGAATCGTGAAAAGATTCCGTCCATTAAATAGAAAAATCGTTGAAAAAATCTTAATGATATTCTTCAGAGGAATAGAGCGAAACATGTTGTTGCTTTCCCTTGGTGTCGAAACAGTACATTTCGGTACGTCAACGAAGGGTAAACCCCTCGTGTATAGTCGAACTCAGGGCAGCTTTGCAGTCTTATATATATACTGTTCAGGCTTCATGTCGCATGCGAGAAACGCTTCGACCGCTCGCCATCTAGCGGAGTATTGAATATAAGTGTTTCGTACGATGCCACTAGACGGCGAGCGGTCTAAGCGTTTCTCGCAAGTGATTTGAAGGCTGAACAGTATATAAGACTGCAAAGCTGCCCTGAGTTCGACTATACACGAGGGGTTTACCCATCGTTGACGTACCGAAATTTACTGTCTCGACACCAAGGGAAAATAATAACAGGTTTTGCTCGATTCCTCTGAAGAATTTCATTAAGATTCTTTCAACGATTTTTTTGTTTAATGGACGGAATCTTTTCACGATTATCTTAAAGACGCTTTTCAAGATTCTTTCGAAGATTCTTTAAAAGATTCTCAGAACGCTTTCGGATGGAAAGAATCTTGAAAAGAATCCTGGAAAGAATCTTGCTCCAGCTCCTATGCGTGATTCTTTTCAAGATTCCTGTAAAGATTCTTTCAAGACTTTTTTTAAGATTCTTTAAAAGATTCTTCACAAGATTCTTTTTTTCTACGCGGGTAGGGCGTAGGTTTAAACCCCAGTTTAAGCGAAAAATTTTCGGTAGCGAAAACCAATGCCCATAATTTCTGATGACATAATTTGTGTAAAAAAATAATGACCGACTAATATTTATATTTTTTAAATTGTTTTTATGTCCATTTTAAATTTCCAACACATATGTATTTGAATTTTCAGATACCCCTAATATGAGTATTCAACATAAATGTTTATGAAATTTAATATACAAGGTCATTAAATATCAAAAGGAATGTCAATGAATTTTCACTTGTAATATCACAAGAGCTTTGAAATTATCGGATATTTCCTGACAGGTTCGTTGCAAACAAATGAACGAGTCAAGTTTTCCAGGTTAAAAAATCACGAGCGCGTAGCGCGACTGATTTTTCTGGAAAACTTGACGAGTTTATTTGTTTGCAGGGAACCTGGAGGGAAATATCAGATTAATTTCGAACCTCGAGTGGTATTCGGGGGATTATTTTTTCTATTCAAATTGCGACAAATGGAATTGCACCATGGGACAAAAATTATCATTCTGAGAAGAAAATTTCATAATCAGAACAAAAACCTTTTAATTCATGTTTAAAGTATCGCAGTTAAATACACAATTGTTATAGACATTTGTATATTGATTCCAGACTGAGGTTTTCGATTTAATCGTATTAAGGAGGGTGGATACCCAACTCAAAATGATAAACATGCTCTCAAATTTTTGGAGGATATTCGTAGATAAAAATTACATCTCCATGCCAAATTTCATGTTAATCGTCTAGATGGTTATCGAGAAATTAATTACTGAAATTACACTCTTATGCATGGGCAACATAGCGAAAACTATGCGCACCTTCAACGTTATGCTCGAAAGTATAATAAAAATGATAAACAATTGTTGATAATAGAACCAAATCATTCCTTGTATTTTCGAAAAGAAATTTTACGAAGACCGAAATGATTCGTCTGCTTGGTTGCCGAGAAAACGTAAAAACAAAACTGCTGGAATAGTACAACAATGTACTCCAGTGAACGCGTGTCACGGACTTCTCTCTCGCACACTACCTCCCCGGCAAACCGCTCACCTCCCCGCCAGAAAGACGGTATCCACCCTCCTTAACAGGGACATTTCCCTTTACTTTTTCATCAATAGTTTGCAAGGACTCAACTCCAAACCTACTCATATCAAATAAAAATCTTTTGACTGCCACAATAAAATTCAATCTGTCAGTTTGACAGATGGTTGACGCGGCTAAATGATTTTTTGTTTTGCCAGAAAGACGGTATCCACCCTCCTTAACAGGGACATTTCCCTTTACTTTTTCATCAATAGTTTGCAAGGACTCAACTCCAAACCTACTCATATCAAATAAAAATCTTTTGACTGCCACAATAAAATTCAATCTGTCAGTTTGACAGATGGTTGACGCGGCTAAATGATTTTTTGTTTTATATATATAACCAACATGCAAAATTATCAAAAAATTATCAGTATAATACCGTGTAGCTTGCCCCACGTGACGTCGAATGGTGCAATTCCATTGGTCGAAATTTGGATGGGAAAAATAATCAAACATATTCATCGAAAAATATCTTGCAGCGATGGAAAAACCAGAAACAATTGTGCTGTAATGTTATCGAAAGCTATATTTTTTTCAATACCGTTCATACGAAAATTCAATATAAAGGTTTATGAAATTTAAGGCACAGTTTATGCATATCGTACTTCCAATACAAATATATCAGGAGACGCGGCAGCGTCTCGAGACAAGTACACTGCCGCAGATCATTTACTCGAGCCAACTTGTTTTGGCCACTTTTTTTCGAGGTTAATATGTTATATTGATAAAAATCATAGCGTTTTCATGTCTTTTTCAGATATAATCAGATACTATAGGCCAATATAATTCGTTTAAGACCAAAACGAGCTTTCTACGTTGAGTAGTTTAGGTGTTTTATATTTCAAAACTTCTCTGAAATATTACACTTTTTCAGTGGTCGACTCTGTGATTTCGCACACCGATCATTCACAACCTACCAACCCCTATGTTTCGCAACCTACTAATCACTATAAGAAAATCATAACGTTATCCAGTGATGAGCTAGTTTATGAAATACACGGCGAAGCAATAGTATATACATTGTTAATGTTAATAAACGATTGCTCTACAGCTTTGGTCTCCAGGTCAATTCGTCCATATTTTCCGATGTCCAGGTCGACCGCTCCGTAGTTTTTCGTGTCCAGGTCGACGGTTCCGCAGTTTTCGTTGTCCAGGTCGAACACTCCATAATTTTAGGTGCCCAAGTTGATTCCTCCATAGTTTTCGATGTCCAGGTCGATCTCTCCATGGTTTCAGATGTCCAGGTCGACCCCTCCATAGTTTTCGGTGTTCAGGTCGACCTCTCCATAGTTTTCCGTATCCAGGTCGATGTCTTCATAGTATTCGTTGTCCAGGTCGACGTCTCCGTAGTATTCGTTGTCCAGGTCGACCTCTCCATAGTTTTCGATGTCCAGGTCGATTTCTCCTTACTTTTCGATGTCCAGATCGACCGCTCCGTTGTTTTCGGTGTCCAGGTCGATCTCTCCATGGTTCCAGATGTCCAGGTCGACCTCTCTGTAGTTTTCGGTGTCTAGGTCGATCTCTTCATAGTTTTCGATGTCCAGGTCAACCGCTCCGTAGTTTTAGGTGCCCAAGTCGATTTCTTCATAATTTTCGATGTCGAGGTCGACGACTCCATAGCTTTCGTTGTCCAGGTCGATCTCTCCGTGGTCTCAGGTGTCCAGATCGACCTCTCCATAGTTTTTGGTGTTCAGGTCAATCTCGTCATAGTTTTCGATGTCCAGGCCGATTTCTCCAGAGTTTTCCATGTCGCAGTCGATCTCCCCATAGTTTTTAGTGCCTTCAGAGTTGAACTCTGCATAGTTTTTAGTGTTGAACTCTTCATAATTTACATTGTACACATCGATCTCTTTATAGTTTAGGTATCTAGGTGTATCTCTCCATAATTTCCGATGTCTAGGTCGACCACTCCCTAGTTTTTGGTGTCCAGGTCGATGTCTCTATAGTTTTCGGTTTGCGGTTATAACTGACAGAGAACTTAGTTATAGTTAGTTAGTCTTGAAAAGCCTATTCTTAGTTAAAATTTTCAAAAGTCTTACGACTTCAAAAAAAATGTATTGCAATCAACAGTAACCTTTTTTTGGAATTTCTTGAGATAGCCGCAGCTTAGCTGCACAGCATAAATAAACAGTACGCATACGATTTAACGATCTATGCTCTGTTAAAAAAAGTTAACAATTGTGTTGTATAAAAAACAAGCAACCGCAAAAAAGAAATTTACATTACAGTTTATGTTACCGACCGAGTAGCAGCACATTATCTAAAAGTGGGACATAAATTTTGAAACTATGAATTGTTATTTGGTCAATATTATAAAATCCATCCCGGTAAGCGGTAGGAGAATAATAGGAACCCTATATTTATTATTTGTTGTGCTAATAAATATGCATGCTAAAGAATATATAAAAGAATGCAAGTTCCCTTAATCTGAGTTGATTGGTCGCAAGAAATAGCAAAAACTTTGCAAAAAGTAGTGAAATCCACCAAAAAAACCCTCACGGGTAAAAAAATTGAGACAAGTACATTTACGTGAGTGGTATCTAATACCCCCAAAAACACAGTGTGTCAAAAACTTGAGCCATAAACTATGTATAGGTACAAAAAGTTGTGAAATAAACTTGAAACATACATTATATACGTGTATATAAATAGTAGTTTTAATATCAATCACAAAGAATTTCTCGCATTTAAAGGGAAAAAAATCAGTAACAAAGAAAAAAATCATAAATTGAGAACAAAAATGAATGAATAAGTAAATTTCAACATCTCGAAAATTAAACGGAAGTACTTGGCGAGTTTGCTAAATATCCTATATGGTTCACCATTATTCAATGGTCACATTAGCATAGAAACTCGCCAAGTACTTCCGTATAATTTTTTGAGATGTTGAAATTTATTTATTCATTAATTTTTGTTCTCAATTTATGATTTTTTCTTTGTTACTGATTTTTTTCCCTTTAAATGCGAGAAATTCTTTGTAGTTGATATTAAAACTTCTATTTATATACACGTATATAATGTATATATATGTTGTACAACATGTACTTGACATGCTGAATATATTTCAAGTTTATCCACAACTTGTTGTACCTATACATAGTTTATGGCTCAAGTTTTTGACACACTGTGTTTTTGGGGGTATTAGATACCACTCACGTAAATGTACTTGTCTCAATTTTTACCCGTGAGGGTTTTTTTGGTGGATTAATTTTAAGAAAGATTTTTTTACAGTGTATGTGGGTCATTCCACGGGATTTCGCCTTTTATATTGTTGACTATGTCAAACGGAGGATCTGTGAATTTTTTGAGAATTTTATTCTTATATTTCGACGAGCCATAAAATAAAAGGTGAAAAAAATGAAAAAAATTCTGACGTCAAGTGGAATAATGATATCGACAAAAATAACTAGGTCAAAATTTTCGTAATTCAACACAGTTTACGGTAAAAATAATCAAAATAAAAAATAAACATAACTTCTATTTTATTTATGTCTTCTACCAAGAAAAGATACCATTTCGCTAATTTGGCCCCCTCCGATTTCAATACAAAAAATCACGAATATACTACATGGAGTCCCAAACATTTTAAGCACAAGCCCAAGATGGAGAACGCATTTAACCCATTTTTAAAAAAATATTTCGGGTAATTGATTTTTTTAATTTTCTTCCAATCTTCTGCGTATTTTTTTATGTAATTGGTAATATTAAAAGGAGCTTATGTGATTTTTTTCATAATTTTATATGTAGATGTATTCGATTCATTAAATGTAATCGAATTACAAATTTTAAAAATTTTAAAAAAAGAAAGCGACCAGCTGATCGCTTTCTTACTCACTCAGTGGCCGCTCGAGCGCTGGCGTCGCGAGATTCGCCTGGGGTACGCCTGGGGCGTGCGATCAGCTGATCGTCTCGTTACGCACGCAGTGGCCGCTCGAGCGCTAGCGTCGCGAGATACGCCTGAGGCGTATAGTAATTTTGTTATTTTTTTAACTTAATCGGAGAGGTCCATATAAGTGAAATGGGACCTTTTTTTGTAAAAGACGCAACGAAAATACAATTTTTTAAATTTGTAATTCGATTACATTTAATGAATCGAATCCATCTACATATAAAATTATGAAAAAAATCACATAAGCTCCTTTTAATATTACCAATTACATAAAAAAATACGCAGAAGATTAGAAGAAAATTAACAAAATCAATTACCCGAAATATTTTTTTAAAAATGGGTAAAATGCGTTCTCCATCTTGGGCTTGTGCTTAAAATGTTTGGGTCTCCATGTAGTATATTCGTGATTTTTTGTATTGAAATCGGAGGGGGCCAAATTAGCGAAATGGTACCTTTTCTTGGTAAAAGACATAAATAAAATAGAAGTTATGTTTATTTTTTATTTTGATTATTTTTACCGTAAACTGTGTTGAATTACGAAAATTTTGCCCTAGTTATTTTTGTCGATATCATTATTCCACTTGACGTCAGATTTTTTTTCATTTTTTTCACCTTTTATTTTATGGCTCGTCGAAATATAAGAATAAAATTCTCAAAAAATTCACAGCTGCACCGTTTGACATAGTCAACAATATAAAAAAATTAGGCGAAAATTGGAGTCGGTCGGATTTTTTTTGTGCGAAATCCCGTGGAATGACCCATGTATACAAATGAGACTGAATTATATAAAGGATAGTTTTTACATGTCCTTGATCAATTTTATTCAAATTTTCACTGTATCTGATGTAATCACCAAGGAAGATATGATGTAATCACCAAGGAAGATTGCAGTTTGTATTATGTAACCGGTTTTTTGGAAAAGTAAAAAACATCTATTTACACCAAATTGAATATCAAGGATGCTATGCGCCCTAAAATATTTTACGATACACTTAATTGAAGGTAATAATTCAAACTATCAATCGCTATTATATACAATTACTGGTCATCGTGTGAAAAAATAATGATATTTGCCGAAACGAAAGATTCGATTTTCTACGTGTTAATCATATGGGAAATGCAAAAGGTCGTTGCGCCACTTCTAAAAAATTCGTACGAAGCTTCAGATTCACGAGGGTTAATATTAGGGTCCAGACTAGTTTTTTGAGGTGACAAGTACAACATTTTTTTGTTTTTTAGTCAGTCTAATATATATATATGGGGCATCCCGCGTAAAAAAAAAGAATCCTTTTACGAATCTTGTAAGGAATCTTGGAAAGAATCTTGTAAAGAATCTTGAAAAGAATCTTGAAAAGAATATTGATAAGAATCACGTATAGGATCCGGAGCAAGACTCTTTTCAAGATTCTTTTCAAATTTTTTTCCAGATCAAAACTCCGAATTTTTGTAATTTTTTTAGTTAAATTCAGTAGATTAGTCATATTTGATTGATCATATCCGAAAAATAGCGTGATTTGATCAGATTAAAGCGATAAAATGAGAGAGAAAAAAAAAAAATTGTTGATCGTGGGACTTGAACCCAGGTCCCTCGGCGTACTATCCCGTTATCTTATCTATTCAACCACATCATCTTTCTTGAATAGCAGTCAAATTTAATAATATATGAGTGTCACTCGCTTTTTCAGAACTTTGTTTTTTTTCCGAAAATTACGGCGCGATGCGCGTTACCACTTTGCACCGTTTCACAGTATCTAGTTTCATTAAAAATTCATCTTTTACTATCAGTTATTGCTCCCTCATAAAGGAAACTTTATTTTCGAGAAAACATACGTTTCAAGATTTTCATGTCAGGACACTCAAACTAGTCCAGAACGTCGAGAAAAGTGGTTTAGAAAAAATAAATAATCAAATTCCGCAAACAAAAACCTTAAAAGACATGAACCTGGTCTTCAAAAGTGTCCAGGTTGATTGCTTCGAAGCTCTCAGTGTCCAGATTGACCTCACCATAGTTTTCGGTATCCAGATCAACGTCTCCATAGTTTTTGGTGTTGAGGTCGACCTCTCCATAATTTTCGGTGTCCACGTCAACCTCTCTATTTTTTCCAGTGTCGAGGCTGACCTCTCCATAATTTTCGGTGTCCAGGTCGACATCTCCATAGTTTTCGGTATCCAGATTGACATATCCATAGTTTTCGGTATCTACGTCGACCCCTTTATACTTTTCGGTGTCCAGGTCGACCTCCCCATAGTTTTCGGCATCCAGATCGACATCTCCATAGTTTTCGGTACCTACGTCGACCCCTCTATAGTTTTCGGTGTCCAGGTCGACCTCTCTATAGTTTTCGGTGTCCACGTGAACCTCGCCATATTTCTCGGTGTCCAGGTGCTGGACATCCACCTGGGCGCTGAAAATTAAGGAGAGATCAACCTGGACACCGAAAATTATGGAAATATCGACGTGGACATCGAAAATCATGGGAATACCGACTTGGCACCAAAAGCCATGGACATGTCGACCCTGATGTTCAAAGTCGTGGAGATATCGACCTGGATACCGAAAGCCATAGAAATGTCTACCTGGACATCGAAAGCCATCGGGATGTCGATCCTGACGCCGAAAGCCATGGAGATATCGACCTGGATACCGAAAACTATGGAGAGTTCGACCTGGACACCAACAACTATGGAGAAGTTGATCTGGACACCGAAAACTACGGAGAGGTCGACCTGGACACCGAAAACTATGGAGAGGTCAATCTGGACACTGAGAGCTTCGAAGCAATAAACCTGGACACTTTTGAAGACCAGGTTCATGTATTTTAAGGTTTAGGTTTGCGGAATGCACTTATTTATTTTTTCTAAACCACTTTTCTCGACGTTCTGGACTATTTTGAGTGTCCTGACTTGAAAATCTTGGAACGTATGTTTTCTCGCAAATAAAGTTTCTTTTATGAGGGAGCAATAACTGAATGTGAAAGATGAATTCTTAATGAAACTAGATACTGTGAAACGGTGCAAAGTGGTAACGCGCATCGCGCCGTAATTTCCGAAAAAAAAACAAAGTTCTGAAAAAGCAAGTGACACTCATATATCATTTAATTTTACTGCTATCCAAGAAAGATGATGTGGTTGAATAGATAAGATAACGGGATAGTACGCCGAGGGACCTGGGTTCAAAGTCCCACGATCAACATTTTTTTTTTTTTTTTTCTCATTTTATCGCTTTAATCTGATCAAATCACGC
This sequence comes from Ephialtes manifestator, assembly GCA_963970395.1. NCBI lineage: Eukaryota > Metazoa > Arthropoda > Insecta > Hymenoptera > Ichneumonidae > Ephialtes > Ephialtes manifestator. The sequence goes on from OZ019981.1 coordinate 3,068,773, forward strand.
TATTTTTCGGATCTGATTAATCAAATATGACTAATCAACTAAATTAAACTAAAAAAATTACAAAAATTCGGAGTTTTGATCTGGAAAAAAGTTTGAAAAGAATCTTGAAAAGAGTCTTGCTCCGGATCCTACACGTGATTCTTATCAAGATTCTTTCCAAGATTCCTTACAAGATTCGTGAAAAGATTCTTTTTTTCTACGCGGGATTCCACACCGATTCGACCTGGATCGGAACCTCGACATCTCGGATTTGGTCGAACATTTTTTATATGATTGGACCAACTCCGAAAAGTACAGGAAAATTTTTTCAGATTTTTTTTTTCTTTTACGATTTTTTAAAGGTAACATATCGTTAGCCCAAATTTAAGAATGTGAAAAAAAATTCTCACAACTTCAGCATGAAATAACAAAAAATTTTTGCCTAAAGCCAAAGTGGACCGGGTTTTGCTTCTATTTTTTTTCCTATAAAAAATATTTAAAAAATTAGAAACGAAAGAGGAAATGTTATCAAATTTTTCTAAACTGCGAGTTGCACAAAATTATGAAAAAAAAAACATTCCTCGTGGAGTACAGGGTTGAGTCAGATAACAAAATTAGATTTGTTGTGCGGTAGAATCTAATTTGATTTTATTGTTTGTTCATCTCAGCTACACTCGGTGATCTTGAATTTTTTGTATTCAAAGGTGCGATCGCTTTTTAAATTATCATCATTGACATCTGATATTATCAATGGAATCCTTTGATTAGCGCGGCTTGTCAATTCTGATTCATGAGTATTTTTTTGGAAATAGGAAAAACTATTCGATAAGAATGTTATATAATTCTAGAAATTGCTGTATTACAAATAATAAAAAAATATGAAAATTGAAATTTTCACAGCACTTCCTCCTTTTTTTCCATAAACATTCTTCCGCAAGAAATTATATCGTTATTATTCGGCTTCCTCAGAGAGAAACTCTGTTTTGCGATTCCGGCCTGATTTAACAGTGAACTAATTTTCTATGAATTGCATTTTTTTTACGAAAAGAAAGCACTTGCAGAAGAAAGCAATATTTTAGAAAAATTTGATAACTTTTCCTCTTTCGTTTCTAAATTTTTTAGTAGTTTTTTATAGAAAAAAATAGAAGCAAAATCCGGCCCACTTTGGCTTTAGGCTCAAAAATTTTGTTATTTCATGCAGAATTTTTGAGAATTTTTTCAGATTTTTAAATTTGGGCTAACGATATGTTATCTTTAAAAAATCGCAAAAAAAATAAATAAATGAAAAAAATCTGAAAAAAATTTCCAGTGCTTTTTGGAGTTGGTCCAATCATATCAAAAATTTTCGACCAAATCCGAGAGGTCGAGGGTCCGACCCAGGTCGAATCAGTATGGAATGCCCCATACATATATGTATAGTAAGTTAATGGATCATTTCCAAACGTGTGGTAATGGCTCTTTCAAGCCATCAATATATTGCAGTACTATATAGATATCGTGCAAGCGTATATCGCACAGCACATATATACATTATAGGGCTGGATTCCACGCTTCCAGAAAATTAGGGGTATGCTGCGAAGGCGCGTCGGCGTGTCCACTCCCATTACAAAATTTAATGGAGCATAGCGAATTAGAGAGAGCCTCGCAACAGAGAAAGGTACATTAAATAGACCTACCTAGAATATATTGTAACGTGGTGGATTTCTGGCACCACGTTCCTTTGACGTAATTTATTTATTTTGCTTAAAATAGGACGTCCACCGTCGAATTTTTCTCCAGGGGTCTATTTTAGTAGTTTAAAGTAGTATTAATTAATTGTTATTTAGTTGTATTTTAGAATATCTCAGCTCCTCACTGGTCCCTTCGCTGAGCATAACCACCGAGGGAGGAAATTTTAGTAAGAAGATGCATTTTCGTTTCGCTGTCAGCATGCTGTCCCGTTCCCAGGGACGAGCATTAGCCCTGAGGAAGAGAGGAACCCGAGGGGTGTGCAGTTAGTCCTCACCTTCACGCGGAGTGGACGCCAAGTGGAGTTTGGAATTCCCGACGAGATCGTCCACCTCGTCGAAGAAATTCACAACCTGAGACAGAGGGCCACGGATGGCTGGAACCTTACCACCGTCGAGTCCGCTCTGCCCAATTAGAGCAATAGACCTCCACTATTTTAACCGCCAAAATTTTGAGGAAAAGATGAGGATCCGGCGCTTGATGGGAAATTCATAAGTGCCCCGGAGCAGCCCCTGAATTCACCAAAGATGCGGATCCAAGGACGCTATCACGCCACCGCGTGCGATCTATCTTTCGGCTTCTCGAATCGAGGGACGGCACCTATACCACGGAGGATGCCCATGAGATCGTCCAGAGAGTAGCATTGGCTGGTTTCACGATAGTTACCGCACCGCAGGCTGAGGTGGGGCGTATCAGCTGTAGGAGAAATTCTTTGGAAACCGAGCGAATAAATAATCCCATGCAGATGAAACCACAATTATTATCATGTGGTCAAAGGTCAACTCTAAAAGCCATAGTTGCAAATTTATTCGCTGTCGGGTGTGAAGAACTTCACGACAATTTTTGTAAGATGAGTTGAGAGTCAGCGTAACGAGGAGCAGCGAGGAAGAGAATAGTAGGGCGGATGATTCTCACGTGACAGCTAATAATGGGAGAAATTTCGCTAAGTGGGGTGATTCGCAAATTTGGGAGCAATCGCCGAGACGTCAGTAGCTTTTCGTGCCGAACAGTGATCGTCGGCGGACGTGTCCAGAGTTGTCGGAACATCTCGGACGCCAGAAAGTGTCGAAAGTCCTTGAGGAAGTCAGTCAGCCTCGCCCGGAAAAGGAAGGATGCCGGAAAAATCAACAACCAAACCAGTGAGGGGCGTGAGTAACCTTAGCCCGGATTATTAGAAAATGTCGTCGATTTTACGTGAGTTTAATTGATCCATTTATTCAGTCAGTACTTGGCAGGGTTTGAGCTGTCGTTTTGGAGATAATTCCTCGGGGATATTTCTCGTATTTTGTATTACTATCCTAAGCCAAATCCTGTCAGAAATCAGTTAGTTCCGTTCAGTATTTAAAATGAGTAAGTTTTGCCCCTGGAAGAGAGAAAAGCTGTCGCGAAAAGTTTAGTATAAGTTAGTCTAGTAAGTCAGTAAATTTCCGTCTGATAAATTAATTTCAAATTTATTGGTGTTTCCGATTATCTCATGATTAAGGTTTTGAATTACCGTTCGTGTACTCGAATTTTGTTGCGCAATTATTAATTAATATTGTAGTAATTATCTGAATTTTGTTGCCGAAAGATTTAGCCTAGTAGAATATTAGTTAGTCGTTTCCTTGGTTTACTGAATTATAATTTGGAGTTAATGAGACAAATATTATATTTGTCTGATCGTGCTGTCAAGCTGTCGTGTCGGAAGATTGTTTCCGCGTGGCCAAAACGACTGTACGATTTCGCCGATTTCGTAGGTAAAGGAAAGCCATCTAGGAATTTTTTTTTTTCCAGAATTTATTTAATGTCGCATTAACTACATAGGTTTTTAGCGACCACTTTAAGAGCTTACAGAAATGTGTTTAAATTTTATCGTACATGTTTGTTTGTTTGAGAAATTCAATCATTTTTTTACATTCTTTTTCAGTTTCCAAACAGGTCTTGATGTCTAGGGGTATGGTTAGATTTCGTCGTTTGTTGGCCAAAGTTGGACATTCGATTAATAAGTGTTCCACAGTGATTGGAACGTTACATGGCGTACACTGAACTGGGGGTGTTTTTGAAAATAAATGTGCATGGGAGACGTTGGTGTGTCCTATCCTCAAGCGTGTGATGATGGTCTGGTCATTGCGGCATGTCCTCATGTACGGCGCTCTCTCGTATACGTTCTGTCTCGTTTTGTGCAGTTTGCTGTTTCCTGTGTTAGCCCATATCTCATTCCAGTGTTTTGTGGCCTCATTGTGGACAAATTTTTTTGCTTCTGGTAAAGTTATTAGTATTTCTGAGATGGGTGGAGTACTTTTGATGGCGCTTTTTGCTGCCACGTCGGCTTTCTCATATCCCGGTATCCCTTGGTGTGCTGGTATCCAGATGAGTTTAACATTTTTGTAGGTTGAAGCTTTAATAACTGGTGTTGGATTCTTCGGATGCAGGGAGTTTCTGTGAATCTGTTTTTGATGGCCAAAAGTGTTGACATAGAGTCTGTTAGAACCGCTATATCATTTGGGACTGAGTCGTAGTTGCTGATTACTTGCTCTATAGCAAAAGCTTCACAGTCGAATATCGTGAATAGATCTGGAAGACGATAAAGCGTTTCTAAGTCTTCAGAAACCACGGCACAGCCAGAGCCTTTTTTCATTTTGGAACCATCCGTGTATATCAGGGTGTGGTTCGACAGCTCTTGTTTTAATCGGTTAAAAGACGCATGGTAGACAATGGAAGGTCTTAATGCTTTTGAGTTCTCTGCTAATTCAAGGTTTACTTTTGGGTTGCACCCCATTTGGGTTGCAAGCCTCGTTTTTCGGTCAGAGGAATCACAAGATTCATATTTTCAGTAATGAGTTCTACTCTGAATTTCAGAGGTTTTGGCAAGTTAGTCTTCATAAGCTGTGTACGTGCACTTGGTGTTGTTGGATGCAGAATAAATGGTGGCTCGGATTCGATCGAATTACTGGATATTGCAAAGATGATACTCAGTTTGGATTTCCTGATGTCAAGGGGAAGCTCATCCGATTCAGCCAAAACACTAGAGTTTGGGCTCGATCTGAAAGCGCCAAGTGCAAGACGGAGAGATGATGTGTGTACAGGGTTTAATCGGTCGAGAATCGAAGCTTTCGCAGAATCATATATAATGCAGCCGTAGTCAAGTTTGGTTCTAATTAGGGCCCTGTATGACCTCAGTAGTATATCTTGGTCAGCTCCCCACTTCGCTGACGAAATTATTTTCAGGATATTCATTCTTTTTTTACAGTTGATTTTGAGGTTTTCTATGTGTGGTCCCCACGTTAGTTTGCGGTCGAACTTCAAACCGAGAATCGTGGCGTTTTCTACTGAGTTAAGTTCTTTGTTATTCAAGTAGAGTTTGACAGGGTTTTCGAGGTCTGCCCGAGATCGAGAGAAGGTTATGTGTTCCGTCTTGGTGTCCGAGAATTTGAACCCTGTTGCTTCAGCCCATCGTTGGAGATTATTTAAACACTCTTGGAGAATGGCTTTTGTTGTATCGAGGTTTTTACCAACGCATGTTACTGTGAGGTCATCAGTAAACAGAAACGGTTTTGCCGGGAGAGTAATGTTCGAGGTAATGTCATTTATTGCTATGAGGAAGAGTGTTACATATATCACGGATCCTTGGGGTACCCCGTTGTCTATTTGTATTTTTTCAGAGAAAGCATTTTTGTAGCGAATTTGGATTTTTCTTGACTTGAGGAAATTGGAAATAAAGGCCAAACAGCTGCCAGAAATTTTGAGTTTGCTGAGGATAGTTAAAACGCGGTGCTTCCACATCATTTCGAAGGCCTTCTCGATATCCATAGACAGAGCTATGAGATGTTGGTTAGAGTGAAAAGCTCCACATATCTGGGATTCTAAATTTGTGAGGTGTTGCATTGTTGAGCGAAAGTATCTGAATCCACTTTGATCAGGGGAGAAGAAATTCTGTTTTTCCAATCTCCATCTAAGTCTCTTGTTCACGATTTTCTCTAGCAACTTGCATAGGGTACAGGTCAGTGCAATTGGACGATAATTTTTCGGATTGCAAGGATCTTTGCCGGGCTTGCTTATGGGGATTACTATAGCTTCTGACCAAATGGACGGAAAGACTTTATCAATCCAGATCAGATTGAATAGGTCAAGGGCGTATCGAAGACCGCTTTGGGTTAGATGTTTAAGCAAAACATTAGGAATGCCATCAGGGCCGACACTGGAGTTTTTGCAGTTACGAAAAACAGCTTCGAGTTCATACAACTGGAGCAGTGCGTTTATTGGGTCGTCTGATTCTGTATAAAAAATGAGGTTTTCTGATTCGATTTTACTTTTGTGTTCGCGAAATGTAGGGTCGTAGTTTTTGTAGTTCGTGAGCCATTTGTAGGGGTTCAGAAGTTGTGGTGCCATCCTGGAGCAAGAAAGCTGATGAGGTGCGTGATGATTTTGGTCCAGCCAGAATTTTGATTTTGTTATAAGCTTCCGAGAAGGTGGAGTTGGGTCCCATAGTCGAGAGGAATTCTCTAAATGATTCTCGTCTGCTTTCCTTCGTTGTTCTACGAGTAATAGCTCTGAGTTTGTTGTAGGCTACTTTATTATCTTTATGTGGATGTATTTTATACCTGTTGAACGCATGTTTGGATTTATTTGTTACTTCTGCGCATTTGTCATTCCACCATGGTACTTGGGGCTTTCGAAACTTGCCAGATGATTTCGCGGTATTGTTATCGACAGCAGTTAGTATGAGAGAAACGAATTCTGACGTAATGTTGTCAATGTAGTCCTTATTTTCGCTTGATAGTTTAGTTAACTTATCAATTTTATTATCGATTTCTAGTTGATAGTCGCTCCAGTTTGCGTCCTTAGTCTTCCATTTAAGGGGGGGCATGAGTCGACGGGCGTGAGTCGGTTGATATATTCAATTGATCGAATGGACCACAATCTGTGATTGGATCCAAAATGGGCACCAGGATGGATACTGCCACCGGACAGCCGAGATTCGCGGACCGTCCAGGATGGAGTCCAGGATGGACTGTAAGATAGTCTGGGGGAGAATCCATAATGGACACCAGGATCGATTCTCCCATTGGACAGCCGAGATTCACGGCTCGTCCAGGATGGAGTCCAGTATGGACTGTAAAACAGTCCAGGTGAGAATCCATAATGGACACCAGGACGGATTCTCCCATTGGACTATAAGACAGTCCAGGTGAGAATCCATAATGAACACCAGAATGGATTCTGCCATAGAATAGCCGAGATTCACGGGTCGTCCAGGATGGAGTCCGGGATGGACTGTAACACAGTCCAGGTGAGAATCCATTATGGACACCAGGATGGATTCTTCCATAGGACAGCCGAGATTCACGGGTCGTCCAAGATGGACTGTAAGACAGTCCAGGTGAGAATCCATAATGGACACCAGGATGGATTCTGCCGTAGGACAGCCGAGATTCACGGGTCGTCCAGGATGGTGTCCGCCGACTCCGGGATCCGATTAAAAGCCGGAGTCGGCGGACACCATCGTGGACTCCATCCTGTACTCCATCCTGGATTGCCAAGATTCCATCCGGGACTCCATCCTGGACTGCCAAGATTCCATCTTGGACTCCATCCTGGACTCCATCCCAGACTCCATCCTGGACTACTTTTTCTGCGCGGGTGGTTCAATCAATTTCCCTCGAGAGTCTCTTTTATCTGACCCCCATAATTGGTTGTGGCTGCTAATGTCTCCGACAATCAGAAACGGCTTTGGTAATTGATAGGTCAAAGATCAAGTAGTGTGAATTCTTGGCTATTTGGAATGCAGATATTGCAGATGGTTAGTTTTTTGAAGATTTACCGTAACAGCTGTAGCTTCGATGTCTGTGAAGAGTGAAACTTCTTCAACTGGTATTTGATCTATGATGTACGTGACTACTCCGCCACTGGCGTGAGTGCAGTTAAGGCGGTTTTTGAACACACTTTTGTACCCTCTTAGTTTACCAACCTGCTTTTCTTTGAAGTTAGACTCTTGTAGCGTTATAATTTCTGGATAGGTTTTCTTGATTAATATTTGCAGCTGCTCCAATCGGGGGTAAAACCCGTTTGGATTCCACTGTAATATTTTCATTGCGTCATTTCTTCAGCTTCGGACTGAATGTCTCCAGAGGAGTTCACTGTCTCCACGTAGAGGTTAAGCTTTTGGTTATATGCACAATGTATCCAATGTTATGACTCAGTCGGTCATTATGATATTCGTTTTTATCTTACCTGAAGATGGTATTGGGTGTGAGTTAATGAATGTGTAGAGTTGAGCTTGTGTAGAGTTAGGACTTTGGTGAATTGGGTACCGTGTAGAATCGGTGAAAGTCTCGATTGATGGCGTTAAGACTGTGTACAGTTTTTGCGTCAAATACGATCGTGTGCACAGTTTTGTCATGGCGAATTAAGCACGCCTTGAATATATCTCGGGACAATATTGACGTGTCGAATTTTACTCGGGTGAATTTAACCGTTGAGAGTTTTGTTGGTGAGAGTTGGAGAGAGTAATGACCGACTGAGTCATAACAATGGATACATTGGTTATATGCACAACGTATCCAATGTTATGACTCAGTCGGTCATTATGATATTCGTTTCTATCTTACCTGCAGATGGTATTGGGTGTGAGTTGGTGAATGTGTAGAGTTGAGCTTGTGTAGGGTTGGGACTTTGGTGAACTGGGTACCGTGTAGAATCGGTGAAAATCTCGATTGATGGCGTTAAGGCTGTGTACAGTTTTTGCGTCAAAAGACGATCGTGTGCACAGTTTTGTCATGGCGAATTAAGTACGCGTTGAATATATCTCGGGACAATATTGATGTGTCGAATTTTATTGGGGTGAATTTAACCGTTGAGAGCTTTGTTGGTGAGAGTTTTGCCGAAGTGAGTTTCGCCGGTGAGAGTTTTGCCGGTGAGAGTTTCGCCGGTGAGAGTTTTGTGAATCGATGCTTGTGTAGAGTTGGTGTTGTGTAGAGTTGTTGCATGTGTAGAGTTGGTGTTGTGTAGAGTTGGTGATGTGCAGAGTTGGTGTTGTGAGTTGGTGATGTGTAGAGTTGGATTCTGTGGAGTCTGCGTATTGCCGATTCATTTCAAGATTCCTTTAAAGATTCTTTCAAGACTTTTTTAAAGATTCTTTTAAAGATTCTTCACAAGATTCTTTTTTTTCTGCGCGGGTCGGTATATACTGACATACTGTCGCCCACATATCTCTCTATATTATAAAAAGATCTCGCCGCCGCCGCCGTATCAAGAATCGAGGGCCAGAATAATTCGGGCTCAGGGCTTGGCGGAAGAAGGTGGGGCTAAAGGCTTGGGGCTAGCCCCGAGCCCGAATTATTCTAAGTCCTTTTCCAAAAACATAGGTTCCCCAAGGGTGGGGTACTCTTTTTTTGGGGGGGGGGGGGGGGGGGGCGATTGCGAGCGAGCGAGCGACAATAAAATCCTAGTATATATATATATATATATATATATATATATATATATATATATATATATATGCCGTTATATACATACTGCATACAAAGAACATGTTTATGGGTACATACATGCGCCGAGATGACTAGCGCGGCTTTGCATCAACCTAGCAAAATTTACTGCTAATTGTTTTCCCCACGTGTGACTTTAGTGCGTGTTGCAGGTTGTGCAGGTATAACCACTGCGTTGGAATGCATGTACCTACTCTGGATCGATCGATATTGTATTCACTTCGCGATTACCGCCGCATACAGCTATGCTGCAACAGCATCAGCTATACATACTAGATAAATGATGGACTTTCGCATCCTCTCCCCGGCGTGTTGTCGATATGTCGAAGAATTTGACTAATTTATTCCGTTAGCTTAAATGCATTTTAGCTGAGTTCCTATCAATTGTGAATCAGTAGTAGGATTCATTTTCTTGGGCGTAGTTTACCTTCGATAATGCGCTATTATTTATTATTAACCCATATTAAGAAATGTTCAATTTATTAACAAAAAGAAATTAAATAATACGTCTGCTATATTAGAGGACCAGTTATTTTTGAAAATACAATTTTTTTTATACCAGAATTTTTTTAATACTGTAATGTATATGTATTGATTCCCGCGCAAAAATGCAAGTATAAAAACAGTATTTCCCAAATATTAAAAGTGTCTTGAATAATAGTATACCAAGGCTGGCGTATTGGAATAAGACATACGGAATAATATTTCCCCCAAATAAAGAAGGTATTAAAACAATATTGAAAATCGTTCCAAAAGTGAAAAGTCTTAAGTGTGATCTATTAGACTGAATACTAGTAAAGAATATTGCACCGTTTTATTAGTTTTTATGGTCCAGGTCGATATCTACATGGCTTCCGGTGTCCAGATCGATATTTCCATGGCTTTCGGTGTCCAGGTCGATATCTCCATGGCTTGCACTGTCCAGCTGTCAAAACTGTTGAAAAATATACCCAGATATCGGAAACTGGAGATATCGAACTGGTCACTGGAATCCGTGGAGATATCGACCTGGATACAAGAAACCATGGAGATATCTACATTGTCCCCGCAACCCATCAAGATATCGACCTGGGCACTGAAAGCCATGGAGATATCGACCTGGACACCGAAAGCCATGGAGATATCGACCTGGATACCGAAAGCCATAGAGATACCTACCTGGACACCGAAAGCCATGGAGATATCGACCTGGACACCGAAAGCCATGGAGATATCGACCTGGATACCGAAAGCCATAGAGATACCTACCTGGACACCGAAAGCCATGGAGATATCGACCGGAACACCGAAAGCCATGGAAATATCGATCTGGACACCGGAAGCCATGTAGATATCGACCTGAACCATAAAAACTAATAAAACGGTGCTATATTCTTTACTATTATTCAGTCCAATAGATCACACTTAAGACTTTTCACTTTTGGAAAGATTTTCAATACTGTTTTAACATCTTCTTTATTTGGGCGAAATATTATTCCGTATGCCTTATTCCACTAAGCCAGCCTTGGCGTACTATTATTCAAGACACTTTTAATATTTGGGAAATACTGTTTTCATACTTCCATTTTTGCGGGGGTTGGTATATTCCTTCGTATACCTTGTTCAAGCTTTTAAGCCCCTCTCCACTTTCCCAGTTCATTTTTAGAGACTGTAATCTCGTCTCAAAAAAAAATCGAAATCAAGACCACAGTCTCAGTCTCGTCTCGTCTCGATATAAAACACAAGACGAGACTTCTCAAGACGGGACGGGGCGTCTTGATTCGTCCCGTCTCAAGGCTGGTCTTGTCTTGCCTATTCTGAAGACTCTCGACTTGTCTCGCATAGTCTCGAATGATTTTGAATGATATTCAGCAATTTTTCAACAAGAAAATTCTTTACGCATCAATCAATTAAATAATAGTATATTTCGATACAAGTGTGAAAAAGTGTTTCGCACGAGTGTCGAACGATATTTTATGTTACGATGTGAGAAAATGCAGTTTAACGCACGCGAAGCGTGCGGAAAATCGCATTTTACGCACAGTGTGACATAAAAACTTTATCTCGGCGTGCTGCCGCAAAAACATCTAAACTATTATTTGGGCGTAATCACTGTTTACGCTTGCACTTGCTAGCTGTGAAGAGTTACCAGGTGTCCAGTTGCCCCTGCCACCACTAATTAAAAATATATATATGGTGAATTACATTCCCGTATATTTTTTTGTGAATCATTCCGAGTATGAAGTAAATCTTTCACAACTAATTGCATATACTTATATATCCTGAAATATATCTGCGATATGAGGCATTCCGCATGGAACTTGAAAAAGCATGTCCCTCTGCTTTTAACGGTACATCAACGATAAATTGTTATATGTTTTTAGTGTTAACATTTAGATGTTGATCTCTTGGAATAGAGGCACCTAGTTGGTAAAGCCAAAATTTCGAGAATGTACGAGTTATTTTGGTAAAAGTGACTGAAATGTCCTTACCGTCCGTGTCCCTCCCGTGAACAAAAGTATTAGGGTTGTCCTAAGAAAACTTAGGGCCCTATCGGGCTTTAATGTGGACACAATAAAAGGGAGGTCCATATCACTACCCGTGTAAAAAAAAATCGTCTATGTAGAGTGGCGATAGATCTACGAAGAGACGTCTACAAAAAGTTCACCAACTGAGACGATGGTAGACTAGAATATAGACTGACGGTTACAGCAAAAATCTATATCTAGTCTACGTAGATCTATTTATATTTACGTAAATTACTAGGTAGATTTGGCCAAAACGAAATGTGTCGCTGATTTAAAGTCGATCTATCAAGATCTACCTAAACTGCATGGTCGATGACATACCAAGGTCGATTTTCTCATCTTAAGATCTACGTAGATCTCAGTAGATCTACATAGACCACTTGGTAGATGATGAACAAAAGTCGATCTTATTGTCAAAAGGTGTTCGTAGATCTAGATAGATATACGTGCATCTACGTAGATCTCGATAGATATACATACATCTACGTAGGTCTATGTAGATCTGGATAGATATACGTACATCTACGTAGGTATACGTAGATCTGGATAGATCTGCATAGATATAGGTACATCTACGTAAATCTGGATAGATCTACGTAGATCATTTGATAGATGATCTACCAAAATCGATTTTACCGTCTGAAGAGGTACGTAGATCTAGATAGATCCATATACACCGTGTGCAGACGACCTACTAAGTCTCATCTATCACACATCTCAAAATCTACGTACATTTTGGTAAACTAATCGTTTCAGCATATAGAAAATTCTAGCTCACGTATTGTCTTAAAGTACCATTTTTTTACTAGTCTTCATACCATGGTCTCAGTTTCGATCACCAGAGAACAGGATATTCCATTATAGCGAGGACAACGTGGTCCGACTTACAGTAGTGTACAGATTTCGTATACCCAACGCGCTAATGCCCTCGAGAAAAAAATACCTACGATAATCTAAACTGAGGGGCTCTTGACCAGGTCTTGATCTCCTCTTCCTCTAATTGTCTTTATTATCTATGCTTGATTTTGTATGATTACCTCATGTCTGAATTCATCGGCATCGTTGTGAACCGCTTATTTCATCTACCGACAAAATGTCGCGAAAATACAAAGAGGTACGTACCTCGTAAGTAAAAATAATTATTTGTCAATTCAGTTTTTTTTATCTTAATGAAACAAGCAAATTCCCTTTTTTTATTGGTGTCTCTCGATTTTGTATAATTATTGAGAAATTTGGAGGCGGTTTTCTTGAGTTTCCAGTATTAATACCGCAGAAAGTCAGTAAAATATATGTATATGACTGTATCGGCCAGGTTTTCAGCAGCATATTCCTGTGCCCTCGTGCAAATATCATACTAGTAGGATATTACGGATAAATGTCAACAATATTATTATCAAGACGTACATATCGAGTGTTAATATAATTTATTCTTGTGACAATAAAAAGCGAAAGTTCGAGTTCATTCGAATTCCTTTAAATTAACTTGTTCAATTACATGCAGCTCATGATTTATTTCCGTAGGGAAGCAAACACTCTTTAATTTACAAACGCGCTCTTAGATATTGCCATCATATCAGTATCGCATAGCCGATGACAACGGTAAATCGATTTGATTGTAAAATTTTCAATTGAACTACTAAATGTATTAACGGCCCCTCAAGGACGAGATAGAGAGATAGAGAGACGTGGGGAGATTGTAGGCTGGAGAGGAACCATCTGACCCCGGACAGCATCTAGAGCCAGCTGATGAGTACACTCCGCACCACACGAGTAGCCTCCACGCTCGTGTGGACATATGTTGGAGTTAGCCGCCCAACTGCGTGAGTGTACTCGCACTACAAGGATCGCCAGCGGCAGTCAAACAGCCCGCGGTGATCACACCGTCCAGCTGCGTTACACTCCTCCGCCACAGCACTGCTCGAGCGCCACTGACCAGCCACACTCGATCCGCTGATCGATGCCGATGCGTCGTAGTGCTCTCGAGCCGACAACGTCCGAGGATCGCCGAGAGTCTCCGAAAACATCGAGGAAGAAGCCGTCGAGTTCGGGAATTCACGTCCTTGAGACCCGTCTCTTCTCCCAGCTAGCCGTGCCCGTGTATTATTATTTTTGAGTTCTATTTTCTTTTGTTTGGAATTATTAAACGACCGTGAAACGTCACCGGTAAAGTAACGTTGCTACACGATACGTAGCTGGCGTCCATTCTCCCCGTAAATTCAATTATTGCCATTTTTCCCCTTCAATTCAGTTATTTCTATTTTTCCCCGTAAATTCAATTATTTCTATTTTTTCCCCGTGAATTGAATAATTTTTATTCCCCCCCCCCCCCCCCCCCCCCCCGTTAGCGAAAATCCCTCCCTCCCCCCTTGCCCTGATATTTATTCAATTCAAGCGATTATATTAAGTTTATTTCGAGTTATTTTATCGAGTTTTTCTTTTGTTTTGGTATTGAGATTTTTGTTATGAAATAGACCTTTGTTATTTTTCTTATAATTATTTTCTTGTTTATTCAGTATTTTTCACTAACCCCTTCCCCCTCCTAATAAAAAGGGAAGCCGGTTATAGAGTATAAACACTCATGCACTCATCGCATCATAGTTTTATTTATTTATTTTATCAGTTGTATAGCATTTTATACCAATTCCAAATGCTGCTCATACACACCATAATATTCGAAACTTTTGAAATCCTCTCCTCTCTTAAAAAAGACATGGCACATCGAACTCGAAGGACTGAAGCCACTTTTCGAGTCTTCCAATTGGTCGGCGACGGCTGTTTCAGAGCTAACTTCAGTCTGTCGAGGGTGCCGCTGCAAAGTCGCCGCGTATGGCGCGCATTTTGAACTGGCGCTTTTGCTGTTCTGCCATGGCCGCTGTAAAGTCACGTATCACCAGTGACTTTAATAGCTGCCGTTTTCGTAGTTGTGATATTGAATAGAACTATCTCCATACAAACAAAAAGTAATCGATGAATAGATCATTATTTTTACGTAGAGGTTTGAAAGGTTCTCTTTTTTTATTTCTAAACAAAAGCGACACTGATCTTGGTGATGAATAGAGTTGTAAATCCGTAACTCTTTTGGAAATAGAATTTATAATACAATTGACTCTGTGATTAAGTTTTTGAAAATAATATGTTGCAGCGATTATAATATTCTCTCTTAAAAACATAGCACATCGAAAGTAATTATTTTATGGGATGAAATAGGAACGCTGTCCATTAGATATATCAGTTCTGAGGAATGTCTAATAAAACTGCCTTTTTATAGCATCTGAAATTGATGGTGATTGGTAGAGCGTTTTTAAAGAGGATATGTAATGATTATATCGAAAGTATGTCATGAAAGTAGCGTAATTCTGACTACCTACTATTTTGAGTAGACATATATATTGATTCTTCAGGATCGTTTTAGCTTAAAAAAAAGACGCAAAATCACCAAAGCATAGGACACGCGGAGCGCGGACGTTGTTGCTATTATTAAGTAAAATGTAAATCCGACTGTCAAACTATCGCAATGCCGACAATATATACCATCGAAACGAAAGAGAGATGTGAAGGCGCGTGCAGGCACGTGCAGGCGTGCGATGTCATGCTCGCTTTCTCGCGCGCGCGAAATTCGAATGTACAAACGCGTTTTTGACAAATTATAGCGAAAAATGTAGATTACAATTAATGTGCGAAATTCACACATTATTAATCACTATAATCCAGTAAATTCACGATAAAAATTTCACGCCAAATATTTACTTTTTCAACAAATATTTACTTTTTCATCACATACAAAGTATGTAAAATTATATAATAACTTCACAAACTAACTTCACGACAGTAACGTGACGCCAGTAGCAATCGTGCTGAGAAAGTCACGACTTGCGATTACGCCAGTAGCAAGGTTTTTTCTTCAGATTTCTATAACGACAATACGTAAACTTTAAAAACGAGCAACTTTTGTAGATTCATCATTGTGGTATTGTTTCGATATGGATGGCCTCATGGCAGTGGCTCGATCCTACATATCCCAACTAAACACAGACGGTATTGAACACGGGCAACTGCATACAAATCAACTGGACACGTTACCAGTTCGACACGGCAGAACTCGACACAGTACTAACTGGACACGGCGTAACTCGACACGGCAAAACTTGACACATCACCAACTGGACACAGCAAAACTCGACAAACATCAGTTTGACACCGAAAGACTGTCCAGTGGCTCAATTGAACACAGACCTCATTGGACACAGACGAGTCGTTTGGTAATCCAGCTTTGTTCCAATTGGACACAGACCCAAAAGAACAGACGCAATTGACGAGTGCGTCCTTTTGAGTCTGTGTCCAATTGGAACAAAGATGGATTACCAAACGTCTCTTCGGTGTCCAATGAGATCTGTGTTCAATTGAGCCATTGGAGAGTCTTTCGGTTTCGAACTAATGTTTGTCGAGTTTTGCTGTGTCCAGTTGGTGATGTGTCGAGTTTTGCCGTGTCGAGTTGCGCCATGTCCAGTTAGTGCTGTGTCGAGTTTTGCCGTGTCGAGTTGCACCGTATCTAGTTATTGCTGTGTCGAGTTCTGCCGTGTCGAACTGATAACGTGTCCAGTTGATTTGTATGCAGTTGCCCGTGTTCAATACCTTCTGTGTTTAGTTGGGATATGTAGGATCGAGCCGCTGCCGGCCTCATAAAAGTAGTAACAGGAAATATGTTGTGTATGTGTTGTGTAGTAACAGTGATATATATACGTTATACAATGACAATTAAATTCTCCTCGTAACAATAGCAGTAACAATGGGAAACCACAACTAAAAAATCATCCATTTTATTACACGGTACTTATGGTACGTAACCAGGGTTACCAAAAACTCGTGCTTTGTACTTTTGTTATTCAGAAAAAATGTTCAGAAAAAAAATTCATGTATAAGACACACAAAAAAAATAGCAAACAATAGCGGGTCCGGAATTTTTTGTTGGCATTTAATTCGAGTTTTTCATTATTATTTTTAGCGTTACGAAAATATCGGGTAGAATATACGAGCAGCTTTCTATCCAGAAGTTTAGAGAGCTCGGATTCTCGCAAGGCACTCGATGAAACTGGTTGCCAGGCACTCATTTATCGCTTCCAACAACTCTCTCACTTTATCTACCTATATCCTCTGTGCTTTGAGCATTTGATTCTGAAATTCGTCAGCGGCCAGATAGTTTTGGATACGAAGCTGAGTTTGGTATGTATGCGTTTTTTAGTCCCCTCTGTTTTACCATTCCCCTCTCAGATTCTGGCGAGCTTTTTTTTAAATTGCATTGCGCTTAATTCGTTCCCATCTTCAAAACGGAGTAGAATTCTTAACGAGGGAAAAAGGAATTACACCTATGGGGTCATTTCAGGCAGAATATCTGCTCGCTATAACTTTATTGAATGCAGATTCTTGACGCATTTTGAGAATTTAGAAAAATAAAAACCTCAAAGTTCACATATCGACAGTTACTGGAATTGGAAGTTAGAAATCCAATCAAGTTATTGAAGTTGGAAGTTAGTTATAAGATATTTTTAATCAAGAATAGCAGTTCAATTATTAATAAAAATGGAATAAGGCTAAAATACAATTATAATCATAGATATGACTTTTTCCAAAATAGCGCATTGGATACATTATCCAAAATCCAAAAATTCTGCAAAAATTTGCCATACTGTAAAATTCCATCATAAATGCATTCCACATTTTAATTTCATGAACCAAAAACGCATTTATAACCAAATATTAAGAAAAACAAATTTTAAAAAAATGATTTATGCACTATTTAAATGTAAAAAAGTGTCGTAAAAATTATAAACAAATTGTACGAGGAAATAGTCATAAAAGGGTTCACGTAACAATTTATTTTTGAGTTCCCTACACTGAAAAAAACGGAGTTGGGGCGCCGCCGCCGATCTAGCGTGAGCGAATGCTGATAGCGGTGGTCCCGGAGCTCCACCGGCGGAAACGAGTAGCTCCGAGATGTCGTGTATCTACTCCGCGGCGGAGTTCTGGGTCCTCCGCTCGGGGTAAAGCACGATCTCCGTCGCTTGGGGGGAACGGTACGCACCACGGTGGAGTTGCCCGATCACCGAAGCGCCAGCGCCACTTTCCCCTGCGGAGTAAACAGAAATCCGACTTTCGGCGTTCGCTCACGCCAGTTCGGCGGCGGCGCCCCAAATCCGTTTTTTTTTTCAGTGTAACATCGAACACGAAAAAAAAAACAGTGGTCATCTTTCCCTGGGTTGCTCCAAATCCTCGTGGATCGAATCTCCCGCTGTTGGTGGTTGTGGTGCAGTTGGCGAGGCCTTCCTCGGAGTCTCTGGGTGATGTTCGGCCCGAGTAATAACTTCCACCCCGGGATGGTGCCTTGTGGGAGTCGAGGTGGAGGTGTAGGAGGACGCGACTCGTGCACGGCTGGCGAACGCCGCTGGGGGTTGAGCCAGTACAAAGGTACAAAGCCCCGGTAATATATTTTCGATTATCTCTATATAGCCCGCTGCGCTGCCATGCTATATAATGGTGTAGCTCGGGCGACCGCTATCTCTCTCTTTTTTTCCTGTTCTCGCTTGCCTGCTCACACGGTACTCTTTAAAAGTAGCCGGGCGCCGTTCTAACGAGACCAGGACGAGCGGTGGCCGGGCAAGCGAAAGCTATAATCAAGGAAGTCCGGGAGCAGATACTCCTCCCCTCTCTCCGTCCTTCCCCTTCTCCTGTGCACCATTTCCGCTCGCTAGTGGTCAAGAGATCTTTTTTTGTTGTTGTCAACTACTCGTGAATCGAAGTCTGTATATAATAATAAATAAAATGACAAGATGTACTGAAATGATTTATACGTGTACCCAAGTAGAAATTTCATCAGGCATGCCTGCTGTCACACGAGGTCCAGATCAGTTTTAGGTACGGTAACCTTATTTGGGGCCGCCGTAAATTTACCTGCTCAGGTTCATGTAAGGCTGAAATATGGCATTCGTACTTAATAATGCCGTCTTTCCACCGAATCAGGCTGATGTCCCGCTAGATATGGTAACGTTATTTAGGGGTCGTCGTAAGTTCACCTGATATGGTCCATGTATGGCCGAGATATGGCATTCTACCTTAAAAGTGCCGTCGTTCCACCGGATCAGGCCCATGTCAGGCTTTACATACGGTAATCTTATATAGATATGCCATTCATCGACCTTATCCGTTTCGCATAAGGTCTTCCTGTGGCATTTGGACCAAGATTTTGTTAAATTTACCTTTATTTTCCCTGGTCAGATCCGCATACGGTCTTCGTATGCCATAGTTTTTTTTAAATATGCCGTAAATTTACATTATCAGGTTCGTATAAGGGCTAGATACGGCATTCGTTAAAAACATTTAAAAATCATTGTTAAGCAAAATCAATCTCTTCAGCACCTTGCGTGTGCTGGATTTTATCACATCTTTATCCAATCGAGAAGTATTCGAAATTTTCGCTGATACTCACATTTTACGGGACTGTACCCCCGCGCAGAAAAAAGTAGTCCAGGATGGAGTCCCAGATGGAGTCCAGGATGTAGTCCTGGATCGAATCTTGGCAGTCCAGGATGGAGTCCCGGATGAAATCTTGGCAGTCCAGGATGGAGTACCGGATGGAATCTCAGATGGTGTCCGCCGACTCCGGCTTTTAATCGGATCCCGGAGTCGGCGGACTCCATCCTGGACGACCCGTGAATCTCGGCTGTCCAATGGCAGAATCCATCCTGGTGTCCATTATGGATTCTCACCTGGACTTTCTTACAGTCCATTCCGGACTCCACCCGGGATGACATGTGAATCTCGGCTGTCCGATGGCAGAATCCATCCTCGTATCCATAATGGATGCTCGCCTGGTCTGTCTTACAGTCCATCTCGGACTCCATCCTGGACGATCCGCGAATCTCGGCTGTCCAATGGGAGAATCCATCCTGGATTCATTATGGATTCTCGCCTAGACTGTTCGGCAGTCCATCCTGGACGGTCCGCGAATCTCGGCAGCCTGATGGCAGAATCCATCCTGTTGTGTATTCTGGACTCCATCCTGGACGATCCGGGTTTCCACCAGGAGGTTAACACCAGGACCAGACCGTGTCCACCTTGGACACCTTGGTGTCCAAACGATCCATGTTGGACCACTCTTATTACGTCAACGGAGGGTAAGCCTCTCGTGTGTAGTCAAACTCGAAACAGCTTTCCAGTCTTATATACGCTCAGGCTTCAAGTCACTTGCCAGAAACGCTTCGACCGCTCACCATCTAGCCGAGCATTGTGTATCCGTGTTTCGCATGATGCCACTAGATGGCAAACGGACGCACCGTTTCTCGCAAATGACTTGAAGCCTGAGCGTATATCAGACTAGAAAGCTGTACTGAGTTCGACTACACACGAGGGGTCTAACCTCCGTTGACGTAATAAGAGTGGTCCAAAATGGATCGTCTGGACACCAAGGTGCCCAAGGTGGGCGCGGTCTGGACCTGGTGTCAACCTCCTGGTGGACACCCGGATCGTCCAGGATGGAGTCCGGGATGGACGGCGAAACCGTCCAGGCGGGAATCCAAAATGGGCACCAGGATGGATACTGCATCGGACAGCCGAGATTCGCGGACCGTCCAGGATGGACTGTAAGACAGTCTAGGGGAGAATCCATAATGGGCACCAGGATGGATTCTCCCATTGAACAGCCGAGATTCACGGGTCGTTCAGGATGGAGTCCAGGATGGACTGTGAGACAATCCAGGTGAGAATCCATAATGGACACCAGGATGGATTCTCCCACTGGACAGCCGAGATTGGCGGATTGTGCAGGATGGAGTCCGAGATGGACTGTAAGACAGTCCAGATGAGAATCCATTATGGACACCAGGATGGATTCTGCCATCGGATAGCCGAGATTCACGGGTCATCCCGGATGGAGTCTAGGATGGACTGTAAGACAATCCAGGTGAGAATCTATAATGGACACCAGGATGGATTCTGCCATTGGACAGCCGAGATTCACGGGTCGTCCAGCATGGTGTCCGCCGACTCCGGGATCCGATTAAAAGCCGGAGTCGGTGGACACCATCTGAGACTCCATCCGGTACTCCATCCTGGACTGCCAAGATTCCATTCGGGACTCCATCCTGGATTGCCAAGATTCTATCCGGGACTCCATCCTGGACTCCATCCGGGACTCCATCCTGGACTACTTTTTTCTGCGCGGGCCGCTAGAATTACTTTGAAATCTATCCAGGTACTGACCGTCAAACGCCAGTACCTGGATGGGTGACCGCCCCATCATGTTTGAATTTTGAATATTTCGGTCGTAGTCACAATAAATGGATATACAGTCTTGAAGTGTTTTTATTTTAAGTATACTTCAAATAGACAATAAATATATAAACTTTCTAAGATGTCAATGAATGAGGGGGCTAAGGCGCAGAACTGTCACCCGGAAGATCAAGGTGCGATTCCCACCAACAGCAAATAAATTTACATGTGTTTTTTTCAGCAATTAATATGTACTGAAAACTAAATGAGCTCGAATATCCAATTGAAAGTGCAAAATAAATCGAATTCGATGACCGCAGATAATTATTTTGTAATTTATTCGCCGTTTTTATAAGTAGGGGCTTAGTAGGCCAGCCTCTATCTGACCCTTATCTGAAAAGCTTAATCTGGCCCTGATCATGCGCTGCGTTACTTTTCTGCAAGGCCCGTATAAGGTTGCCAAGCAGGGGCCTTAGATTTAAATCCGGCTACCACGCTAGGGCCTGATATTCCCCGTAGCTGAATTTCTACTCGGGTACTTAAATACGAGGCACCGGAGCTACGTCACGTTTCGTCGAGAACGTAAACACGGACCGGAGCAGAAATTAATTCAAATTGCCTGAAGTATCATCAGGTCCGGATGAGGCATCGGTCAGGCATGCCTGTTCAGCCTAGCCAAATAAGGCCCTGGTCCTGCCCGGATCATGTATCGATATAATATTTCAAAACTGTCTAGCCTGAAATATTCCCCATCCGGCCGGGATCAGGCACCGATCGGGCATTCTTGATCCGGTTAGCAAAATGAGGTCCCGGCCCTGCCCGGATTATGCATAGGTACAACATTTCAAACGTGGTTAGACTACAGTTTTCCATGACATGCCGGGATCAGGCATCGGTCAGGTACTCCTGGTCGGTCTAGCCAGATGCCGCCCTGTTTTTGGCCAAAATATTCAAATCTGGTCGATTTAAAATATACACCATTTCAGACGAAATCATCAGAATACTGGAAGAG
Source organism: Ephialtes manifestator (assembly GCA_963970395.1). Lineage (NCBI taxonomy): Eukaryota > Metazoa > Arthropoda > Insecta > Hymenoptera > Ichneumonidae > Ephialtes > Ephialtes manifestator. The sequence goes on from OZ019981.1 coordinate 3,090,726, forward strand.
CATATCTGGCATTACGTTGTATAATAAATAAATGAAAGATGTTTTCTGTATAATATCGCTTATTATTGTAATACTATCGATTAGAAATAGTTGTATTTTTATGTATGCGTCTTACACAATTATTCATGTATAAGGAAAATAGCATATATTTTCTCGGCGACTGCGTCACTTATATCCAAAATCATTATTTTAAGATCGATTGATTCTATCGTAAACATTTTTCGACCTTGCTTTTTTTTTCGCGCCACATTTAAAAAATTGATGAGTCGCATGGATATATGTACATAAATCTTTTAACACTCCTTACTGTTCCTTTTATTTTTCTTCAGTTTTCGTCTTAAGTTTTGTATAAATTTTGAATTTGCAACATAGTTCCACTATTCAAAAGAACTCCATTACTTGGCGATTTGTTTGAGATTATCAGTCCTTTATATGCCAATTTGTTTAGCTAAAAAATAAAACAGTAATACGTCATTTTTAAAGCTTCCACGACCATGTATGGTACCAGAATTAACTTCCAATAATTAAACTGGCGTTATGCATTTTATGTATATTGGACCTTCTCATTTTTTACTATGGACCAGATCAGGAGCCTGATCGTGGCCGGTTAGTAGTCTGATCGTGGCCGGATTGGGAGACTGTTAGCGGCCGGATTAACAGCCTGATAACGCCCGGATTTGTAGCCTGATCACGACTAGATCAGAAATGGCGTTACATGCCATATCAGGTTCGGATAGATCCGCCTTATCCGGGCCCGATTCCTAATTAAGGAAAATCCGACGAGACCCGGACAAATCAGCCAGAACAAATTTCTGCTCGGGTAGAAATACCTGTGTGGGTCTCTAGTATACATCTGGAGCTTCATCGCATCCGTATTTATATTTTCGACGAAAATCGACGGCACCGGGAATCGAACCCGCGACCTACCGATGCTCTGGACTAGAGGCCAGTATCCTAAGCACTAGACCATCGCACCGGTTTCGAAGTCTGTATATCATTCTTTAAAAAAAATAACAAGACACAGTGGAATAATTAATACACTAAATGTGATCGTTCTTCTCCTAATTGTTTGGGAAATATAATTAATGACCTCGAGTTTATTTTCTGTATGCTTTTTGGCATGTGCTTCTAGCCTGATGTGCAAATTTTTTTTTATGAGTCATTAAACGAACCATGATGGATTCGATCTATGGCAATAATTGTTTAATAATTTTCGGTGTTTGTCCATAGCAATTGGGATATTGGGATGTATCATCAAATACAGCATAACTGCTTCGGTAAATAGACCAGTGTTATGATGAATAAATATTATCAAGAGATGCGGTAGTGTCTCGACGTCAAATATTAAAAGAAAATTGATGCGGCCTCCACACGACGATTTCTCTCTTCTCTGTATTTTGTCTTGCAGTAGCACCGATCGCTACTGCAACTCTTTTTATTCCGGACGCCGGCCTTACTTTTCGGCCGCTTTCAAATTGTATAGCGTTATTCACTTGGTACACTGTGCTGTTATTTTAGTCTGTGTACCGACAGCCATTTGTCGTATTGGGTATGGGAAGCTGTTGTTTTTACGACAACGCTTAACAGTCAAATTAATTTCTGCTCATCTAAAAAATATTTAGTGGTGGAGAAGAAATAAAAATATATTGTTGCTCCAAATAAACTTTCATTTTACAACCTATGTCCCTCGAATTTCGTGGAATCAACCAAACTTTTTTCACTGCACGGAGAATTTGGTGGAATAGATTTACTTAATTCAAATACAATGAAATTCATTGGAATGAATAAAATTCTATTACATTAATTTTTTTCTGCGAAGTGTAATAGAATTTTATTTTATTTATTTTATTTATTTTATTTATTTTATTTATTTTATTTATTTTATTTATTTTATTTATTTTATTTATTTTATTTATTTTATTTATTTTATTTATTTTATTTATTTTATTTATTTTATTTATTTTATTTATTTTATTTATTTTATTTATTTTATTTATTTTATTGTATGTATGTATATGTATGTATATTTTATTGCTTTCAAAAGGGATACAGTGTTATCCCTATAGCAAGGGGGGTAGCGCATTTTTCGTACAATGTTTACAGTTTGTTTTCTTTTACTTATATATAGATAGATAGATAGATAGATTTATTATGCATATACAAGAATACTGGGATTCATAATGCAGAGGGTTCCTTAAGTACAAAAATTAAATCATAAAAACAACTTAAAAATAACAGAACTGAGTTATAAAGGCACAATAGATCTTAAAAATAACATCAGGTGCTCACCAAGTGAAAGTGGTGTAGTTACTGAGAGCTTACGCCTAATATGCTAACAAAGAGGCTCTGAGTTTAAGACAGTTGGCAAAAAAGTAGGAAATCGCCTTTGTGCAATCGCAGTCGCTGCTATCGAGTAACAGTCTGAGGTTTTCTACTTGGTTAAAGCCTGCAGTAAAACGAGGCTCGAGAAATGCTATTCTGAACGGGGTGTAAATAGGACAGTGCAGTAATATATGGTTTACTTATATATATATATTTTCTTTACATTAGTTTTACTTTTATTTTTCTCTTTTATTTTCCGTTACTCGTGGAGTGAGAAAGCTCTTAACATTAAGGCTCGGCTGACATAATTAAATATTTTCTTAAGAATCTTAGGGTCATTTGTAGCTAACAGCTGAAGCATGTCGACGTCTGCTCTCTCCTCGCTGACTAGATTACTCAAGTAGTGTATTCTGTGCGGTTCGTATAATGGACAGTAGAGTAAAAAATGCAGCACGCTTTCGCATTCTGTGAGGTTACAATTTTGACAGATTTGCTGTGGGTCTAGCTTTCCTGAGTATAGCTTGTAGCTGAGATTGCATGTGACTAGGTTTGCTAGTCGGATCTGAGTTATTGTGCGCTTCACTGCTAACGGTAGACGCAGTCTTAGATGTTTTGCAGTGCCGTCACTGAATGTACGCGGAATCTCGAGTTGGCAGGAGTTTGACATATCAAGAGACGCGGCAGCGTCTCGAGACAAGTACATTTACACTGCCGCAGAGATCATTTACTCGAGCCAACTTGTTTTGGCCACTTTTTTTCGAGGTTAATATGTTATATTGATAAAATGATAGCGTTTTCAAGTCTTTTTCAGATATAATCAGATACTATAGGCCAAAATAATTCGTTTAAGACCAAAACGAGCGTTCTACGTTCAGTCGTTTAAGTGATATGGTCATTTATATTTGAAAACTTCTCTGAAATATTACACTTTTTCAGTGGTCGCACACCGATCTTTCGCAACCTGCTCTTTCGCAACCTGCCAACCACTATGTTTCGCAACCTACTAATCACTATAAGAAAATCATAACGTCATCCAGTGATGAGCTAGTTTATGAAATACACGGCGAAGCAATAGTATATACATTGTTAATGTTAATAAACGATTGCTCCACAGCTTTGGTCTCCAGGTCAATTCGTCCACATTTTCCGATGTCCAGGTCGACCGCTCCGTAGTTTTTCGTGTCCAGGTGGACGGCTCCGCAGTTTTCGTTGTCCAGGTCGATCTCTCCATAGTTTTAGGTGGTCAAATCAATTCCTCCATAGTTTTCGATGTCCAGGTCGACCTCTCCATAGTTTTCGGTGTCCAGGTCGACCTTTCCATAGTTTTCCGTATCCAGGTCGATGTCTCCATAGTTTTCGATGTCCAGGTCGACCTCTCCATAGTTATCGGTGTCCAGGTTGATCTCTCCATGGTTTCAGATTTCCAGGTCGACCTCTCCATAGTTTTCGTTGTCCAGGTCGATCTCTCCATAGTTTTAAGTGTCCAGGTCGATTCATTCATAGTTTTAAGTGTCTAGGTCGACTCCTCCATAGTTTTCGATGTCCAGGTCGACCTCTCCATAGTTTTCGGTATCCAGATCGACCTCTCCATAGATTTAGGTGTCCAAGTCGATTTCTCCATAGTTTTCGATGTCCAGGTCGACGATTTCGTAGTTTTCGTTGTCCAGGTCGATCTCTCCATAGTTTTAGGTGGTCAAATCAATTCCTCCATAATTTTCGATGTCCAGGTCGACCTCTCCATAGTTTTCGGTGTCCAGGTCGACCTTTCCATAGTTTTCCGTATCCAGGTCGATGTCTCCATAGTTTTCGATGTCCAGGTCGACCTCTCCATAGTTTTCGGTGTTCAGGTTGATCTCTCCATGGTTTCAGATGTCCAGGTCGACCTCTCCATAGTTTTCGTTATCCAGGTCGATCTCTCCATAGTTTTAAGTGTCCAGGTCGATTCATTCATAGTTTTAAGTGTCTAGGTCGACTCCTCCATAGTTTTCGATGCCCAGGTCGACCTCTCCATAGTTTTCGGTATCCAGATCGACCTCTCCATAGATTTAGGTGTCCAAGTCGATTTCTCCATAGTTTTCGATGTTCAGGTCGACGGCTCCGTAGTTTTCGTTGCCCAGGTCGATCTGTCCATGGTTTCAGATGTCCAGGTTGACCTCTCCATAGTTTTCCATATCCAGGTTGATGTCTCCATAGTTTTCGTTGTCCAGGCCGACGTCTCCGTAGTTTTCGGTGTCTAGGTCGATTCCTCCATAATTTTCGATGTCCAGGTCGACGATTTCGTAGTTTTCGTTGTCCAGGTCGATCTCTCCATGGTCTCAGGTGTCCAGATCGACCTCTCCATAGTTTTTGGTGTTCAGGTCAATCTCGTCATCTCCATAGTTTTCTATGTCGCAGTTGATCTCTCCATAGTTTTTAGTGCCTTCAGAGTTGAACTCTGCATAGTTTTCAGTGCCTTCAGTGTTGAACTCTTCATAATTTACATTGTACACATCGATCTCTTTATAGTTCAGGTGTCTAGGTCTATCTCTCCATAATTTCCGATGTCCAGGTCGACCACTCCCTAGTTTTTGGTGTCCAGGTCGATGTCTCTATAGTTTTCGGTTTGCGGTTATAACTGACGGAGAACTGTTAGTCTTGAAAAGCCTATTCTTAGTTAAAATTTGCAAAAGTCTTACGACTTAAAAAAAATGTATTGCAATCAACAGTAACCTTTTTTGGAATTTCTTGAGATAACCGCAGCTTAGCTGCACAGCATAACTAAACGGTACGCATACGATTTAACGATCTATGTTCTGTTAAAAAAAATTAACAATTGTGTTGTACAAAAAACAAGCAACCGCAAAAAAGAAATTTACATTACAGTTTATGTTACCGACCGAGTAGCAGCACATTATCTTGCAGTGGGACATAAATTTTGAAACTATGAATTGATATTTGGTCAATATTATAAAATCCATCTCGGTAAGCGGAAGGAGAATAAGAGGAACCCTATATTTATTATTTGTTGTGCTAATAAATATGCATGCTTAAGAATATATAAAAGAATGCAAGTGAAATGCAAGTTCCCTTATTCTGAATTGATTGGTCGCAAGAAATAGCAAAAACTTTGCAAAAAGAAGTGAAATCCACCAAAAAAACCCTCACGGGTAAAAAATTGAGACAAGTACATTTACGTGAGTGGTATCTAATACCCCCAAAAACACAGTGTGTCAAAAACATGAGCCATAAACTATGTATAGGTACAAAAAGTTGTGAAATAAACTAAAACTATATTCAGCATGTCAAGTACATGTTGTACAACATGTATATACATTATATACGTGTATATAAATAGTAGTTTTAATATCAACTAAAAAGAATTTCTCGCATTTAAAGGAAAAAAAATTAGTAACAAAGAAAAAATCATAAATTGAGAACAAAAATTAATGAATAAATAAATTTCAACATCTCAAAAAATTATATGGAAGTACTTGGCGAGTTTCTATGCTAATATGACCATTGAATAATGGTGAACCATATAGGATATTTAGCAAACTTGCCAAGTGCTTCCGTTTAATTTTTTGAGATGTTGAAATTTATTTATTCATTAATTTTTGTTCTCAATTTATGATTTTTTCTTTGTTACTCATTTTTTTTCCTTTAAATGCGAGAAATTCTTTTTAGTTGATATTAAAACTACTATTTATATACACGTATATAATGTATATATATGTTGTACAACATGTACTTGACATGCTGAATATAGTTTTAGTTTATTTCACAACTTTTTGTACCTATACATAGTTTATGGCTCATGTTTTTGACACACTGTGTTTTTGGGGGTATTAGATACCACTCACGTAAATGTACTTGTCTCAATTTTTTACCCGTGAGGGTTTTTTTGGTGGTACCATTTTACAAGGTCTTCGGACTTCAAAATCATCTTATATCTCTCAAATACTTGCTCAGTTCTGGCCACCCATAAGCCGGGCTCGAGATTCCCCCACAGGTCGAGTGCGTTTACTTTATTTAAGAATGTTTTAAATTGCGAGGCCCAATTGTATTTGTTTTCGCCTACAAGGTTCACATCGAGTTGTATGAGCCTAAGCATACACGCTTTTGTAAATGAATGATCGTCTAACTCTAAGACTCTAATGAACCCGTCCCAGACGAGTTTCATCGCTTTGTGAGACATTTTTGTCAGCCCAAGCTCTAGTCTAAGAGCGGCGTTTGGTGTGTTTTTCGGTAGTAGCAATAATCTCTTATAAAACCACGATTGCGCAGATTCTATATAATCCAAATATCTCATCCCCCACGCGGGGAAGGCGTACAATGCGGTCGACATAACCATGCTCTCGTACAACTCCACGTAGGCGTCCCATGAATCGCATTTTGCTTTTGAGAGTATTTTCAGAGTTGTGCTCGATGCTATTTTGGCTTTATTCAATGCCGCCTGTGCAGCCCTGAGGCCTAGAGAGGAACTCGAGATAGGGGTCCCCAGATACGTGAATTCTTTGATGACTTCGATAATCTCTCCTCAGTACCTTGTAAAACGGTCTTCTAGTTTACGCGCTTTCCCTCCAGTTTTAAAGACTACAATTTTCGTTTTTTTAACGTTTACTTGAAGGCCATTTAGTGCACAGTATTCTTCTAGGACTTCTAACTTTTTCTTCAGATCTATGTGCGAGTGCGCTAATAATACCGTATCGTCGGCGTAAAGAATCATTAATATATCTGGAAGGCCGTTTATATTTAGTCCTGTAAACCCTTTTTCTCTAAAGAAAGATTCGAAATCTGCTATATACAGAAGGAACAAATCAGGACTCAGCGACTCACCCTGTAACACGCCCTCGGAGACCGGAAATTTATTCGACAGTTTACCCTGGCTTTTGACTTGCACACATGCTTGGTCGTACAGTTCTTTTTAACTATTCGGATGAATTTAGGGCTGATTCCATATCTATATAGTTTCTCCCATAGTTTGGCGTGCGGGATGGTGTCGAAGGCACGTTTGAAATCTACAAATATGGCATAAACTTCCCTCTGGTTCAGCCTTAGCTGCAGTTGTATTGCGGCTGTGAGAGTGAAAATACTCTCTACACAGCTGCGTCCTTTCCTGAAGCCCATCTGGGATTCCGGGATAATTTTCAAATGATTCATTAGCGTATTTAGTCTGTCTCTTAATATTCCAGTGAACATTTCTGTTATATTATTGACCAACGCTATTCCTCGGTAGTTCGCGGGATCTTCTCTATCACCTTTCTTAAATATCATTGTTAGTAGGACTTTGGACCACTGCGAAGGAACATTTTCACTCCCAAGAATTCTGTTGTATAATTTTTGTATATACAATAACCAGTTGGGCGGTAGAGTTTTGATAAATTCATTTACAATTTGATCTGGCCCAGGAGCTTTGCCGAGTTTACTTTTTCTTAATGCTTTTTCTAACTCGACTTGGTTACAGGGCCGTCCAGAATTTCGCAGCCAGGCCCGTAGTACGTTAAACTTGTAGTGGCTCACGGAGTGTACACAGTGCTATAAAACGCATTCCATGTTTCTACCGGGAGAGATGGAAAAAAGTTGGTCTTGGGTTTGCATTTTTTAACAGCACTCCAAAATTCTGACGGAATGTTTAAATTTGCAAAGCTATCTATGGTTCGCTGGGTATATTACTTTTTACTGGTTTCTACAGCCTTTTTGTAAACTTTTTTACAGTTCAAACAATTCTCCTTGTATTCTTCGGCAAAATCGGAGTCTTCGTAGACTTTTAGAGATTCCCGGAACTTGGCTTTGAGGGCGACGCAATTTTTGTTAAACTACGGCTTACTTTCGAACCAACACCTCCCGGTGTTTTTGTCTATCGACATGCCTGCTGCCTTGGCTGCTCCGTGTATCGCGGTAATTATGTTATCGTATAAGATAGATGGCAAGATTCCCGGGGAGTCATCATTTTGTGGGTTTGACTCTGCTATTTCTCTGCAATATGCTTCCCGGCAATCCTCCATCCATCTTATACCCGTTTGTCGGGTTCCGTTAACTTCAATTTCGGCCTGTTCGCTTTTCTCTGTCGTCGCATCCTCTATAATCTCTTTCCAGAGTACCAGTTCTACCGGAAAATGGTCAGAAAGTGTAGGTTCTATTTTAACACTAAAGTCCTTAACCCATCTGGCCCCCGCTGAGTTTATCCATGCAAGATCTATGACGCTTTTCCCTGTTACGCTGTTGAAAGTTGGCCGTGCCGGGCGGTCACTGATCGATCTACCATTTACAAGTACGAAACGGTTTTCTGTCATAAAATCTAAGATTTGAGACCCTCTTCGGTTAATTAATCGGTCAGTAGTGGAAATGGTATCATATAGATTCGTATCTTCGAAAAATTCACTTGGCAAAAAGTCGTGGTCACCCACTCTAGAATTAAAATCGCCTCCGATAACGAAAAATTCTGGTTCTTGTTTCTCACTAATTTTGTCTAATAAAATTTGCAGAGATTCTAATACCTCATCTAGTTGCAGATCGGGCTTGAAATATATCGATCCTATTATAATTTTTGTATCAGATAAAGGTACACTCACGAAAATCCACCATGGACTTATGTCGATTACTTCCATGTCGCTCAGTTTTGAGAAAATAGCAAGGCCGCCGCTTCCACATCCCATGCTATGTTCCTTGATCGCTTCACTCCAGACGCAGTGGAAGTCCTTCAGGAACTGCGGTGCAGATGGTGGGTTGCTGGTTAACCAGGTTTCGCTTATACAGCTGATTTGAGCCTGCTGCAGTGTTGAGGTTGATTCGGCATTGGTGAATCCGTGAACGTTCCAGAATGTGATTTTAAACTCTCCTAGTTTTTTGAGCTCCCGCCGAGAGACTGCGTTTCCTTCGGGACTCGTAGATGTATCGGGTTCGGCTGTTGTCTGGGCTTGACCAACGTCTCGGTTTTCTCATCCCGGTGGTGCCATATTCCGTCAATTTCGAGCTTCTTGTATGCGATCTTGACTTGGCATCCTTGCTGTCGATGTTGTTTGGCCAGGTCACGAATTTGCTTGCCTATGTGTCGCTCCTTGTACGTCAGCTCACTGTTGATGTATATTTCCTTGCCTTGCAATTGCTTCTTTTTCTTCAAAATGTCGCTTTTGGTCGTCCAACTGTCCAGTTTCACCGAGTACATTGTGCTTGAGCCTACTTTGATGGTGCGCTGATCGATGATTTTACCCGCTGCGTCGAATTCCGATGCAAGAAAAACGTCTAGAGCTTCCTGTGGATTTTTTGGATCAGCTTTTATACCTTTTATAATTATGTTGTTTTTGATTTCGGCTTTTTCCAGCATTTCCACCTTGTGCTCTAAGAATTCCATTCTTCTGTTCGCAATGGGGTCGGTTCGTGGTGCTGCATCTATTTTTTCCTCGAGCTTTGCGAAGCGTTCTTGTACCTTCTGGTCTCTTACTTTTTCCTTTTTTTCCATTTGGAGTAGGCGGTCTTCGAGATTTTTGTGTGCCTTTGTGTTAAAGTTTTTCTCATGGCTGGCTTCTGCGTTGTTTAATTTATTGCTCATGTCGTGAAATTGTTTAGTGCTTTCCTCTGCCATCTTCTGTAATTTTTCCAATACTGCTTCCATATTTGAATCAGAATTCCTTGATGTCGATAAATCATATGTCTCGCTAAACTGCTTAGTTGGTTCGCTGGAATGTTCGTCTTCGTTGACAAAATTTACGGGTACCGTGGATTTTTTGTGTGTTTTCGAGTCTCTTCCAGAAGCTGCCTCTGGAGAATCTTCCTCTGATGACCCGTTGCGCTTACTTTTTTGGATAGCAAATTCTCGTAGAGAACGAGTATCGTTTTTTTTTCTCGCTGTAGCAATTGGGCAGAAGACGGCGGCCTCTTACCTTCGGAGTAAGGTAAGTGCTTGGGCTCGGTTCCACGTCGCTGTCGCAAGATGGGGCTTTGTAGTTGTTCGTGTAACGGATTCTGATACGCGATCCGCGAGCGCGCCGCACGCGCACCACCTCCGCGAGACCGGGCGCGTAAATTCAAATCGAAAAAGCAGAGAGAACGAGAAACAAATATAGTGGCTTGGGCGAGCTGACTACTGATAAAGTATAAAGCATGATTAATTGTAAATGCGGCATTATGAACATTATTTGTAATATATAAATATTATTAGATGTACGAATATTCCAGCATTTTCCCACGTACGCCAAGCGGAAATGCCGCGCTGCGAAGAAACGTACTAGACATAAAAGAATCTGCCTACGCTCCTTGTACCGCTATAAAGAAACGCACTAGAGTCTGCTTTCCTAAGTCGAGTCGTGACGATTCAAGTGTCCTTCATATGGGCCTAGAATGTGAATCCCTTAAAAGAGCGTCTTTGCTAGATGCACAGATAGTAAAATGTAAATTGTAGAAAGCCGAGACATCCTTAGTTTCAACGTACAAGGCGAGCTCCGTCGCCAGACACTCCAAAGGGCCAACGGTACTTCGTCGGTGGGCCATGTGGTGTCCAAATTGCAGCCAAGGAACAATAGCCACTTTCTAGCTCGGGGGTGACGCGGACGCTTGACGCAAGCGTCTCGCACGCTCGCGCGTGGGAGCAAGCGTTCGCGTCGAACTGAGGGTTGATTGGCTAAGGGTGGGCCCGTGGGGCGTAACTCCTGGCCCACCAGCAGACCGCGAGGCCCGCGAGCCTAGAGTTAACGCGGAGAGACGGCAGATTCTTGAGACTAGTCGAGCGCGACGGAACTGTCTTCGAGAAAACTGTAGTTATTATTTTGCACTAAGATAAATTTAAAGTTTATAAATTCCTTTGAATAAATAGAGTGTTCGAGTTCGTGTTTAATTCCGAGTTACAATTGTGTCTTTTCCCCAACTAATTTCGAGTACAGGTCAGTCCGGACGAGGTGAGCTTCAGCTCTTCGACGTGGATTGGACATCGGTGGTAACCACTCTCGTGCTGGTCAGAATTCGAACTTTCGAATTCTCGCGCCGAAAATAGACCGAAAGCGTTACATTCGGCTTGTCCACGATCGATTTATCGACCAGGATCGAGGTAGTTCCTTTGGGGGTCCGAGAGGTGTCACTACTTGTCATCTGCTAGTTGTGCGGTACCCCTTACGCCGCTGACCCCTCAGCAGATAACCTCAAACTCGGGTAGTACAGCAGTTTTCTCTTGTCTTTGGCAATGTACCTCGATTTTCGTTGGATATGATGCTTCGCATGGATTTTCAGGGTGCCTTTTCGACGAGTGTAGTGCGTCCTGAATTTTCTACTAACTCTAACAGTGTTTATTTTCCTTACCTTTGCGCAAACAAACGACATACGTCAGTTATCATTGAGCGGCGCGCGCATCCCCCTATTTATTTTATTTATTTTATTTATTTTATTTATTTTATTTATTTTATTTATTTTATTTATTTTATTTATTTTATATATATAAAACCATATCTATAACTGCGTTCCGTCTAACTATACGAAAATTTCGGTACCAAAATTCCGTCAATTACAGCGCACTTCAAGTGCTAAGACCCCGAGGGACATCCTTCGACAAGAGTAACTCGATGGTAATTCTCATCAAACACGCATGAGAAAGCATTCCCGGAGTGGACATTTAGTATCCCGTCTCGCGATAATATCTTCTTCGTATGTGGCTGTGTACCGTGACCTCACCGCTCAACGACATAGAGTATGACAGTTAAAATGTTAATTCGCGAGGGACTCGTACGTGCACTTTCAGAAGGACACAATACAGGTATACAAGGGCAGAGGGATATACTTAGGATAGATATAAACCCCATACACTTTATCCGTGACAGCTCTCTCGTATTATATATTGTCTTTACTCATGTACTCACATATATCGTTCATATATGTATATAATATACATATAATTTATATGCTTGTATACGAGTAGCGAGACGCACGGGCATAAAACTTCAGGAATGACTGCGTCTAAACTCTATAGGCGATTACCGGAGGTTCTCTGGAGTTTCGCACAGGTGACTCTGCTTTTTTGATCGTCGCGCACTTGTGCGGCCGTAGTCATGGTTTTTTCCTTGTTGCTCTTGGCTATGATGATGCCGGCAGGTGTCTGAAGTTGATATACGCCCTTCGATAACGGAGGAAGGGCCAACGTAGTACCGTCGAGATTTTCTCTCGTAAGCGGTGAACAGACCCCCCCCCCCTGCTCCATTAGCCCCCCGGAATGGGGAATTAAATGGGAAAGCTCATGTGTGCATGCAGGAAAACAATTTTCAAATACTGATGCATTTTTTATGCAGTAGGTATGTGACAAAACCTTATTTTTGCTAAGTTTCCACATATGTGTCGAAAATAAGACGATCAATTTTATATTTGACTACAATAAAAATACATTAGAAAACATAGTGGTAGACTCGTTGAGCGCAAGCGACAACTTTTATGTATTGGCCTTTATGTAATATAAAAATAATATTACATAAAGGCTATAAAAAAAAATGTATAAAATGTTGGTGCAAAAAGATTTTTTACATTTATTGACAATTAATATGTGTGTACTCAATATTTTGCAGGCCTATCATGAAATTACAACTATTAATTTATTTATCCGGCATATTATTGACAAAATAGTGATAAATAAAGAAAAATAGAATAACTAACTTTTATTTAACAAGTAAAGTATACAACGCCTGTATCAATTACATAATTCTATTAATAAAAAGCACCAAATAACTACAGACAAATTTCGACTAAGTTCATGTAATTTAGAAAAATATTCACGTGTCCTTCGAAATAGTTTGGAAAATGTGTAATAAAAAATCGTTGCGAGCAATATCGGGGCCCGACACTAGGTATTAACGACTAAAGATACATGTAGGCACTTTAACGTGAGTTAATAGGTATAATGCAGGGGTCGCGTTAAAAGTTGCATGTTGTATGCTGTATTTCACGGACGATTAGTGCCCGAGCTGCGTCACACCCTTATCATCGGTTTATCGTTTACCCCTGATCGTAGTCGTCGGAACCGGAGATTTTCACACGCATCAACACGCGTGGATGCCCGACCGCGGTCAACGAGCAATGCATGCTGAGAGGGTGTGGATCACCGGCTGGCGATAGCTTTGCACGTAACCGCTGCCACCAGTGCAACGATTATTAAAGTGAACGTTTCGAGGGGAAAAGTTATATGGGAGGATAATTATGCAGACATTCTTAATTCTCTAATTAGAGAATAATATATTACGATAAAAGTGCGAATATTGCATATTGTGTATCAAGTGCTGATTTGAAACAAGAGTAAACAATAACCTACTCGCATGAGTTGTACATACAACTTTTTATAATCGCCGCGAGATAAGTGAGATTTTTCGGGGATGTTTAGCGGTGAGGTTAAAGTTCGAGTTTTCGAGAATGTCATTTTCTTTAGACACGACGTTCGGAAAACGTGCACATAACCCCGCCAATCCTCCTCGTAAACGTTCACTTTTCGATCGGCTATTAAAAAATACTTCTTCTGACAAGGATTTGGAACACGAGCCAAAGATAAATGTTACAATCACACAACTTAAGAAAAACTCGTTACAGCGAGTATTATTCAATATTTTACTTCATAAGGTGTGAAAATGGGGTTTCTACGCCCACAAAACGCACAGTGTCGCACTAGATGCAGTAAAATAATTTAATTGCTAAGAATTATAAGAATATAAGTGTCAATAAAACACATAGTAAAAATATTCACTAATGAAAGTCAATGCAAGGGAGACCGGGGTCAGTTGGTCAAGTGGGATCAAACGCGTTTAAAAATGAACGGTTACATGAAACAGCTTGGCCCTCACGGGATGCATCTACATAAATAATACACGTCTTTTAGTAATATTACTGAAGTGATCGATTAATAATTTCAAGAGTTACATGGTAGAAACTGATTTTTGGTATAAAAAGTAAAATTTTGTAATCACAATAAAAGACTGCTGAAGCAGTGATTACAAAGCCGAGGTATTTGAAATTTTCCATTTGAAAGATTGGATATTCAATTACAATTTGAGTCTAAGTGGAGCGTATTCACTTCATCCGGTCCAGAAAAATTCTATATGGTATGCACCAATGTTGCATGGGGCAAGTCGAAGCATCATGAACGGGGCAAGTTGGATCTAAACAAATATCATAATACAAGTTATGTAAATTAAACTGCACGTCATATAAATGTGCACTGTGCATCGCGCCAAATTTCTATGACGGACACGTAGAGATCTGCCTATGTTATCGTCCTGTCGGTCTCAAAAAAGAAAATGGAAATGAAGGCAATATTCTGCATTTCACCTGATTTTATGCGATAATTCAAAAGTTAATAAAAAATACTGTTATAATAAAGATATGGATTGCACTCTCAACTATTTTGGAATTTCTTTTTCACCCAACTGGTCCTGCGACTGATTCAACTTGCCTGAGTAGGAGCCAACTTGAACCATGTTACGTCCTTGTAGAAAACTATTCACACCATCGAAACATATTCAGCCATCGATTGTGGAGGGGATTCAAAATTGCAGCATACTTAGCTGATGACTCTAAAAGCAAAATGATTATGATTTTAATGCGCCATATGCAACCTATTAAAAGAAAAAACATCAAAAGCGAAAAGTGACCTGACTAGCCTCAATCTCCCCTACTTGGATGAAACGCATATTAATTTTATTTAAATTTGCTGGTTAAAGTATTACACGTCTGTGAAAATTATTCGGCTTCCAGTTCAAAACATATGTATTTTCGGAATGAGTAGATGAAAAACATTATAATGTTCGCTACCAATGCATAACTGTGAAACGAATGAATTCCTAAAATATCATTGAAGTTTATCAAGAGTCGCGGTAGCGACTCGACGCCAAGTAAAAAAGAAATTAATGTTGTCTTCACACTACGATTTGTCTGTCTGACTGGACGGGCTGTTACTCCTGGCGCGACAGTCGCTACTGCTACTCTATTTATTCCGAAGGCGGCCACTCACCGGCCGTTTTCAAATTATAACTCGAATTATATTTGACCACACGTCGAGAACGAAAGATGTGTCAGGTTCAATATTTTTTATTTTTTTTTCTCTTTCAAATGAGACCTGCGGCAAGGAAATCTGTTTCTTTAATGCTGATATCTGGCATCTTAGTAATTCTCGCCGAGCGACTTTATGTTCCTCCCGTACGACCGCACTCACACAACTTTAAATGTCCCAACCTATATTTGCCGACGTATTATCTCTGACCACATGTCGCGAACGAAAAATGTATCATGATCAATATTTTCTATTTTTTTTTTCTTTCGAATGAGACCTGTCACAAGAAAATCGGTTCATTTACCGCTGATATCTGGTCTTTTCAAAGTTTTTCGTGTTTAACGCACTCACACAATCTCGATTCACGTATTCACGTACATACATTATATAGAAGCGCCGCGCGCAGGCGCGAGTGGCGGCTCGCGAGCAACCAGTGTCTGACGTCACACAGTCGCCAGCCGTTCAGTCAGTCAGCGCGTGTTGCACAGCCGACATCATCAAGAGTCGCGGTAGCGACTCGACGCGAAGTGTACATTTATAATTCGCGTATTTTTATACTTTAATCAGTGTTTAATAATTTAAATTTAAATCAGTGCGTAATATTTTAAATCATACTTTAAATCAGTGCTGAAATTTTAATTAATTTTTTTATAAATGAGTGTGTGATAAATGAGCGTTGACAACAACATCGTTTATGGTATTTTTCATCGTAAAGTGTGATCTTTTTCGTTTTTTTTATAAATGAGTGTGTGATAAATGAGCGTTGACAACAACATCGTTTATGGGATTATTTTTCATCGCAAAGTGTGATCTTTTTCGTTTTCATCAGTGTCTGCCGTGACTAACCTCATTTCAGTAAGTATCTGTCGTGATTAACCTTCTTTTAATCAATGTCTGCATAGATTTTCGGTCGTTCATTAACAAAAGTTGTTCGGATTTGTAGTTGATTGAAATATTATTGAAATATTAACAAGCGACAAGAGCTGTTTGGCTTTGCAGCTGTCAGTAGGGTTTCGACAGATCCTATGCTGACAAGAGCAATTTGGCTTCGTAGATGTCGACATAGAAAAAAAGTATTAAAAATTAAAAATAATTAGAATTATTGAACTATTAAGGGGAGGGAGACAGATAAAAAAAAAAGATTTTGGAAATTCAATATCATCCAAATCCTATTATATATGAAAATGCCCAACGCACTGTATTGTTGGTACTCGATGAAAGGATTTTTTACTGTCGACTGACTTGCATATGCTTTTCAATATTAGCTTAAGCAAAGTTCTTAGGTTTTCCATTCTGCGCATGATTCAGATCAAACTACTAAGCAGATTGGAATGGTTGACATCTCATTTTCTTCTTCATGAAAAGATACACCGCCTAAATGCAGCAAATGTCAATAAAAGGTAATATTTTTTAATGAAAATGCCCAACGCACTGTATTGTTGGTACTCGATGATATGAAAATGCCCAACGCACTGTATTGTTGGTACTCGATGAAAGGATTTTTTACTGTCATCTGACTTGCATATGCTTTTCAATATTATTTTAAGCAAAGTTCTTAGGTTTTCGATTCTGCGCATGATTTTCAGATTCAACTACTAGGCAGATTGGAATGGTTGACATCTCATTTTCTTCTTCATGATACACCGGCTAAATGGAGCAAATGTTAATAAAAGGTAATATTTTTTTTATGAAAATGCCCAATGCACTGTATTGTTGGTACTCGATGATATGAAAATGCCCAACGCACTGTATTGTTGGTACTCGATGAAAGGATTTTTTACTGTCATCTGACTTGCATATGCTTTTCAATATTATCTTAAGCAAAGTTCTTAGGTTTTCCATTCTGCGCATGATTCAGATCAAACTACTAGGCAGATTGGAATGGTTGACATCTCATTTTGTTCTTCATGAAAAGATACACTGACTAAATGGAGCAAACTATTTTTTTGTTCATTCTGAAAGCAAAGTTAATCACTGATAGAAAATAGCATAACATTTATTTATTAATAATTGTGTCAATTAACAAATATTACCTTTTATTAACGTTTGCTCCATTTAGCCGGTGTATCTTTTCATGAAGAAGAAAATGAGATGTCAACCATTCCAATCTGCCTAGTAGTTGAATCTGAAAATCATGCGCAGAATCGAAAACCTAAGAACTTTGCTTAATTTTCCATTCTGCGCATGATTCAGATCAGAGTTGGAAATAATGCATTATTTTTTTAATGCATTATCGTTTTTTTTACCCATTACTTTAACAATGCATAATGGAATTCAGAACCATTACCCATTACTTTATTAATGAATAATGGAACTCATATCCGTTACCCATCATTTTTTTATGAGTAATGTAACTCATATCCGTTACCCATTACTTTTTTAATGAGTAATGGAACTCATATCCGTTGCCCATTACTTTTTTAATGATTAATGGAACTCACATTCATTACCCATTACTTTTTTAATGAGTAATAGAACTCACATGCATCACCCATTACTTTAGAAAAATTTGCTTAATAAATAAATATATAAATAAATAAATCGGAAAATCGTTCAAAAAGTTAATAAATAAGTAGATGAATAGCAAAATCGTTCGAAAAATTGAAAAATAAATGAATAAATATAATATCATTAGAAGTCTGCGGTTAAAACAGGTCGCGATAGACGGGCGATTTCTCAGAGACGAACTATCCGGATACCTGAAAATCTTAGCAATAGTCATTTGCGACATGTTACATTTCTAACTTTTAACTAACTTCTAACTTTTGACTAACTTTTAACTAACTTCTAGCTTTTGACTAACTTTTGACTAACTTTTGACTAACTTTTAACTAACTTCTAACCTTTGACTAATTTCGAACATTTCACTAACTTTTGACTAACTTCTAACCTTTGACTAATTTCAAACCTTTGACTAATTTCGAACCTTTGACTAATTTCGAACATTTGACTAACTTTTGACTAACTTGACTAACTTCTAACTTTTGACTAACTTATAACTTTTGACTAACTTCTAACTTTTGACTAACTTCTAACTTTTGACTAACTTCTAACTTTTGACTAACTTCTAACTTTTGACTAATTTCTAACATTTGACTAACTTTCAACTAACTTCTAACTTTTGACTAATTTCTAACTTTTGACAAACTTCTAACTTTTGACTAATTTCTAACATTTGACTAATTTCTAACATTTGACTAATTTCTAACATTTGACTAACTTCTAACTTTTGACTAACTTCTAACTTTTGACTAATTTCTAACATTTGACTAACTTTCAACTAACTTCTAACTTTTGACCTTTGACTAACTTTTGTCTAACTACTAACTTCTTACTTTTGACAAACTGTTGACTAACTTCTAACTTTTTATTAATTTCTAACGTTTGACTAACTTTCAACTAACTTCTAACTTTATACTAATTTCCAACTTTTGACTAACTTTTCAGTTACTTTTAACTTTTGACTAACTTCTGACTTTTAAAAGTTAAAAGTTAGTTAGTAGGTAGTCATCAGTTGGTGAAAAGTTAGTAGTCAGTCAAAAGCTAGAAGTTAGTTGAAAGCAGAGTTGTGAAATTTTTAATGTGAAAATAATGCATAATTTTTTATGAAAAAAATTGATAATGGAACTCGAATCCACTACTCATTACTTTATTAATGAGCAACGGAGCAGAGGTCCATCACCCATTACTTTATTAGTGAGTAATGGAGCAGAGGTCCATCACCCATTACTTTTTGCTTCCTCATAGAAGAAGTTGTTTCATGAAATTTTTTTTTCGAGATTTTCATGTCAGTACACTCAGAATGGGCCAAAACGTCGAGAAAAGTGATTTAGAAAAAAATGTCTGTATGTATTGTCTGTGTGTGTGTGTATGTTACACGATCGAAAAATGTAAACCTTTATAACTCGGGAATGCATTGAGATATCAAGCTGAAATTTGGACAATAGATAGAGGGATCAAGCCTCATCGTTCATACAGATTTTTGTTAAAGTCCACTTCATCGTTAAATTATTACGCGTTTTTTAATTTTTTGAAAAATGTCTGTTTACGCGATAACTCTTTCAATTTTCGAGATTTTGATCTTAAAATTGGTATGAATGTGAGCTTTCATACGCCGGTGATCGCTATTGAATTTGGTTAAGATCGGTTGAACCATTAAAATTTTATGATGTTTTGAATTTTTCAACAAATTGACAGTATCGCTCTATTGTAACTTTTGCAAAACTTCAGATAGCGAGCTCAAATTTTGAATAAAAATGAAACAATATTCAGCCATTATATATGTATAATTTAGTGACGAACGGTATGAAATTTTTGATTTTATGGAATGTTGAATTATTTTTAAAAATATACATTATCACATTCACTTTCGGCAACGCTCTAATAATAACGAAATAGAAAAACGAATCCACAACATGTATATTTATCTAATTAAAACAAGGATGCAATGTAGAACCTTGCACATTGCTTCCTCATTATTTTTCGCGTTTTACAAAGCTTCCTCTATGAGGAAGCTAAAAATGGAATAACATACTTCCTCATAGATGTAGCTTACTCATTAATAAAGTAATGGGTAATGGATGTGTGTTCCATTACTCATTAATAAAGTGATGGGTAATGGATCCGAATTCCATTACTCATTAATAAAGTAATGGATAGTGGATCCGAATTCCATACTCCATTTTTTTCGTAAAAAATAATGCATTATTTTCACATTAAAAATTTCACAACTCTAATTCAGATCAAACTACTAGGCAGATTGGAATGGTTGACATCTCATTTTCTTCTTCATGAAAAGATACACCGGCTAAATAAAGCAAATGTTATTAAAAGTTGATATTTTTTCAGTGACACAATTATTAATAAATAAATGTTATGCTATTTTCTAAATCAGTGATTAACTTTGCTTTCAGAATGAAAAAAAAAATAGTTTGCTCCATTTAGCCGGTGTATCTTTTCATGAAGAAGAAAATGAGATGTCAACCATTCCAATCTGTCTAGTAGTTTCATCTGAATCATGCGCAGAATGGAAAACCTAAGAACTTTGCTTAAAATAATATTGAAAAGCATATGCAAGTCAGATGACAGTAAAAAATCCTTTCATCGAGCACCAACAATATAGTGCATTGGGCATTTTTATATGCAATAGGATTTGGATGATATTGAATTTCCAAAATCAATTTTTTTTACCTGACTCCTTCCCCTTAAACTATAAACCATTGTTAAATTGGCAGACTATTGGGAGAAACTATTGAACTACACTATTGAGATAAAAGTACACTATTAGAAGGAACTATTGCGTCTAGAACTATACAATAGTTTACAATTGAAGAACTACTGAATAGTTCTACTGAATACGTGCAAAAAATTAGCTGAATGACTAGATTTTGGAGGAATGAAGTATAAGAAATTTCGATGAGTCAGATGTTTATGTTTTTTCTAGATGGATGGACGTGATTGTCAACGATTTAGACGGTGGTTTGATAATGGTACCAGATGGAGTGGCACTTTCTTTACTTTCGGAACCACTTTTCTCTCTGACCCAGGATGCCCTTTCGGTTGTACTACAACTGGAGCTCGGTTGTGCGAACTACGCATTTCTTCCATTTGCAATGAGAGCATTGCATCCGTCGATGTTGGATGATGGTATCATCCTAAGTCTGATATCATCAAGAGTTGCGGTAGCGACTCGACGCCAAGTTAAAAACGAAATTAATGTTGCTGTCACACGACAATTTCTCTGTCTGTATATATATAATGGAATGCCTCACCTCCGACGAGATTTCGAGTCTATAGAAATTTTGGTTTCATTGAATGTTTTGAGTTTGCAAAGTTAGACAAGAATTCTTGTAGAATTCTTATTGCTGCCTCTGTTCTTTGTAAACATGCAGGATACATTTAGTAGTGTCTACTTACCTTCATTTACTGTTCATTGTACATGAACTTTTTAATCAATACACAGATATAACTAAAACATGTGTTCTCATTATTTTTTTAAATTACGTTTTTACTTTCAAAAAGAGAGCAAATAACACCAAAAATGTTTTCCCAAAACAAAAATGGTACGCCAAGTTAAAAAAATTGCTTTCAAAAAAATTGCTGACAAACAAAATTCCTTGCAAAAATATTAAACCAAATCCAATATATTAGCCAAGTTAAACTCGCTACAAAAAAAAACTTGGTGTGCCAGGGACTAGCTCCCGTACATAGTCCATTAGCCAACATAAACTCGCTACAAAAAAAACTTGGCGTCCCAGCGACTAGCTCCCGTACATAGTCCATTGAAGTAAGGACGGGAGGCCAACGGACCTCTAAAAATGACCCTCTAAAAATGGCTCGCCCCTTGGCCAGGGCGGATGGGGGGGGGGGGGGGGGGTCATTTGCTATTTTGACTCTCGTTCTATTCAAAACAATCAAAATAGCGAATGGCTAAAATAGCGAATTTCATAATGATGGCCATTCTAGATTCCGATGTTCATTATTCTAAAATTCGCTATTCATGTTTTTAAGGGTACCACGTGGGCGGGGCCGAGGGGCGAAGCCGCGAGGCGTGCGGGGGGGGGGGGGGATGATCATTCGCTATTTTGACCCTCATTCTATTCACAGCAATCAAAATAGCGAATTTCATAATGATGACCATTCTAGATTCAGTCAAGAGTCGCGGTAGCGACTCGACGCCAAGTTAAAAATAGTATATTATGCAACAAGGGCGTAAAATGCGATTTTACACACGAGCAGTGATCGTCGTGTAAAATCGCATCACGCGATTTGACACACGAGCGCGATCACGCGAGTGGGTAAAACGTACGCCCGAGTCGCATACGACATTTTTTAGCATGACGTGCGTAAAATTCGCATTGTGTTTAGGGGAATACAACGCGGGGGTCCAGGGGCGAAGCCCCGGTGGGGTGCAGGGGTGAAGCCCCTGCTGGGGTCCAGGGGCGAAGCCCTGGTCGGGTGCAGGGGTGAAGCCCCTGCTGGGGTCCAGGGGCGAAGCCCCGGTGGGGGGTTGGGGGGGCAAAGCGCCCCCACTGAAGACAGAAATAGATTTATTATGCATTCGCAAAAAAGACAGAACGTGTTTAATTGTGAGTAAACTTTGTTTATAATTATAATTACTTTATTTGGTAATATAATTATTAATTATAGCATAGATGAAAGAAAAGTAAAAATAATTTTTTTATTTTACGCACACTGTTTCATAAAGTTGCATTTTACGCACTCATATGGGTGTGTAAAAACGAATTTTACGCACACTATGCTAAAAAGAAATTAATGTTGCCTTCACACTACGATTTGTCTGTTTGATCTTGACTGGACGGGCTTTCTCCTGAAGCGACGATCCCTACTGCTACTCTATTTCTTCCGAAGGCGGCCATGATTATTATCCTGAAATTCGCTATTCGTGTTTTTAAGGGTACCGCCTGGGCAGAGGGGGGGATCATTCGCTGTTTTGACCCTCATTCTATTCAAAGCAATCAAAATAGCGAATTTCATAATGAAAGCCATTCTAGATTCAGATGTTCACCCTGGCAATTTGTGTCACCGCAGTGTTAACCGGAAATAACTGAAGTTAACCGACATTTTAACCGAGGAAAGATAAGTCTCGATTAGCCCACTGTTTCAGCAGTTTTAACCGACAATTTAACCGATTAAAAACGTTTCGTTCGGTTTAATTGTCAGTTAAAATCGGTTAAATTCACCAAGCAAAATTGAGTTTTATTAATTCGGTAAGAATCGGTTAATTCACCAGTAAAAATCGCTTAAAAAATAACAATTTCGGTTAAAAGGTCAGTTAAACTGGGTGAAAACGAGGGTTAATCGAGACTGGTTAAAACACCGGTTAAAAAGTCGGTGACACTGTTTGCCAGGGCATTATTCTGAAATTCAGAAATTCGCTACTTTAGCCATTCGCTATTTTGACCCCCACCGCACCGACAGTTCGAAGAATAATAATCTTTCAAAGATTTATATATATTAAGATATTATTAGATTAAATGAGGTCAAAAGAAAGTAGGGATACAAACTGATAAATTAGATAAAAGTAATGAATAAGGTACGATATGCAACTTGAGCTCACTCTGCAGGTTCGGTAATACGAAACACGAAATATCATTAGGAATTGTTTTCTCCCGCACTTAGTTCAATGGACTATGTACGGGAGCTAGTCGCTGGGACGCCAAGTTTTTTTTGTAGCGAGTTTATGTTGGCTAATGGACTATGTACGGGAGCTAGTCCCTGGCACACCAAGTTTTTTTTTGTAGCGAGTTTAACTTGGCTAATAT